>JAWMRA010000001.1:42158540-42223629 GCA_035584735.1 Pseudotriccus pelzelni | reverse complement strand
CCCACCCTTTCACCCCCCCCCCTTACAGAACGTCTGCTGAAAGTGAGTGAGTGTTGGTGCTTCTGGAGCAACATTGTAGAAATGGGTCTTCAGAGCTCCACTCACAAGCAGGTTGTATGCGAGGTCTGTTATGTTAATGCCCACAATAGCAAAAGAGTAGCTGTAAGAAAAAAGCAGCAACATTTGTAGAGAGTTCACCTTCTTCCAGCACAATGTAAGAAACACTGATGACCCTGACATTGCAGATTTTGTGTGTTGCTGAGATATATTAATTCTCTCCTTTGTGAGTTTCCAAGGTGTGTGTAGGGTGGAAAGCAAGAAAAACATTTATCCTGGCTGCCTTGTACATTCTACCAGCAGGTTTCCCTCGGGAAATACATGAACACAGTGAAAATAGGAGATTCATCACTGTGCCAACCTTTCCAGTGGAATAGCACTGATTAGTTCCTACAAAATAAAAACAAACCCAGATGCCCCTGTGCTCCTGCGCTCGCCTCTGCAACAGGGCGAGGACTTCACACGGTGGCTGTGGCTGCAGGGTGACCCACCGTTTGCTATCTGCCCCACTGGAATTCATTATCCAGTTAGGAACATCAGATTTTAACAATCCATCCTGTAAAGACATTCATATGGCTAAAAATCCAGTGAAAAAAATCCAGCTGAGTCATGTCCAACTTCTTCCTAGAAGTGAACTAGATATACAGGCCAGAAAACAGGCAAAAACCTGAGTCAAAGCATACTGGATACAAATGCAAGAAAAATCAAACTCATGAAGCAAACTCCTGTCCTGCTAAGAGATATCAAGTGAAGTATATTTAGGCACAACAGAACTCAGAATCTGGAAGTTAATTTGTGAGACTGGCGCATAAAGAACTTGACATTTCTGGCAGTGATTATTTCCCAAGAAAACACAAAGTCTCACACTGACGTTTAGAGATAAAAGAAAACATATTTGGATATTCAGTGATAGGGTTTTTTTTTTCCTCACCTAAACACAGCTGTCTTCTGTAGACTGCTCTGGGTATTTTTTCAACTACCCCTATCAAGTAAACTAAAATACTTTCCTTTTCTTTAACCTTGGTTGTATTTCAAGAGGAAAAAATAATAAACATTAGTCTAGAATCAACTGCAGCATGAGACCTAGAGGCATGTTTCACACAAAAGTGAAATATGGACAGTAAGATGTTGTATTACAAATCTTCAGACACACGAAGGAGGAACAACCAGTTCCATACTCGTGAATAATGCAGCTGCACCAAACCCACCTCTTAAGGGAAAAAAAACCCAAACCTTCATTACTATTTTTTCCCTATTGTATTTTCCTAAAAGCACTTCAGAACCTGGCTTTGACAGCAAGAAGTGACATTTGATCACATTACGCATTAAGAAGGATTAATCAGATGTTCATCACTGCACTACATATATAGCATATAGAGAAAGGTTTCCTTGCTACAGATTTTTTGGGTTATTTTGTTCTAAATGTAACAAAGTGTTTCTCCTGTAACCTTTGATCAAAACCAAGGTGTGATTTAGACAGCAGATGTTAGCATGCTACCAGAAATTTCCTTTAAAATGTAACCAGGGAACACTTTCTTCTTCTCAAATATGCAGCATCATTGTTACCTGCTGTGTTTGTAGCAACTTAAAAAAGATCTTTAAACTTACCCAATTGCCTTATCAAACTTTTTCTTCTCCCATTCAGCTTTGCTGAGTTGGCTGAGGAAAAAAAGTAATTAAAATTCAGATATTGCAGTACATTACAAACTGACATATATTTTCTTTCAATTTCTTTGATTTTATAACATTTGAACATGGTATTTTACTTCCATTGACATGGCCAAGCATGTTTAACTCAGCTTCTGACCACATGGATTGATATAAACAGACTTGAAATGGGTAACCAGCTTTGTATCATTGCCAATAAACTTGTCTCACCATTATAAAATAGGTGCCTACATCAATGCTTACAGTAAAAGCCAGTTGTTTTCTATACTGACCACAAAGATGATCCACTTCAGTTAAGTTTCAAATATACAAGAAGTTGAAATTACACTTAACTAATCAAAGATGGTTTTAGCTTTTTTTTTGTTTTCAGAGATACACGTGACACTCATCACTGGAGGCATGATTCACCTGAGGCAGCAAGCCTGAAAAATACTCCTCTGACAGTCAGTTTTTATGACTCTCCAAATTAGAAACCACTCAACAGCCAAAAATAACGAACAGCATTTTCTATTATTTGGCACAATAATGAGGAGATTTTCAAGGACACAGAAGAAACCTCCCTTAAAATAAAATTAGCTAGGGAACAGATTGATTTTAGACTAAATTTCAACTGTTCAATGATTTAAAAAAGCTGTGTGATCCAACCAGTCAGCCAATATCGCACTAACCAGGTCTGAGTCTGTTCAAACAAGGAAGTTTAGCAGAAATCATTGCCTGCATTTATAACCAGCTAAAAGCAGGCAAGGAACCAACCCTAACCAGTGGGCTACAACCTTGACATGGCAGTTTTGCCTTGGTTAAGCAAATCAGAGTTCACAAGCTTTAGATCCCACATTATGGATAGCTATGTCTGAAAGCATAGTTCTTGGACTATACCTGAACTACAACAAGTATATACTACACTAAAGACAATTCCTTGAGCTTCGTGTAAATATGGTATATATAAAATTTCTGTCATTAAGTATTTAAGATACTAATAGGTTCATATCCATCTGACCTGAGTGTTACTAGGTGGCATGCACATGGACAAAACCCCACCTCTCAAATGGCTTAGCATACAAGAATACTGTATTCTTCACTTATTCTCTAAAATCTTACCCATCTTTGTAGGCTGTGGCATAACAACACTTAGAAGACCCCAGGCAAAGATCGAATAATAAGGGTGGAACACACAGAATGTGGGTAAGCAATACAGTTCAACTAAGACAGAAAATTCATTGATAGGATCCCATCAGAAAACAGCAAAACTACTAAGCAACCACATCAGGAAGATCACCATGGGCACCCTCAGCAGTATCTATCCTTCTGCTGAGTGCCCTGTCAAGGCATAGAAATTGCACGCACTCACACAGCACTCCAAGACTGCCCTCGGTAATCAAACATGCAAATGAAGAATTCTAATATATTCCAAGGGCTTTCTGTCAGAGAATTACCACTGGTAATTCAATCACAAAAAAAACCCTAGGGAGATCAAAATCTTCACAGGATTCAGATGTGGACCAGCTGTATGGATATCTAACATTACTGGCAGAAGTAAAATGTCTTTTAAGGCAACTGATTTCTATGTAACTGGATAAGAGGCATCAACTCCTCCAACAATTATGGAGTAAATCTTATATTCACAAATTGCCCATAACACAGTTTTTGACATCTGGAAGTACTTGATCTCTCAACAGTCAGGGCAATGGACTCTCCAGGTTGGGACCATCATTAGTCAAGGTAGACAGAGTATATGAGTATAAATAAAGGGGCCTTTCAGCTCTGCTAATAAATTTTTGGCCTAGACTATTTATGATTATCAAGTCAGTCCCTTCAGCTACACCAAGCAAGGTGATTTTGTTTTTGATATATAAGCATGCTCATATGTACCCAGTGTTGCACCACCAGCTATGTTTGAGTCAAGTTTGAAGAAAAGAATATGGAACTCTTGGTGTTGCAACAAAGATTTTCAGTTTATAACACACCAAATTGTAATATGGTTTGATGTTTATTTACATGTAGTGTCTCAGAAAACTTAGAGAAAAGAAAAAAAAAATACCTTAGTTCCTTCTTAGTGACTTCCCTTAATTATGAAAAAACACAAACAAATTAAAAGGAAGGTAAATAAAAATACAAAAATCACTCAAAATTAGAAGTGAAAACATTTAACACTAAGTTTAACTATTTCCCAGATTCAATATACAAGTTCAGCTCTTGTACTTGATCAGTTTTCAGGATCAGTACTTGAAAGCAAACAGCATGTGGCAATACCCAAGCACATGCCCAATAAAGAGAAAAAAACCCAGCCCCCTCCCCCAGACAGAGCCAGCACAGTGCTCTCTCAAGTTATTATTTCTGGTCTCAAGCATTACCTGTATTTAGGGTGAAGAGAATCAGAGAGAACTTGCTGAGCTATCTCAGTGTCCCATTCAGCGAAATACCTGCAGACATATATACGGTATTTAGGGTGAATTGGTAAAGAAACACAACAAAAAAAAAAGCATCTTAAGACATACTGAGCTGTCCATACAAACCCCTTTAAAGGTCACTGCATGTTACACAGTATGAGTAGTGCTTGACATGTTAAACTCATTAAGCTACCACTCAGACCCCCGAAATAAAAGATTAAAGCAGCCTCAAACTACAGGTGCAATCCTGTAAGTGCTTAGTGAATGCGCATTACCAGAGTCCCCTTTCTACCCACCCTACAGAAAATCAGTTGCTTATTGCTAGAGCATGTCAGGTGCCGAGCTCAAGAGAAAGCACTTCAGGCTTCTTGATCTGGCACATTCATTATGCAAGATAAGAGTCATCACAGAAGACTAAGAAATTAAATACATAGTAGGGATTAATTTCCCATGGAAGCTCAAAGCTGGAGTCAGGAGTCCAGATCCTTAAATGAGCTTTGCTAGAGAACAACATACGGACAGTGGATGATTTATGTCCTTCAATCTGTAAAAGCAGAAAATATTTCTTTTTCCCCTCATAGGGAAAGGTTATTTTACCAAATGTTTCTAAATTACCTAACTACCTGCAGTAAATACAGTGGCTGGAGAAAATAACAGGCATTAGTTGATTCCCAAATTACCAAGCACAGCTATGGTACTAACACCTGGTGTTCCTGAGCTGGAAGGAAGAAGTGATGTAAGCTCACTGCTTCATTTTGAGTATCAACAGAAATTGAAATAGTAGTCAAACTACAGAAGTTGCCATCAGTGGTTGCATTTCAAGTGTTTTGCTTAAGGATTCAACATGAAATTCCCAAAGAAGGTGGCTGAGCAGTAACATAACCCTCTCGCCCACATACTTCCGGGGTATTTTGTTAAAGGAGATCTAGATACTGGTGAAAATATACTTTGTAGTTTCCTTCTCGTGGGAAGAGAGTGCTAACTTACTGTGTCATAGAGAAACTAAAAAAAGGGTTTAGCAAGTGGTATTAGCAGGTTGAATGATGAATACTGAAAGAGAGGAGAATTCTTTGAAAAGAGAAACCCTCCAAAAATTAGGCTAACAAATAAATTTTTTGATTTGTTTAATATGAAGTCCCTGCCACTTTATAAGTTATTCCCATAGACTTGCTAACATCTTCAAGCAATGCTGCTTTTCATGACTTTAGTCACACATAAACCCATCTCCAGAGGAACATACTTACACCAAGTTATATAAGCCCAGGAGACCCATCCCTCTAAAGTCTGTTTTAGGATCGTCACCTTGGAAACCAATTTCACACCATTGCTTTGAAATTCGGGCTTTCAGTGGTGAATTGGGCTTCAAGCATTTCCACAACTGGGAAGATTACAAATAAAATATAATTAAACTTCCACACGTTAGTATGGCTTTTTTTTTTTTTTAAACTAAGTTCTGATGAAATATCACTGCATTGCTATCCCAGTAACTGAAACACAGAATCAAATTAAATTTCTCTGTGTGTGTATGTGAGGAATATCTCAAATAGCTCTGAAGTATTGCAGATGTTTCAGCCCTACAAGGCCCTTCCAACCTTATCGACAGCTCCTGTAACATCTCACACAAAGACTTGTTTTGCTCACGCTCTGTTCATCAAAGTGCTGTCTGCCTCCCTAAGCACAGAGACAGGAATGGGCTGGATTTGGTTGTAAATCACTGACAGGGTGGCAGGCAATCAGCCCTTGAGTCCCTGAGGTTCTGCAGCAATCTTTTCTCTGGCGTTTTTTGCAAGTTTCTATAAAGGTTATAAATCAAGAGTGCTGACTTGGCTACCACAGTGCTGAAAAGCAAATCAGAGAACACAAAAAAAAAAGTAAAATCCATACAAGAATAGCATGTGCCACCATCATATTTAACTAAGGGAAGAATCATTCATTGATCTCACACTAAAAAAAGGCAAAAGTGATTTAAGAAGTCAGATCGCCAGCTGGAATAAATCCACTTAGCTGCACTGGTCTGGAGACTTTAGTGCCTAAATGTTATGTTGCTGGGAACCTAAAACCAGCCTAAATTGACATCTGACAAATACAAACCTTGTGTGCCATATCTTAAACTCACTCTTTCCAAAGTATATTAAGAAATCAGTATTTAGAATTAAGAAAGTGTATTAATCACCAATCGTGAGTTGGTGAGTAGGGCCTCAAGAAATGCATTTAGACAAAGCCTACCGAGGGAAAGAGCTGTATACACATTTCCCAATAAAAACAGAAATTCTTTTAATTTTAGCAATCCTAACTGCATTTAAAATTAAGTGCCCTAGGAATGTTAAAACTTTAATTATTTCACTTTGCAATGACTGCATAAAGCATCATTGTTTAAACCATATTTGCTATCTTTCTTGTTTATCCAACCAGCAGTAAATACAGTATTAATCATTAGTTCAATCATGTTAAGCTAATCTCTCTCTCATTCATAAAGTGCCCTCCTGGTAAACATGAATAAATGATAGTGATTAGGAACTTGAATTACCCATTGCAGAGATCCCCTTGGCAGAGTGCATAGAACGAATGAAAACCAACTGACCTATTCTTCCACAGTGTGGGCTGGAAAATGAATTAAACCCTTGGACATATTTCCATTTGACATTGCAAAAGCAAAACACCTGCTGTAAACAAGTGCTAATACTCAGGTGAAACTGATACTTTTTTCAACATTATGAGTTTGCATAATGTTGCATAAGCTGCACAGTTTAATCTTTCCTCAGACAAATGTTGTTTCCATTCTGCTTTTATGCTCATGCAATTATGTTTTTAAAGCACTTATCTACACATCACTGCTGTCCTGATTCTCAGGTCCTTGCCCTCACAGGCTGAGTGGCTTGGAAAGAGACCACAGCCAGACTCTTGGTCTTTATCACCTATGATCCCATCCTCAGACGCCACTTGCTCTCTGGGCAGTGTAGATGCCCAGTGTATTTAGGAATGCTTTCTTGGAGCCAGAGGCACTCATTAATTGTCAGTGTTACTTTCAGGGACCAACAATGTAGGCTCACCTCCAAGGTGCAGGTTTCCTCAACGGGTAAATCTGTGTGTCCTTTTAGTTAAAACTCACTCTACCCCCAGAAATTCGTGCATTTGGCTGCACTGGGGCAGAATTTGAACAGAAGGAGTCCATCTGCCCAAGCCTACTTGACGGTTAGAGCACTCCTTCAGGGCAGCTCTGGTTTTTGACAACTCCTTGGTGAGATTCCCACCTCTCACCAAGGGGCCAGCCTTAAAGATAGCAGCTTTCCAGACACCTACATGAACTCTGACCATGTGAGGCATTTTTTAGAAATAGTTATTTGCATCTGACAGTGCTTATACAATATGTCTACTGGGATTTTTGGAAGTATCTGGAAGACTGAGTAACTATGGTAAAATTTCCAGAAGCTCTCACTGTAATTTGTGTAAAGCATTGCACTGCAAGATAGAGCATGGTTTGGATGTAGTGGTGTTTAAGTTTTCAATATTTTTGTTTCAAATATGTGAAACAACCCCCGAACAACAACCAAACAGGTGGTATGTTTTATAAGAACTATGAAAATTCTCTAAGAAGGCATTTTGCTTGCACATAATAAGCTCATTATCACTTTTTCTATGTTTCTTATCATTTCTCTGAAGTGTGGAATATAGTCAGAAACTGGATCAGAAGAAATACTGGGGCTTACTATTAGACTATTTTCCAGACCCTTTATTCTTTCCTCAATTCCTTTCTAATATAAGAACTCCCTAGCTCTTCCTCTGCTTATGGTGTCAAGATAAAAAAATGCTTTAATCATCTGCTGCAGTGTGAGGCTTTCCTGAAAGCATGAGGGAAGTAAAACCCAATTGATATGGTTCTCATAATGCTGCCAGTATTTTCCGAAGAACAGTTTCATTTTGTTTTCATTTCAAAACATATTTGTTAACTATAAATGTTAATCCTCCCATTCCATACAATAAAAAACTAGATGTTTGTCACTGGGATACCTAGCCATTGTCTTCAAAGATATAAGCAAGTTAATAAAACATTTTTATTCTGGTTAATAAAGAAAAATACCCTTCTTACATTGAAGAAAGCTGTTCTGAAGTAGGACATAGGGCTATTTTTCCAGAGCTCACTGCAGATAACAGCTCTGCACTATAAGAACTGCATATCCAATGCCCACATACCGTCCAGCCAAGGGAAATCCATTCATCAACCGGGGAGTGAGCTGCTTGCTTGGCAGGTGTTATATCCAGACCTGATTGTAATTCTGTATAGTCTTATCTTAAAACAAATACACGATGGAGGAAGGTGACAATATCTCTCAGTGTTTTAAAGAGGTTTATAAACCAGGCTGTTTGGAGCTGACATGAATAAAGGATGCCTTCTAAGTATCTCTTAAGCACCCACCTTCAGAAGCATTTCTTCATGTTGCGGATTCTCTGAATCATACGGCTCTCTGCGCAGCTTTTCAACCTCTGCAATAAGATTTCTGTACCCCACAATCTGCAGTAGGCATGCCTGAAGAGATACTCCCAATCTGAGGTGAGGGGGAGCAACATAATCCAACTCAGTCATATGTAGCCATGAAGCAGAGTTACCACGTTCATATCCATTTAATTAATTAGTAGCATTATGTCCATGAATTGATAGTCTAACACTTTAATTGCAATGGAAAAATTTCCAACAAATCAATATTACAATAAACAAGGTATTGTGAAATGCACAGTCATATTTAATGCCTTTTTTAGATTATAAAATTGGAGATTTTTGAAAAAACTGAACAGTGATTTTCACATTGAGATCCCATTACAACTATACGCAGCAGCACTGAATGTCTACAACAACCACATTACTTAATCTTTCTCCTCATTCAAGTGACAGCTTCTCAAACAATACCCTGAGATCAGAGATGTTAATTTGAAAAGGGGTGAGGGTGAGAGGAAAGTCAGCAAAAACCTAAAAATATTCAATTTGCTTCCATGCCACAAAAACTAGCATAAAGAAGCCAAAACCCTCAAGTAATAGAGTTTCAAAGATCTGCCGCCAGGCAGGGTTTTTTTGGTCTCATGTTGAGAATCGTCATAATGGCTCTTTCCACTTAATGCAGATTTTGTGTTTCCTTTTACCTTTCCTGATGCATCATCAAAAAAACCCAAAACATGAAAAAACATTCCCCCCAAAAACCCAAATCCCAACAAAAAACTGCACCGAGCAGCAGCTTATTCAGTTTTATGTTAAGACTTTATAATATGAAATGTAAGTTCTGCAGTACACAACTGCCATGCTCATAGAAATTTTTACTTCTATATGGGAATAAATCCTTTAATATTTAATAATGTCTGAAATTATCAGAATATCTAGTATGAACTTGGAGAGGATATCTAAGTCTGCACCCTCGTTCCTGTGTGGTATGCAGGTTGCACTGATATGAAGCTGTACGCAGTCCTCATCTGTCTTGTCTGATATACTGAAACATATTGTTTATTCCATAATACTGTTAAATTTTCTGAGTAGAAGGATTTTCACTGCTTATCTTTTGAGCAGGTCTTGCTTGTCTAAACTGATCATCACCTATGGCAAGGTGACCCGCTTAGTGGATGAGGGAAAGGTGGTGGATGTTGTCTGCCTGGACTTTATTAAGGTCTTTAATGTGGCTTTACCCAGAATTTTCCTGGAGAAACTGGCTGCCCGTGGCTTGGGCAGGTACACTGCTTGCTGGGAAAAACATTGACTGGATGGCCCAGAGTGGTGGTGAGTTACATCCACCGGGGGGCTGGTCACTAGTGGTGTTCCCCAGGGCTCAGTTTTAAGGTCAATTCTGTTTAATATTTTTCTTTATCAGTGATCTGGATAAGCAAATCAAGTCTATCCTCAGTCAGCTTGCAGTTGACACCAAGCTGCGTGAGAGTGTTGATCTGCTGGAGAGTAAGAAGGCTCTGCAGGGGGATCTGGACAGGCTGGATTGATAGACCAAGGCCAATTGTATGAGGTTCAACAAGGTAAAGCACTGGGCCCCTCATACAAGAAAGACACTGAGGTGCTGGAACACACCCAGGGAAGGGCAACAAAGCTGGGGAAGGGGCTGGAGCACAAGTCTAATGAGGAGCAGCTGAGGGAGCTGGAGGTGTTCAGCCTGCTGAAAAGGAGGCTCAGGGGGGACTTCATTGCTCTCTACAACTACCTGAAAGGAGGTTGTAGCCAGGTGGGTGTCAGCCTCTTCTCCCAAGTAACAGGACAAGAGGAAACGGCCTCAATTTGCCCAAGGAGAGGATTACACTGGATATTAGGAAAAATTTCTTCACCAAAAGGGTTATCAAGCTCTGGAGTGGCTTCCCAAGGAAGTGGTGGAGTCACCATTCCTGGAGGTATTTAAAAGACATATAGATGTAGCACTTAGGGACATGGCTTAGTGGTGCACTTGACAGTGCTCTGTTAAGGATTTTAAAGGTCTTTTCCAATCTAAATGGTTAATCTACAGAAACAGAGATGTCTGCATTAGGCCATTTCTAGTGCTGCAATTTTATGCTATTTGAGGCTATAACCCTTTAAGAAAAATTTTTGCAGCATTTTCCCTCCTTTGCTGTTTATCTGTTTATTTTTGGGGGCTTTGTCCTTTTTTTCTTATTATTTTTTTAACATGCTTCACTTGCTATAGCCTACAATTTTACAGAAAGGCATCATTTCAAAGAAAGCTAAAATGCCAGACAAATGCATGTGAAATCCTGTAGTGCATCACTAAACCACAGCCATAATGTTTTTAGCTACTCTATAGACTCAGAATAGTTTAAAGCAGCAAGCCACAGGATGTGGCAAAGCAGAGCAATTTTATATTTTTATATATATATATTTAAGATACATGTTGCAGAACACATTCAAAGTAAGCGATGTTTCCACTTTATCTAAAGCCAGTCAAAAAGCTCAATGCAATATTATTTGGGTGGGGGCTTGGGGGCAGAATTAGTTTCCCCACTCTCCTTTTCATTAAGGTTTCATTCTCCTCCTTGCCAAGCACAGGAATGCTGGTGAGTTGCTGATGTCCCATGCCTCCTCCCTGTCATCCTTGTACCAGCTGTGACAGTTCTCACAGCACAGGAGCAATGTACCCGGACTTGCATCCCCAGTCCAAAAGTGGAGCAGGGGAATGGGAACTAGATGATTGTTAAGTTCCCTTCCAACCCAAGACTCTCTATGATTCTACGTCTGCTTCCATAGTTAGTGTAGACTGCACACGTCACCACCTGGTTATTCAACCTACTTGCTCCTAACACTAAATATAAGCACTTATCTCAGAGGCAAAGGAAAATTACCATGTCCTGCCTCCTCCCTTTTGGGTCACAGAAGTCCACAGCCTTCAAGAAAAGCTCAGTGCAAGCACCCCTGGGGAGCTAGTTCAGCTCTACAAAGATGCTACATTAACAAAAATGACTGCATACAGATTTGCAGAAACACATACCGTATGACACATGTCCCCTTGTCCTTACCCTGGGAGATTTCATGTCTCTACTATGCAAGGCAAGACGAGAGCTTCTGAACAAGACAGTGGGGATGCAGGTTTTTTATGTTCAAGAGAAAGCAAGGCATTGGATTTTCCTTATTCATGTCTAAAGAAACAGCTGACCTGCTTTTGATGAAATTTCTCCAGAAAAGTTCAGCATAAAATAAACGGCTCACACATAAAACTTTAGTGCAGATGTCTAAAGTTTAACAGACCTATGATTAATTTAATATAAGGAGCAATTTAGTGCCAGGGCATGTTTCTATGTAGACGGCATCACCTTGCACTTCTCAGGCCCCCATTCCTCACTGTTTTTAGGAGATATTTTACCAACTTAGCTTTTGGGTTTTGTTGTTGCAGCAAGACCTTGTTGATCCTGCTGATCACTCAGAGAAAGGTAGCTATCAAAGTATGGATGCCCATTTTGAATTATGTATATCAAATACAAGCTTGGGAAGAGGAGTGAACCTCAGAGTGATTGCCTGAATAACACAGCTTTCAACACTTATTCTGCTGATTCCTGACCTAGACACCTTGTGCCCTAAGCTAGGGGCTGCCAGGTAGGGCAACCACAAAAGTGTTATCACTTGCTCTTGAAATACACACTTGTATGTATAATGGTTGGTTGTTCTTCTTACCAATATCAGTTACATTGTATCATTAAAACTTGTGTTTGGATAATTAAAGGCAGTTTTAAAATGTAAATCAATATACTGTTTGTATAAGTTACAACAGAATTCATCATCAAATGGTGTGTCACAGTAACTATGGAAAACCAGCCCTCCATGGATCTAGGCACTGAAGATATCAGTATTTCCCATTTATTTTGTAAGGAAACCATGAACTTACTGTGGATTTATATCTGGATTAATCCTTTTCAGCTCCATGATGTCATCTACTGTTTTTTCAATAGCATCAGGGTGAACATTTACTGATGTTTGCAGTCGCTAAAAAGAGGTTTTAAACACATGTTAGTTCTTATAAAAGCTATTACTTGATAGAAGTTAACAATGGCAAACTTGATACATAAAAGCTTCCAGATTAAGAGCCCAGAAGACCCAACTCAATACATGTGCATATCTTTCTAGTCTATTCAGCCCTACTGACTAGTTTCAGAGCACTCTCCCTCTAAGAACTCGAGTCGCGTTGCCATGCCCTTGTAGTGTATCGCATTTCTGTGGCGGCTGTCAGTGAAGGTGATCAAAGGCCTCAGTGCAGATCAAGAAGGAGCTTCAGACCATCCACCTAATTCCACCAGAATTAATTGCTAGCCTTCATTTAACATTCCCTCTCCCAGCATGTTGCAGTAATACAGCAAAACGTTTTCCCTCTCATCTGCCATTGCACTTCGTAGAGATGCCCCCGGAAGTTCAGTTTGCAAAACCAACATGCCATCAGAAAATTTAGGAGGTTGAACTTTCTGATGCTTTGTTTCTAAACTACACAGTTGCTTAAATGCAAGCTTTTAAATAGGATTCTATCCTTCTGTTTGTACTAGAAATATATTTTGAAGCGCAATGCTGAACTAAGAGCTACATGACATAATTTTTGTTAATGCTGAGGTAAGCTTTTCAACATCATTCATTCTCATGACAGAGAATTTAAAGCCTGAATGATGCTATTTAACATATACACAAATGCTTAAGAGAAGAACTTAGGTTAGCACAACCAGTGGCACAGTGAAAGGATAAAGTGACAGAGGCTTTTCTCCATTGATGTATTTAAGCCAAAAGGAGAGAACAAAGTTGGTAAAGTTGCTTTTCCAGTTGTGAAAGTTGCTTTCCAGACAAAAAACCTGATTTCTTTTGTGAGTGTGTAAGTGACTGACTGCAGACTACAGATATTCTAAGACAGGACGAGGAATCAAGCCAAGAAACCCTCATCGTCTCCACCATGGTCTGCTTTCCCCTTGATTCCATCATTGCTACAGTGTGCCTGTCCCTGGAGCATAGGACAATCTATCTGACTTTGCAAGATCACCTGTTATTGCAGCCACAAGACTCTCTTCATTTGAAAATTGTTTTAATGTAAAATCATATCAAATCTTAAAGTGATTTTTTGGGGTAAGCAAGCAGCAGAATGAACAAACCAACAACACAGGACACAATAGAAAAGGTGAATGATGAGATCTTTGACTTACCTTACTTTTTGAACCTTTCAGTGATGCCTCTGTAAGAGAACAGTATTTGAAGGCATCATGTCAGACAAGCTAAATTTATATTGGTTCCATTTAACAGTTTATTTATAATAACGCCATACTATTTTTAGCACATGCAGAAAGGTACAAAGGCATGCAGAACTAAGTATTTTGCAGTTACCTATTTTCATAGTTCTGGCAGCTCCAGGTTTGGTATTGTAACAGATCCTTTGCAATTCACATTGACCTGTTAGTTTCCTGACCACGAATTTCAGGCAGCGCCACAAGCATTTGCAGTAGAAGTACAGGCATACCTGGACAAACATCCTGGCAAAAGAAGAAGCCTGAAAATAAGAGTCTAGAGCAGAGTCTGTTTCAATGCTGTCACCACCCAAACAGAAAGTACTTCCTCATCCTAAATTCCCATTGCCTAAGGACACCTTTAAAGCAAAAGCATCAATCACACTACACACATTTATCCTGGTAAATGTTAAATCGTGCTTTTTAGTCTTAACCACCAAAACAACTCACGTGCAAAGTACAAGAACTGGAAGCACGGAATAAGTCAACTCCAGAGTTCTCAGAAAAGTACTTATAAAAAACTCTTTGTCCCCTTAAAATAAAAGGCTGCATAGTTCCTACAAACACTTTGGGGAAACAGGACTTCATGAGAAGGGAGTATAGCTCACTCTGATATAATGGATGCTGAGGATCCAGGGAGTCATTACACTCTGGCTTAGTTTTGCCTTGGCAACCAGCTGCTCCAAACAGATTGGCTGGTTATCCTGACAAACTTGACATCCTGGCAGCATTCATGTCAGGTCCCTAAGAATTATAATTAAGGAAATCAAACCTTCCCCTTCAGCAGAAAAGGTATTTAAAAACCTGCCCTAAGGTTCGCCAGTTCTTCCCAAAATCAGCTGTTACACAGCACTGATACTGCACGGTTTCTCAAAGTACAGAACTGACAGTAAGCCAAGAAATCCCTTATTTAGCTATTGCATCTAATTTTGAGCCCCAGCAACAGAAGACAGATTTTGACAAACAGGATATATTTCAGTGGAGATGGTAGGACTGGAGAACAAATCCTGTGAGGAGAGGCGGGGAGACCTGGGCTTATTCCACCTGAAGTAGAGATACCTCCTGGGGGAACTAACAGCAGCCCCCAGTGCCTGTGGGAAGATCATGAAGCAGACAGAGCTGGGCTCTTCACGGTCAAGGGACAGCAAGTACGATCACAAGATGATCAGTCTTGTGAGGAGAAGATTTTTCACCATGAGGACAGTCGATTTCCCAGAGAGGCTGTGCAGTCTACTTCTTCAGAGTTTTTTAAGCCTTGACTGGAAGAAGCCCTGAGCAGGCCAGTCTGGTGTCAATGCTAACTCTGCTGTGAGCAGGAGGTTGGACCAGAGACCTGCTTAGGTCCCTCCCGGGCTCAACTACCTTGTGAGCCTGAAAAAGGCTGAACACATGAGAAACACTATTTTAAACCTTATTAGCACTGCAGCTGCTACTGAAGCCCACATACTGCCACAATTACGCAGCACATCCCAAACCCAGATTTAATGGGAAAAAACTTATTTGGAAACACTTTAGCTTTCTTGTTTCTATGGTTATGAAGGCACAGATTCACAGGGTGCACCAGGTGGGGGAGGATCCTCCCATGGTCCCTGAGTTCAGAGGCACATCTCATAAAAGACAAGTTGCAAAGATATGACAGTGGGAACATTGCCATCTGGGCATGGTCCTGGGTAACTGGCCCTAGATGGTTCTGCTAGAACAGTGGGGAAGGATCAGATGGCCTCCATGGGTCTCTTCCAAACTCAACCTCTCTGTGATTATATTCCATTATTATATTATGGGAAAACATCAATACTGCTTTGACATGATACCTTGCCAATAAATAGTCAAAAATAATTTGGGCCACTATGTTCTAAGCCTTTGTGTATGCATATTCATCATTAGCCCATTATTTTCTGCTGTTGATGCTTTCGAAGGACGGTTATTTGTTTGGAGACTCTATTAACCTTCGCAGTGAAGTGCGGTGCTTATTTTGAATTACTGAATTCCAGACACTACAATAAGTTATAGATTTAATAAAGCTTGAAGAGCTCCATCACTTCCTAAAATCACCCTGAAGGGCATGCTGTAGGAGGACATTCAAGGAAGAGAAGATGAATTAATGCATGTTAATGTCCACACAGGAGTTTAATCTGCTTTATATTAACTTCAGTTTAATCGTCTTTGAAGGGGGATTAAGCTAAAGGAACTAAAGACATTTTATGTCTAAATGGAAAGCATCAACACAAGTACTTAACATGCTTTAAAAGCATTCACTTTATCTTGACACTTTTAGTTAATTCACTTAACACTCCCAAATGCCTGCATGCAGGCAAACCCCTTTAGTTTTATGCACCTGGAAGCCACTATCTTAGATACAAAGTGAAACCTAAAGAATGAGGAATCAGTCCCATGATTTATTTAAGTTTTAGGCAAAAAAAAGTTTCAGGTGCTGACACCAAAACATCCCCTCATCCCTGCTCAAGACATGCCAGAACACACTACTGGGAGGAGTTAATTTCTGTTTTACAGCAGGCTATCACCTTCAGTGTTAAGAACAAGACTGGTTACCAAGAGACAAAGCCATCATCAATCAACAGCCATTCTTTAAGTTTTCAATAGTCAGAAGTAGAATCACAGAATCATCACAGAACGGTTTGGGTTGGAAGGGCCTTAAAGATCATCTTATTCCAACACCCATGTTATAGGCAGGGACATATTCCAGTAGATCAAGCTGCTCAAAGCCCCATCCAACCTGGCCTTAGGATATACGTCTGTTAAAGAGTCAATTTCACGTTAAGTCAACTGGTATCTTCAACTGTAACCTTTAATAGCGGCTTAGAAAACCCTATAGGCTAACATTGGACATTTTGGTTTTCCAGCAGACGTTTGATATCAACCTTCACAGATTTGACTAGTCTGCCATCACTGAAGAATTTGAAAAAATAGTCATCCCTGGGCTTCCTCAACACAGCTCAGCTCTGTAGTCAGGCTGAAAGCACAGAAAAATAAACAAAAGAGAAAATGCCAAACTGAAAGGTGAAGTATGGTAAAACGAAGTTCTGAGTTTTCATCATATATTTGTAGTAGAAATTAGAGTCGTTTTCTTTAGGTCTGCTTTCTTTCCACAGGTTAGGTCTCTATTAGAAGACTACAGAGAGAGTTCACTTATATGTAAAATGAGAGGAAAGACTCACTTAACTTCATGTCAGCAGTCCATGTAGGAAGAGTTCCTTCTAATGAGCTAGGTAGCTCACATAAAATCCATGTCCTTTAAGAAAGTTCATGCTTATACTTAGTTGCCTCCAGCACTGAACCCATTTCTTTAAAAACAAGGTTTTTAGTACTGTATTGTGTGATGTGCATAAGTTTTGGGGTGGTGGGGTGGTGAGGAGGGAAGGTATTAAGTGCATTTGAATTGTATTCTTCTGTCTTAGGCTCAATGACAGATTTACAAATCAACAGGAAAACTACAGATGGAACAGTGCTGTGAGCATATAGTTGCAACCACTTTCTCCACTACAGTTCTGCTTTGGCTGTGGTTTGCACAAAGATTAATAAAAATGCATCTACTAAAAGCGTGACACTACAGCACAGAAATACTATATCTGTGATTCACTAAAATATACTTATCAGCTATTACTAATAAAACAAATACACACTAGTTTTGACTAGAAGAAAATTAACCTTTGTGGGTACCTTCAGTTTTCTACCACTCATCCATCTCAGGCTTACACTAGTTGAAATCTTCCATTTGTAACATGAAAGGCATAAAAAGTAACACAAGCTCTTTATAAAAGGGAACTCTTGCTTGCAGAAGTCCTGTAACAAAAGCACACTAGTGATTATGTAAGACAAGTTTTGTGCTAGCCACTATGCACTTCAGTGTGTTCGACATTGAGACACTGGCAGCTATAAAATAAAACATAGTGTATCACAAAAAAGAACTCCCACGAAACCACAGTATGAGCCATGTGTTTGACTACAGCACAGTGGCATTAACTTCTGGTTTGTATTAGTGTCCAATTCCAAAACTCCTCTCCAGTCAATCTCTTCTGTGGTTCTTGTTTGTTGTTTTTCTTGTTTGGTTTGTGGTTTTTTTTTCCCCCACTCGCCCTTGCAGCACAGAAAACAGTTTGTGTGGTCATGTATGGCATTATTTCAGATCCTGAGGTGAGGTTTAAAAGCAGAAATATTACAGAAATTAAGGCATTCTTCAGAGACTCAGACTCAACTCTTTCCCATTTCAATACAAGCTCCTTGTCACCCTGTATTACAAGCTGTTGTATAAACCCGCATATTTATGTTCATTTCAACAGTATATGAACATTTATTCAAGTAAAACAAAGAAAGAGCTGCATAACAAGATACTGATGTGCACAGGTCAAATGAACAGCCAGCTCCCTTGCCAAGGATGCTGTACAACAAAACCAATCAAGCAACTGATCTCTATCAGCAATAATGGGCCTCAGCAAACATTCTGTAGAGCTCTCTTCCAGGGGGAAGGCGATGAATAAAGGGGTTTCTACAATTGTTAGGATCCTTGCAAGACATGGAGAATTTTAGAGTCAAAAGGTAAGAGTACTGCTGCTACAGTCACAGTGCTTCTACTCTCCGCAGCATGTTCTGATCTGTCTGGGGAAAGAAATCACGTGGCAGCAAGAAGCAGAGAACACTGAGCATGTTGCTTCACACCCTTAAGGTGTGAAGGGAAGGACACAAGTGGTTCTCAACAAGGGGTTCTCAACATCTGCCCTTGACTAGCCATCTAATGTTGAATCATTGTGACAGGAACAGCACATGTGATGGCTATTAGAATTTACATCTCTGGTGACATTATGACTTCACATTTTCATGAAATCTGTCTTTTTATTTAAGAGTGACTGTCTCTAGACAGCCTTCTCTATGATAAACTGGCAGAAGCAAAATTGAGCAAAGGTTTTCAAAGTTGCCTAGTTTTTCTGTGAAGCTCTTTCCTGTGTGATCTGTTCACCTAAATAGCAAGATGTATGTATAATGCAACATGAAATACCTCCTGAAGAGAAGTAGAGATTAACTACTGTGCAACAGTTTTGAAAGCAATAAAATAGAAGATGCTTATTTCCTCCCCCAGTAATTTCAGAACCTTAGTATTTTCAGAGTTAGTAACAAACACAAATACTTTGGGTAAAATGAAAACTTCAGCTATATACTCAATGCTAGTTACTGGGCTTAAAATTGGGAGGGATGCAAGCAAACCCCCAAAACCAACCAAAAATACCACAACACCAAATCCAGTGAAAAGAATGAAAAAAGTCACTAAATCTACTTACACATAATTTTCTTTCTTGTGTGTTCTATTTCAGGTCTTATGGATAGTAAAGATTCTTACACAACTGTTTTTCCTGAAGGACACACTTGGCTCAGAAAAGAGTGGATTATACAAATATTTCCTTTCTGAGAATTCTTATTACAGTTTGAGAAGTCAGTGTTATGGCTGATAAGGTGTCCAAATAGGTGAATAAGCAAGTGATACTACTCTGTTAGGAGCTCGTTTACCTTGACTATCTTTGGTTTATGTGCATAATTTAGAATGTATATATATACAAGGTCAACCAAGAAGTAATGCACCACCCACCATTTCTTCCACAGGCAGACCTGCTATTACCTTCTTTAAAACACAAGAAATTGTTTTCGTTCCATGCCTTTGCAGACTTGACAACTGAAATCCACCTTATCTCCTCATTTAGACATGAAAGCAAGTCACCGTGGCAACTAAGGAAGACATAAGAATTGTTTCTAACAGCAGCTTTCCTCACTTTACTTCTCTGGCTGATTTGATTTTCATTTTATCTGATATGACTCCAGCTTATGCTTAAAATCTGCTAGTGCTTACAGACTGTTTTGCAGTAGATCAAGAGAAGGTGTCAAGTTTCTAGAGTTTACTGAAGAAAATCTATGTGTCTGCTACAGTTGACTCTCCAAGTTGTTATTATTTCAGATGTTTAAGATAAATTAAAGTCAAAGTGGGAGTATCACTGGCAGACTCCACAAAATTCCTTTACCAAAAAAGAGCACTGAAAGATTAAGCATTTGACTGAGAAACAGTTTTATTATTTCATAAGTAATATTTCAGACTTCAGGAGTAATTAATATCAGAGCAAGCTTAGAAAGAAAAGAAACTTAAACCAGCTCTTTTCCTTTGGACATCACCTTGAGCACAGTAGTCTAAATTCAAGAATTTAGAGTTATCCCAACTACTGACTGTCTATTTAATAAAAGCTTCTCCTTTTCCAATCAAGTTGGTTGGGAGTGTTGATCTTCTAGAGGTTAGGAAGGTTCTGGAGAGGGATCTAAACAGGTTGGATCAATGGGCTGATGCCAACTGTATAAGGTTCAACAAGACCAAGTACCAGGTCCTGTGCTTGGTTCACAACAATTCCAGGCAGCACTACAGGCTGTGGGAAGAGTGGTTGGAAAGCTCCCTGGTGGAAAAGGATCTGGGGGTGTTGACTGACAGCAGCTGAACATGAGCCAGCAGTGTGCCCAGGTGGCCAAGACGGCCAATTACATCCTGGCCTGGATCAGCAACAGTGTGGCCAGCTGGACCAGGGCAGTGATTGTCCCCCTGTACTCAGCGCTGGTGAGGACGCACCTTGAATCCTGTGTTCAGTTTTGGGCCCCTCACTAGAAGAAGGACATTGAGGCATTGGAGCATGTCCAAAGGAGGGCAACAAAGCTGATAAAGGATCTGGAGCACAAGTCCTGTGAGAATTGTCTGAGGGAGCTGGGGTTGTTTAGCCTGAAGAAAAGGAGGCTCAGGGGAGACTTTATCACTCTCTACAGCTGTGTGAAAGGAAGGTGTAGCCAGGTGGAAGTCATTCTGTTCTCCCAAGTAACAAGTGACAGGACAATAGGAAATGGCTTCATGTTGTGCCAGGAAATGTTTAGATTGAAAATTATGAAAAATTTCTTAACCAAAAGAATTTTCAAGCATTGGAACAGGCTGCCCAGGGAAGTGGAGGAATCACCTTTCCTGGAGTTATTTAAAGGACATATAGATGTGGCACTCAGAGGACATGGCTTAGTGGTGGACTTGGCAGGGCTGTGTTAATGGTTGGATTGAATGATCTTAAAAGTCTTTTGAGAGACTGAAATTGGTTAATGGCTTAAACATTGTCAAAAGCACTGAAAGACTTTTGTTCACTGTAGAAAATTTTGCAAAGAAGAAACTTCTCACCGAAAGCCCACCCCTACTAATTTGGACCATGATAAGATAAATTATTGAGATAAGAAAAGGTGGTACTATTGTCTAATTACCCCAGGAGAAGAATATGTCCACAAGTGTGAGAGACTGGAATGCTAATGGCTCAGACAATGAAGATGCAAGCTGACTACGTGGGAAGGAACCACCCAGTGCTAAGGGCATGCACACCTGACACCTCAGGCTACAAGCTGGATGTTGAACAAGGTAAGGAAAGAGGCAAGTCCTGCAAAGCAGGGTAGTGTTTCTTCGTCCTTACACAAATGACTTAGCTATGATAACTCCCCTCTGGGGAACTACTGCAACCATTCGCATGTAGCCTGAAGATATTCATCTCTGCTGACAGGCCATAATGGGCCATAATGGACTCAACTGCACTAATGTAACTAACATTAGGCAGCTCTAACATCTCAGAAGATGTCAAACAAAATGTCCCGTCAGTGATGCAGTATTACATCATACAATGTAAAACTCCCTGTCCTAGTGGAGGTACCAGAGATGTTCCTAACTAGCCTAAGCATAATAAATACATGGGACTTCCCTTAACACCAGAGGCTTCCTCCCTAACCACACTTGGGTTTCTTCCCTCACTATGTTGGACTTCTTCCATCACCACATGGGGCTTTTTCCCTCACCACCATGAGCTTCCCTTGACAGATCCAGACTGCAACCATCATTTCAACAAGACTATGACTCTTACCACTGAGAAGACCACAGGAAGAGGATCAATGGGAGGCTGTCAGAATCCATGGAGTGGTCATATATTTTCTTTTACTTAATCTGTCTCTCTGCCACTCTCTTTCTCTACAGTGCCTCTCTCTTTTTCCTATTTCTTTCTATCTCTACCTCACATTTAATGTTAAATAAAAATCCATACTATTGACTTTGGCATATAGTCTCATTTACATCTTAATTTGGCAGAGGCATTTCTAATAATTTTAAAGAACTTGATCATAACACACCTAAAGTATTCTAGAATTCTAAACAAAACAAACAGGTTGTTCAGAGAGGCTGCAGAAACTTCATCCATGGAGATGCTCAAAATGTGACTGAATGCAGCCTCGAGCAACTTGCTGTAGCTGACCTTGTTTTGAGCAATGGGATAGGATTTTATTTCCAGAGGTGTCTTTCAACCTCCCTGAACACTGAATGGTAGAACACTAAATAAGGCTTCTTAAATTGAAAGGCTTGGGGGGGGGGGTGAATAAGACAATTCACTAATAATAAACACAGAACAGACTGTCAAAAGAGAAAGAGGAGATGTCAAGCTGATTATAAAAACTCATGTCAAAGGTCCAACAGATGAGTAGTAGGCACAGCAAAAGCAGCATTCAGATTACACTAATTCCTCATTATCTGTATTCACAACTGCAATGTTTTGTTTAGAAGACCAGCTCCAGTGTGTCTCCAGTTGACAAACCTAACTCAGAGCTGAATGGCAAGTCTGCCTCCAGGCAAGAGTTTTCTCTTACAACAAGCTGTATTTGAAAGCCACTGTTCAAAGTCCTCCTTGGGTGTCCAGATAAATACCTCCTGCATGAAGTTGCTACAGGAAAAGTACTGCCACTACTTAGAAAGCAAAGCTGAGATTATTTTAACTTCACAGATAAAAGCCCTGTTCCTCCCTCCATCCATTTTATGGCATTTTCCATGTTGCAATCAACAAGATGACTTGCAGTTTGTGCAGACTTAACTAAGCTCGCTGGTTTCCAATAGAGAGATAATCTCTGCCATCAGCATCAACTAGTCCATGTCTGGTCCATGCTGTGCAACAAGGAAAACACTGTGCCACTGAGCATACAACACTCAGCCTTGCATTTGATCTTCACAAACAGTTAAGAATATTTCAAGCCCCCAAGTGGCTGCTGCTAGTGGTAATGAACAAACATCAGAGGACACAATATACATTAACTTGTTTATTTTCCAGCTGATTTCCAAGCTGGGAGACTTAATATCCTTGCCTTACGTGTATATCTCCCTGCAGCTCCACCCTTCACTGCCTTATTCTTCATCACACAAACTTGCAACCACAGGCTGCAACACATATAACAGAAATCACTATCCCCAATATGATCCCAGCTTACTTTTTAATCTCTGTTTTTCTTCTATATTGACAAATTACGAGGAGAGTACTGTTATTAGTTCATGTCAAAGGATTTACACAAAATAAGAAAATCCAGATGCTTGTAAATTAACAGAAATAGCTTCCCTATTTCAACAGTATTTTCCTATTTTAGGTGCTCTGTATTCTCCCCCTCCCCATTCCTTAATCCAGCTTCCTGTTCAGCATTTACAATACTGGACTTCCCATAACAAAGTTCTAGACTGTGCTATTTAGATAAGCAATTTTTTTCAGAATATCTACTTTGACTGCTTAAGAGAATCCAACACCATTAAGACTTCTCAAATCATTTAGGATTCACTGACTTCAGAAATACCATAAAGAGAAGCAGGAGGCAGTTTCTTCGAGACAGCCTCAGGAAACCACATATTCAAAACAGCACACTGTCTCCAAAATGGGAAAATCAACAAGGGGCCAGGATAGACAAAGACAAGAAGAACAGTTAGTTTAACGGGAGGGGAGGTAACAGCTTAGAAGTTGGCAGCAGCTCAGCATCTCCATCAGGAGGGACCAAAATTATTTTATGCTTAGGAAATACCAGATCACTATGGGGGCAAGCTGTAACCCAGCCAGAGGCTCTCACCCCACTAACAGGATGGTAGAGTCCCCTTTATGCAGGACTCATGACCCAAATACCTTATGGCAACAATTTGCGACCTTGGATTCAGGCTGCTCAATAAGTTCTGCACAGAGAAAGAAAGGTAAAAATTATAGAGCCAGGACTGCTGAGATGGAAATAATTCTAGGATCCCAGAAGGAAGGCTCTAGAATGAGACGATATCAAATCATAAAGGGAAAAAGCACCACAGGGATGTTATCGAGGTTAGTTTTGAACTGTCAGCTCACTGGACCCATACCAATGGAGCCAGTAGAAGACTGGGACCACCCAAGACATGGGCCACTTGCAAGGCCAATTCTTTCCCTCCTGGCTGGTGCCTGTCAGGGTGGGAAGCACACTAACCTTTAGCTCATTCAGTCTTACCTGGCTTTTGTGGATGTTAGCAAATAAATATTTGCTTTATAGTTTTGGCCTGTATATGTCCTGCTTACAGCGTCCCTTTGCAGCTGGCTCAAAATACCTGAGGAAGCTGACCCAAACACTCCACAGAAATGCTTAAGCCAAGTCTGGCTTGGCTGCAAAGTCATTACAGATGATCAGCCTAGAGGTAATGGTGCTGATATCCATAGTGCTATAAACAGTCTAAAAAGGGAGAAAAACATAGTGGCAGACGCTCTATACAGAAGCATATGTTTTAGCTCTCTTGAAAAGGTTTCTCTCATCCAGACAGATTATGATTTCTTTGGTTTATACACAAATTAGGCTCTTGATCTGTATTAATTTTGAGAAGTCCTCAACTCTCTCCATTGACTACAGAACAAAGACAACATGGGCTTTCTGCACCTATAGCTGTAGTCTCTCAAGTCCTTTGCTCTATCCCTGGTTTATGGAGAAACTGCAAGTCATATGTAGGAGCAAGTAACTGACATTTCTCTCCCAAACTGAGCATGATCAGCTTCAAAAACACTTGCACATCTTCACCAAGCATCTACCCTTCTCTGCTTTCACAAATAACACTCCAAAAATCCAGACAGCAGACGAAAATGGGAAAGAAAAAAACCCGTAATTTTTCAAGTGCTGTTCTACATTACTATTTCCCCTATTTTCCCCGACATATCAGAGACTACTGATTTGATACATCACTGCTCCAATCCCTCAAGACAGTTGACACATTCTTTTCTTCTATAAAAAACTGGAAAGGAACATTTAAATTAAAATAGCTTTAATTAAATAGTGAAATCTAGGTGAACAGAAAGCAATCTAGTATAAACTAGTTTACACCTTCTGTAATACTTATAACAGCAAAACCACTTAACTCACTGTAGCATAAAAGTAATCAGAATAATTTAACACTTGAAAAAATAGAACAGTTACCTCAGGAAGTGCTTCATGGTGATGGTTTGGTTTTGTTGCTAGAGCTGTAATCTACTGATCACTGATGACCTCTTCTTTGCAGGTGATATTGATGCTGTAGAAATAGAATTGAGACTTATTTACTAACAGAAAATAAAAGTGATATTTCAGTTGTCTAAATGGCTCTTGAAAGAAACATTTATGGAAATACATAGGAAAGAGTATTTAAAAAGTCTCATGTCAATAAAACCAAAATAAAAAAATCCTAATTTGTTGATACTTCAGCCTGTGCACGTACTTTGACCAGACTATACTACCCATGTCTCCTTTCAGAGAAGTAAAAAACTTGAATGAGAATACAGAAAAAGGAGAGAAAGTGTGAAGAAATATCCAGACAATTTCAAACACTTCTTGTGTTCTTCAAATACCTGTCTGGTTCACAGCAGTTTCCAAGTGGCAGTTTCAAGAGACACTCGGTTCACTCTGCTGTTAAAAGTCCTCTGTTTGCCAGAATTTCCAACAGCACTTGGAGACCTTGGGTAAAAGTAGAATGTAAGCAAAGAGCTATTACTGATCCTGATTTAATTCACTACAAGAGATATTGGGTAATCAATTTTCCTGGTGGCCAGCTATGTTAAATGATACATATGAGGTTGCCCATCGGTTCTGAGATCTGGTGTTCTACAGTTAATATTCATTATGATTACCAGTTAGTCCCAGCAGAGAAGAACTGGAAGAATTCATGAAGAAACACTGTAAATATAACCCTGCCTGTGTACTGCAGACTCTCCCTGTTCACTTCCTCTTTACTTCATGTTTCTGAAATGAAGTATTCACTTAGAAGTGATATTTGACTAAAAGATGTAGACTTCTCAGATTGCTGTACTTCATATCCTGTAAAAGGTAATAAAACATTTTTAATTTCTTTACTTGCCAGAAGCTGGGACAGCTCAATCCAAGACTTAAAGGGAACAAGACCCCACTTTCAAGCTCAGACTAGTACAAACCACACACAAAGGCCTGAGTAAAAGCTGTGAAGAAATCATTTAAGAGCCCATTTTCCATTAGCACTGCATGCAGCATGCTGAAAAGTACTGAAAGCCTTAAGAAATTTTTCCTCTTTTGTCACCAAGTCATAAATCTAGAGAACCTCAAACTTATTTTCTTCTCCAGGACCTGTCAGCTCTGATGGGATAAAAATCTTCTTGCCCTATCTTGTTCTCATATTCTTTCCCCTTTTTAACTTGCAAGTTTCACATTCTGTTATTGCCTGTTGACAGGAACAGAACAAGCATTTAAATTCAGAAAAATGAAGCTATCTTGTTGGATTACATCACACACAGCTTGCTAAAAATATATAATCTCTGAACTGTGAAAGCTTCATTCATTTATATTGTTTTTGACTGGCTGAATCATGTTGCTGTCCCCTGAATACAGCTGTAATTGGTGCTGGCTGCAGTCACACCTGCTTGCAAGGGTAGAGAGATGCTAACGTCAAACTCTGGTTCATTAATGAACACAGTAGGTAGGCTCCTAACACTTTCTGATAGAGCTTCTATGGCAGCAAGCACAGGGAGCACGGGAGATAGGCAAAAACTGGAGGGGATGTAACCTGCTCCCCTTCTCCAGTCTAATAATTTGCTGTTTAAAAGATATAGTTTGTGAAAGATTCTCACAGCTGAGTCTCAGCCTTTTAGCATCAACTTGAAGAAAGGAAGCTCCACCACAAAATTTGACCCATAAGGGCATCAGTATAAAGGACACACCAGAAGTGCCAGGAGCTGTCAGATCAACCCCTCTAAAAGTATGTGCTGGCCTCAGCCTCCGAGGTCAGCTCCCTCTTGATTCTGATCAAGGTACTTGCTGAAAATTATGCTGCTTTACTACTGCTTTAAAGGGAAAAGAAGTTCAACTTGCTTGAACTCCGGAACTGGTTCATCCAAGTGTGGCATTGGAGCCTCCAGATACTCTCCCTGCAAGAACAATTACCAGCTACAGCCAATTATAAATTCATTTTGAATGCTCATTAAAAATTAGATTGTTTCAAAAGCTGTATTTTAAGTCAGTGCAGCTGTTCATACACTCTCGTCTTTGCAGAAAGCTAAACTCAAAGGAAGGTCACTGGTTGCAAAGAAAGAGCAAAAAAGTAAGTGACAAAACAAGCATGACAAATGGTTGAAAGTGCCAATTTTGGATCTCTTTAAAAGCACATCCTTGGAATTACAGAAATAATTTTTGTTGCTCTCTGCCTTTTAATTAAAATGTGTGTGAGAAAGTCATGAGAAAGAAACTTTACAGCTGAAGTCCTGATGCTACAGAAATCTATACCAAAGCCTTTCAGCTTGAAGAGGAACAGTTCACCCTGCATGTTCAACAGCCAGTTCCCTATAGCACAGGCCCAGATAATAACCAGGGCCATAGGAAGGCCATGGCCTCAAAAGCAGTTTCCACTGGGGCTCAACGCAATCAAATTCTACCTGACACTGTTAACAAGAAGGCTTCAAGACCTAGAGGCAAGACTTCCAGCTCAAGCAGATGCACAGAGAACCTACGCTGCTATCTTGGTTCATAAGGTAAAAAGTTTACTTTTTCTATGGGGCAGACAGGCTTTCTAAATGCTGTAATTTCTAAATTTGTAATTTCTAAATCTATAATTTTCTAAATGCTCTACTCTGCTAAGTAGAGATAAAAAATCAGTGCCAGGCTCTGCGATTCTTGCAACAATTCACTTGTGGACACACATACATGTGGTATTAAGCTATTTACATCCAGGCTAGACTGGGAAGCCAAATTAGAAGTTGAGAATTTACAGTCATCTTCAAACAAGTAGGACTGGAGGGCAGGATTCCCTATTTCTATGTATCTCTGTAAGAGATCCTCTAGGGGAATTCAGCAAAGATTTTCTGTGAAGAAAACAGTGTTTAAACTCTTTAGAAAGATTGTTACCACAATTTACAGCTGATTAAGTTCAACTATTCATAAACCTATAGAGCCACAAGACCAAATTTCTTCCAGTCTCTTTATCGCAAAATGTAGCCGATTTCTCATGAGTGAAAGTTTACTTCCAGCACCTCAGTGAACAGGAAGAGCAGCTATAGCTTAAGATAACATGTTCAATCAACATTTCAGAGTCAATTGTATTAGGTGTGTTTAGAAAAAGGACAACAAAAACCAAACAATCCTCTCCCCTCTCCCCCCCTCCATTTTTGGTCAGAGAGAAGGACTTGACTTCCAGCCTCCTGTTTTCTTTAGGGAAGTTGCATGTCTGCAGATCAGGAAGGCTTTCAAGGTCCACTTGTAGGAAAGAAAGATACATGAGAAAAAGATGCCTACAACTGATAGGTAATCTTGTTAATAAATGTTTTTGAGCTTGCAGAAAGACAGGACACAACAATTAAACACTTCAGTTGAGAATTTGACAGCAGTTATGGATTTGGGGAGACTGAAATTCAAGATTCTGAAGACTCAACTTCGTGCACTTCTGAAATACCACTTTTGTTGGAAAGTGCCAGACTCTCAGCAGGACACCCAGAGCCAGAAGGTGCCCCGCAGGGAGCAACCTGTTAGAAGCAGCATCCACTCACCACCCAGACCCCAAATTTTCATTTTTACATGGTTTTACTTACGTAAACTTGTAGCTGTTTTTCTAGAACTTAAGAAAATATTCTAGCTTCATGCTATGCACATATTTTTTCACTACGGAACCTGCAAGATACTTTCCTTCTCCTTTTGTAGGCAGTTTTTCAGCCTTTTCTGATTTTAAGTCATGCAGCTGAAGTCAATCTAAAGACAAGTAGGTCTGACTTTGTTAGCTATCTTCCATTAACTCTCTAGAAGTAGCTTGCACCAACAACACAGATCCACTACAGAAAACCTCTTGACTCAATGTTTGAAGTCTGCTCTTCGGCATGAAGAGACCTATCCATGCTGTAAGGCTCTAGACCGAGAATGATGGAGCAAGGACACAGTTTGGATCTCCCATATGCTCAAGTTCTCAGCTTGCAGGATTTTATCCTGTACCACACCACTTCTACAAAGCAGCTTCCTTCTCCCTCCAACACCACACCCGAGTATCCACGTACCCAATCATTGCCAATTGTTTCATCCAGTTTATTTTAAACCAGATAATAGTTTTCCCTCCTAAAACTAACCACAGCTTTTCTTGGAAGACAAGCAGTACTACTCTGTCTCAAAATATAAATTAAGCTCTCCTTAAATAAACATCAACTATTGGAATTTCTTGTGACTTTATGATCTTTTTGGTGCTATAGTAAAACATGCATCAATCTGAAAGGTGAATAGTTGCTGGAAGCACAAAGAAATTAAGAGTAAGCCTTAAAAGTCACCTCTTTATTTGAAGCTCAGGGTTTGCTTTGTTTATCTTAAAGAAAGCTGCAGATACAGCTGAAGGGAAAAATTGTATTATTTAATATAAATCACCGTATATTCAGAGTAAAATATAAACCCAACGTAGTTTCCTTCACAATATTTGTTTTGCAAGTTAGTGATTCACCTGGCATATTACAAACACTTAGAAGGGTTATATTCCAATTATAAAGAAAGAGTATCTGTGCTGCAGAGAAAAATCATAGGAACAATTAATACTAGCAGGCTGAATATAGAACTTTGTTTATGTGGATCCTTAGATTACCAAAAGAACCCAAAGCCCAGTAATTTCTTTTTAAGTGTAGCTGTTACAGTTTCAAAGTATGTTTTTCTTAATGCCACCATCACGATGTTGATTTTAGGTTGTAACTTTTTTTTCCAATAGTATCCTAGGTCACCACCTATCCCTCACTTACCTCAAAAACCTGCATGTATTTATCTGTGAGGGACAATCGGCTTGAGCCTTACGTTGCCAAAAGAGCCTCTGTATATTCCTTTTTTTCTTTTTTTCCTGAAGGGAATGTTAGTGCTTCTGTATCTCGAACACCAATCTGCGATAACCAGAATTAGAATGGGGAAGAATAGCTGACACAGATTATGAAATGTCCCTTGAGGTCCTGGAGGATAGCAAGCTGGCAGCAAGCCAGCAGTATGCAAACAGGCAACAGCACTCTGGGCTGCATGAACACAAACAGAGCCAGTAAGTAGATTGAAGGAGGAGATTATCTTCCTCTACTCAGCACTCTGGGCCATATTTAGACACTGTCTAGTTTGGGGCTCCAGCAATACACAAAAGACACGAATAAACTGAAGAGAGTTAAGCAGAGGCCGCTGAGATGGCAGGGGAGAGGGTAGGGGAGATGGACTTGTTCAGCCCCAGGCAGACACAGCTTTGGAGGGACATAACAGCACCTCCAATACCTACAGGGATGTCATCGAGAAGTTTTAGATGGACTCTTCACAGCAGAGCAGGGCAGGAAGGTGAAAAACAACAGGTAGAAACTTAAACAGGAGAGGTTCAACCTGGATATAAGGCAAAATTTTTTCCTGAATAGGGCAATCAGGCAGTGGCACTGGTTTTCCAGAGAGACTGTGCAGTCTCTATTCTTTGAGGTTTCAAGTCCCAGCTGAATGAAGCCCTGAGAAGCCTGATCTCAGAGCTGACCCTGATGTGGGCAGGAGGTTGAGCGGAAGATACTATAATGTCTCTTCCAGCCTTTGATTCTCTGCTTCCTCCATGGTCATTTTCATGGGAAGATCTCAGATAATCTGAGTTATACCCAAGTAGTCATAGTACTGTAATGCTGTAGAGATACAGCAGGCATGGTGTCCAAGTCCCTGCACTTTCATCAGTTTAAGACCTACCCACTTATCACTAAATTCCTATATACGTTTTAGTGTTTCCCAAGAAGCAAGCTTAGCTTCAGAATGGAACAAAGTCATTCCCTCTGTCTTTTCTCTCCCTACCATTCCCACTCAGAAGCCTCCACCATGCAATTTGACCATAAATAAACCATTATAAGGGTTTAACAAGTCAAAAATTAGAGTCTCCAAGAGTCCTGCCAGTATCAACGTAGCACACAAAACCCCCAGATACAAATAAATCCCCAGCGACTCTAGGACCCCAGTTTGGTAAGCCATTCTAATTCCCAGCAAGTATAGTTTATCAGGCTATCCATGGAATAGGCACGTACCTGTTTGCATCTTCCAGCTTGCATTCATGCTCAAAGATGGTATAAAAGTCCCTTCAAGTGTATTAAAAAACTTGGTAAAAGCAGAGGAACTTTGATCTCTTGCAGCATAGTCATTTATAGGTTTTTGAATGTCATAGCAAGAGCACTGCTCAGACTTCTCCAGCTCAGAACGCATCCTGGGAAATGGCTCTATTGCTGAAAAAGTTCCCAGGAACAGGTTGCCTCAAATCACAGTTCCATGGAGTTCAAAAGCACCTTGTGTTGGCTCAGAAGTGGCTTTGCCTGACAACAATGGATGCAGCCACTGGCAGGACTCACCTCAAAGACCAACAGTGGATGCCTGTTTTCTGTGAGCTTAGTTTTTCCTCTCAGTACAGAAGACTATTTTCATTGCCATGTGCCCATGATGAGGCTGTATTCAACATCAAGCACTCTTTAGAAAAAAGTCTTGGAACAAAATGTCACACTTGATTGATGAAGTTAATAAGCAAGACTTGACTTCAGTCACACTGTCACAGGTAATAAATTTTTTTCCCCTCCTAATCTCCATCACTGGCTGACATTTTTCATTTCTGTGTTTCACTAGGAGAATGAAGGAAAGGCTAGATGTGAAGTAAAATTTAACTGAATTTTAGTCCTGTGAGCATGAGGACATACAATACAATTAAGCAATAAAAAGAGCCCTGAATAAATGCATAAAAGCAGAGTTGGGGAGTGGGAGAGCACAAAACCCCCATTTTCTCTCAAGCTACAGTACAATGCTTTGAAAGTCTCTAATTTCGTAGTTCTACCTTAGCACCATTACTGCCCCTTTAAGGTGGTAAATAGCATCCCTGATACACAACAATGAAGAATCAAGATGGTCTTGCAATACCTGTACGAGGCAGTCACATAGGATTGTATTTGGCTTCAAGAAAATTTACTTATCAAGTCTCACATGGCAAGTTACCTCTAACACCACCCAATTCAGCCTACACAATGCCGTTCCTCCACCCCTTTTTGTTCAGTGATAACCTACAGTTTGATGATGATAACATCAAACCAGAACTCAGAGTTGTAGAAGCATCTCCACCTTTTATTGTTATTTTCTGCCCATTAAAAGAGAAGGCTATGGGCTCTATACCTGACTGTTCAAAGCAAACTATATCCCAGAAAGTCAACAGAGGAGATGTTCATGCATACAGACACACTTTGCATGCAGAACTGTGGCAATACTTTTACCAATTTCTATTAGATCTGCTCTATTGCAATGTTGAAAGACGTGGAGGACAAAACTACATGAAGTCACTTCAGGTTACCAGTGAAGACTTTGCTGGGTACATTCTATTTGTAATAGTAAATACGAAGTTAAAAAACACAGGAAGCTTTCCACACCTCAGAGAACTGTAAACTTCTAGAAATGCCTAAATTCAACAGAATTAAAGTATTCGAGTATTGTCTCTGTCTATAGTGTTTCCACTTTTAACAAGCTCACCTTACATATTGAGAAAAGTGTATTTTACACAGAAGAAAACTGAGTAGATGACATATCAGCTAAAAATAAAGTGTCATACTGGAAAACAGCCTTCAACCCACAGCAACTTCCTCTGCCCCCCTCCTTCATATATTACAAAATGCCATATTTTTTAGCCACTTCTCATGAACTTTCACTTGACCACTGAGTTCACCCAGGAGAACAGCAGCATCCTCTGGGTCGCTCATATGCATCTACATGGTTTGCAGTGCAAAGTTTCTGGCCCACTTGCTTTGTTTCCAGACACACTGTACAACGGCTTGAATTGCAAGGAAGTCTGTTCTAAATAAAACATCACACTTCACTGCAACATTCCATCAAGTTTAGAATAAATCCTACAAAGCTAGATGCATAAAATCCAAATATGCTGCCTGGTTAGTTCCCAGACTAATTACTGCAAAAGCTTCATGGAAAAAACCCAAAATTACTATTTCCAAAAAGTGAATGACTGATGTGCTTTTGCCTTCCCTTCTTGGTTTCCACCTCATTGCCTGGAGACGAGTGGAGAGCACAAGTTAAAAGGCAAAGAGCATGTATTCCCTTGCCACCAAAATTAACTGAAGTCTAGATTTGCTTTAGAGCCCTACCAATTCCTAACAAACAGTAGTTTGTGGGGAAGGAACATCATTCTCTCCGTGGGTCACATACAAATCTGCAATGTCAATGGAATTACATCAGAGATGTTTAAGGCTCTATCCTTTTCCCTACCTTTCCATCTACTGTTACATTTGCTTGGACCAAATAGAGTGAACTCAGATTAATACAAGCTCACACCAAGCATCACCCTGAAAGCATGTAAAACTAAAGACTTTTAGATTTAGTTTTCTCACTGACACTCCTCCCCACCCAAAAAAAAAAAAAGAAAAGTTAAGACAAGGACACCAGAGGTGTCAGGTCTAAGGCCAAACTCAGCTTTCAGGCAAAAGGACCTTAAAGCAATTTATTTACCCAGGAACCTGGTGAAGATCAGACACAATTCATACTGATCTAAAAAAAAAAATTACTCCATGTGGTGCCATTTTCTCAACATTGCACCAAATTACTTCGGCATGGGAATGACAACTTTTCCACACAGCTCTGAGAGACAGTCATGCAAGAGTAGGGCAAGTAGGCTACATGAGAGTTTCTGCATTTCCTTCTGTGCTTTTACAAACTGTTCCCTAAGGCAGGATTCAAGAACAATGATCTCCCATGCAGTAAGCCGGTTAGAAGATGTCACAAAGCACCACATCTATGAAACCAAGAGCATCCTATAGCAAGTGTTATGCACCAGCTGTTACCTGCCTAGAGTCCTGCAGTCTGCAGAGGGACCACAACAAGCAAGCAACATACTAAATCAGTGGACAGGAGGACCTAAAATCCCACTGCAGTTTTTTTGCAAACTTCATGGCCTACTATTTTATCTCCTGTTTGCTGCTCCGTGAGATGTACTGCATCCCAGGAGGCAGGAAATCAGGACAACTCCAGGTACGTGACCTTGCTGGAATCTCTAGTTATGCATTTTCTGCCCAGAAGGACATGTGCAGGCTAGATTGTTCTGGTTTTACCAATGCCTAGAGTGAGGAGAAGGGGAACATATAATCTATTTTCTCATGGAAAACAGAAAATTTTCTTCAGTGTCTCCAATATATATTGCAAACTCCATGTTTTGGTTGAAACAGGTTCAAGCCCTTTTTTAAGAAAAAGTTTTGTATGGCAACAAGGTAAAAAAACCACACATCACTTTAGGGCATCTTCCCAAATCTGTTATTCAGACAGGCCTATGTACCAGCAGCTACCAGCTGACTCTTCAACTTGGAAGACTCACAAGTATCTTACCAAATTATAATTTCTATTGACAAGGGTTGTGAGCAACTGTAAAAGTGCATTAAGACTCACTTCACCCTACTGTAGCTTAAGATAACTCCAAGTAGCACCAAAATCAAGCACTGCTTCTATAAGCAGTGGAGAAAGAAAGCTATAGTACAGTTTGGTGCCAGAGACATTAATAGAAAAGAGGGATAAAGCAACACAACAACCACTCTAAAGTGACAAAATAAGAGAAAACAGTGACAAAAATCTGCAAAAGGTAAAGCTGGAAAGAGTGGTCTGAAGGTCAATGAATTTATACCAGCTGGTGAACAAGACCTATGAAGGACTTTTTGAAGCATGGTAGAGGAACCATTTTTATGTGGTAATTGCACAAAATGTACTTTTTCAACCAAGTAGGGAAAAGGTGAGTGACAGAGGAAGTGCAAGGTGCTCTGGTGCTCTCTTTCCCTCCGCCACTTCCTTCTTGGTCCTATCAAATATTTACTTTCTTTTAGGTGCCCAGTCTCAAGCAGAAAAGGATACTGGCAAAGATTTGGTAGCAGCAAACTGGAAAGAGGGGAGAAGACAACATGGAAAGAAAAAAAGAAAGAAGAGACATGAAGACCATTGGAAACTCTTCCTGTAATAACATCACCCGGGGAAGAACAACAAAGCAGAGCCAGGAAGAATACAAACTAGGACAAGATGATTGACAGGACTGCCATAACAGGCTTATTCTTAACACAGTGCACCATAAAGTCTTCTTCCTTCAGTGTCTCTACTTAGAAAAGTGAGCATGTTGGTTTTTTTTTAATAGTGCTACCCTTTACCCCATAAGTGTAAAGTGATAGAAAAAATGCTAAAAGAAAACCAATAAAGCAAGTTTCCAGAACACTTGCAGCAGATATATTCATAATAGTTCATTAACATGAATTGGTCTTATCCTTGAGGTAGTAACCTGTATGATGTAACACATGTTGGTCAGGACAAATAATGTTCAAAGAAGAACATGATTGTTTCACATCCTTGGAGTTATTGTTGTATCCTGCATGAAAGCGCTGGGAGCAGATTGCATGGCCTTGTCTTAAATTTTGCTCATGGTATGTCCCGTTTTCCATATCGTCTTCTGGGAACACCACCATTCCTTTCCTTTTCCCACTCCTCTCCCTTCCTCACACAGTTCAGCAAGAACTCCTCTTTTCCTCCTTCAGCCCATCTGTTCTCCTCAGTCTGCTTTAACACTGACAGCATGAAGGCCTAGCAAGCCCAAAATTAACAAACCCCGTATTGATCTTTGTGTTTCAGAGGCACAACCTGTTTGATGGCACACATCCAAGTCAATGTTGATATGGATATGGCTTTGTGAAAGCAGAGTGGGAGAGGGAATAAGAGACTTGCTCTTATAACTGCCTACCAGAGCTATGGAGGAGGACTACAGTTTCCATGACCACAGGACAGCTTTGTACTAAGGGGCCCAGTTCATATCACTTGCACACCCAAATGATTGTGCAGGTAGTATCAGTGTAGTAACAAATTGTAGCTACACCATGGACAAATCTCAATACCAAAGTCATTCTGGAAGACAATGAAAGGTAGGGATTTATCTTTATTTTTTCAAATATATAAGATGACTAAAAAGAGAAAGAAGAAAGAAAAATCAGTGGAAAACTTCTGTTCACTATCAGTGCAATTTGTAACTGGCCACAGAAGCACTTGCTCAATATGCTGACCCCAACAGCGTCATGATTTTGGAGTCCTAGTTTTACTTGTGGCAGACACAGACATACAATATGGGCAGACATGGCAGATGGTGTACATACGCTAAGAAACAACTCCTGTGTTTGTGAAACTGATAGCCAATTGCACACAGTCCTAAACAAGCCTTCTTTACAGAAGCTGCCTTTCCTTCTTATGCACCATCAGCAGACACCAGCGACTGAGTTAGCAGGACGATACAGAGCGCTGTGGAGACAGGACTTGGTATAAATAATTTTGGGGGGTTTGGTCCTGTCCCTTAATCTCTCTATCTGAGTATCTTTCCCCAGAAAAGCAAAATACACAACTACTACAGAAGGTACAGCTACATCAGTACAGAGCACAGACCAACAGAAGTGCCTCTGCCAAGGAAAAAAGTCCTGCCAAGCACTTGAAACGGAAACCATATTGGCTGGGGAAAGGCTCCTTGTTTTTAAACAAAACACCCTGTACAGATGCTGGAGTAGTTCCAGTCAGGTCCCTGGGACTAAATGCAGTTGATGTGCACTCAGAACAGTTCCTCCTATTTATTCTCAGGTGCTCCAAGACTAGCCAAAGAAGTGAGGTGAAGAACAAAAGGGCTGGGACAACTGAACTGAAAATGCCTGTGAAATAACTCTAGGTACAATATCACCAGAGAGGGGAGATCTCACAAGTACAGTTTCCTATAGACACAGTCATAAGGACCACAGTATACTGCACCTCCTAAATCTGCTCTAACAACTTACAATTTCACATGCTTATACAGTCAGTTGTTTTCAATTCCAGTCTTTGCACCTCCTGTATTTCTCCTATTCCCCAGGCTCCTTTTTATGTCTGTGTCTGTATCTGTCTGAAACAGGATAGAGTTCTCAGCCTGAGGATCTGCAGACAGATTAGGATATGTAAAAACACCATGTCCAATTGATTAGTTTCACTCATATATATTCACTCCTATGTAGTAAGTACTATACTTACTGTAATGCTAGAAACTATCTTTTTGAAGGGTCTCTCAGCTGTCACAGAAAGCTGAGAAGTTTTTACTCACATTTTTCAGGGAAGTAGGACACAGCACCCCAGAACAAACTGCCAGAAATATTTCAAGCTAAAACAGGTAGTGTGGGCCTCTTCATTTGTTTTATGGTAAAGTGGATGAGAACTGCTCACTCAATTACAGCTGAGAGGTACTTTAAAGAAACTGATGCCTTTCACGAAAGACTCAGTAATTGAATGGGAACGCTCCCAAAGTGGAAGTCCTGGTTTAGTTTCAATGGGAGAGTTCGGGTCTCTTGTAAGGAGACTGCCCTGAGACTTGAACCATCATAAGGCAACGGGAGAAGGTATTCAGGGAATGTGTCAGATACTCAAGCTGGATATGAGCCAAATCACTAGTGCAAACATATTCATAGTTTGTCTCCAGGCAAAGTCAAATAGGTCAGTTTGCCATCAAAACGCTTGCTTTGCCTTGAAAAGGAGTGCTCATGCAGTCCCACGTACCATAAAAAGTGACTCGGGAAGCTGCTCCCTCAGCCTCTGCTGTCAAACTTCCCTTTCCACTGCCTGGCAGGAACAAGCAGCATTTCCAGCTCCAGCTCAGGCTTGGCAAATCCTGAGGTACAGCACTGCTCAGCACTCGAGCTCAGTTTTGTGGCTATGCTCATATCATGTTAGATGGATGCTGCGATGTTAAGCCTGAACCACGGCCACAGTCCTGCACTAGCATAAACATTATCCACATCTCTTTACAACAGGCTCAGCTTTAATTTTATTTTTCTCTACTTTATCCTTCTTTCCTGCTTGGATTCTCACCACCTGGCTTCCTTCTCAGTATTCCAGTAAACTCTGCTCTGGAGTTAACTCTTCACACCTCCTTCCCAAAGGTTGCATTGAATGAGAGTAACATATTTCACACAGTCCTTTGCCCTGCATTACCAGCAAAAGATTTCAAAGGAATGTCAAATAAAAGAAGTTTTCCAATCAAGAAGGCTGAGCAGATGTTCATTAAAAGAAAAAAAAAAAAAAGTAGCCTCATGAGCCAGAGGGCATTAAATCCAACTAGATTTGATCTCCAGGCAACTCAAGCTTGTTCCTCTTGCAATTTTCTGCTAAGACTTCAAATGACTTCTTGGGAAAAATAAAACTCACCTGACTCTGTACAGTTCTTATGCTCCGACTGTACAAATGAAGAGATCTTTTTTTAAAATTGGTTTATAGCTGATCACACCTTAACTGGAAGTACAAGTTCTCTGCACAGCTCTAAAATACAAGATTATTTAAATACTAGCAGCAGTCTGGAGCCCTACATACACTAGCACTCGTGCAACAGCGTTTTCACTGCTTCCATCACTGCAGCCAGCAGCAAATCTGTTTGTGCAGGGGAGATGATAGATAACAAAATAACCACCTAATGCAACATAGCCCTGAAGTTTCCCCTCTTAAGTATAGCTTAGCTCAAGGGGCTGTAATTCCTTATCAAGAGCAACAGAAAGATGTTTGATCATATGAAATTCTTGGGTTCACACGTGCGCAGCTAATATGATGCTGTCCCATGGTTAATAAAGCCCTGTATCAAGAGCTGATCAGGCAAAGGATTCGTAGGCACTTTGTTATATGCTCAGCAGTAGCAGGTTTTTACATTAGCAGAACATATTTTACTGTATTATCAGTGAACCAACAGGAAAGTTAACAAATGCATTCTGTTGAATAGTTTTTCCATTGTTTGGTGCTTTCCCAGAATTATTTTCGGCCCACTTTCTGTTTAGGGTGACACATACAGCATCTGATGTTGTCACATGATTTCACTCCTGAAAATCATAGGCTTCCTGTCTGTGAGCTTTTATTAGCCTTGATAAGTCAATTGCTACATCAACGTAGTTTTGCATTTGTTTCAGTTGAAATGATTGCTTAAAATGATATGCAAATTATCAGAATTGAACAAGTAAAAAGATATTTCTAGACTTCACCAGTTTGGTTTTGCAATGCAGTAGCCCACATTTTTTAAGACAGTCAGAGGAAAGCAGGCTCTCCTAAGAATCAGCAAGTCTCATCTGAACTTGCACTTTGCTAAATAGATATAAGTATGCAACACGTACCAAATTATAATACATAATGAGTCTTTTGCTGTTCTGTTCTTGCAGGGACAAGATGTTTTTATCACAAGCACACTCAGCAGATTCAACTATTCGTTGATCTACCAGTACAAAACAGCATTCTTTAAAAATGCGCAATGAAATGTTTGAAACAGAAGGCAATCCGTAATCTTGCTGTAGTGCATAGGGATGATGCAGGATTTTAGAGATGCTATTTCTTCTATTCTATGTCATTTTAGGATAAATTACAATAGTAGGGGGTGGGATGGTGGGGCATGGGTACACAGAAGAGAATGAAAACCCGGATTTATTAAAGCATGCAAGCTACAAAATAAATTTCTTCCAGTTTCAAAAATGGCTCCTTTGTTTCAAATGTCTTTGTCACAAAAAACCCAGCTTATTGTGATCTCACTGTTGAGTTGACTGAATTGGGACAAAGGTGTTGTTCTTCCCTCTCCCGCATCGACACCCACCCTCCACCCCCGCGCCGCCCCCATTCTGACATAGACTTTCGCTACTCTCTTTTACCATTTTAAAGGAAATTGTAAGAAAAGCAGAAACGGTGAGGACAAAGGGAAACATCAAAGACTACAGACATCAGTCCTGGAGTAAACTCGGGAGCAAGTGTAACTTCAATACACAGTGACCATGTGGGGGGATGAAGGGGAAGCAGGGAAGAGAATGCCATGAAAAAAAGAGAGGTCATCATTATCATGTGCACATGCTGGTGTGACCGAGGTGCGCAGGCTCCAGGACAGGTGCGGCGGGGCAAGCCAGGCCGGCGGGGCCGCGCAGGGTAGGCTGCGGGGCAGGGCAGGCTGCGGGGCAAGGCAGGGCAGGGCGCGGAGCCCACTGCGGAGCCGCAGAGCCGTGTGCCCGTCGGCCGCCCAGCGCCACCCTCCTCCTGCCCAATTGCAAAGGATGGGGCCTTTAAACAAAAAACCCCTAAATTTAAAAAATTTAAAATTCTACTGAAAATACCCCAAATGCGCAAACCGCTCAGCGGTTCCAAATTTCCTTACGCCCCAAGGTCTTCCCAGGAAGCGTCCCGCATTCAAAGGGGCAAAACTTCGCTCCCACCGCCGGGCGGGGAAGCGAAGGCGGGGTGAAACGGGGAAGAGGGGTGGGGGGGGTGAAGCAGAGCAGGGTGCTGCGATGCGATGCCCGGAGCCTCCTCCCGTCGCTAAGCGACCCGCGGGGCCGCCGCCGGGCCCGCCGCCGCCGCCGCCGCACTCACCGCTCCCCGCGCCCGCTACATCCCCGCGGCTTCAGCGCAGCGCGGCCGCCCTCCCGAGCCGTCCCGAGCCGTCCCGCCTCGCCGGGAGGGACACGGAGATGCCGCCGCCGCCGCCGCCGCGATCTGGGTCACCCGGCGCGGCGCCCGGCGAAGGTGAGGAGGAGGAGGAGGCGGAGGAAGGCGGGCGGCGGTGCCGCCTACCGGCGAGCGCGGGGGGAGGCTGCGGCGGGGCCCGAGCCCGCCCCGCAGGGAGGTGAAGGGGCAGGGGGCCGATGGCAGGCGGCGCAGGATGCGCTCTCTCATCCCTGGACTTCGAGACCTTCCCCCCTCGCCCTCCCCACGCTTGCCGAGGAAACGCGATACCTGCCTGCTGTTCAGGGGAATCCAGCCACAGGAGTACGGTTAAGGTCCTGTAATAAAGCGGGGAACACCTCCACGGTGTTAAGGTCCCGGCTAGCTAGGGTAGCATCCAGCGAGTCAGCATCCTGCCTCCATATGCCATCCCACCGATCTGTCAAGGAGATCGGCGTCCTTTCTTCCCCAGCGGTATATCCTGAAGGCTTTTGATCTTCAAAGTTTAAAGCCTGCTAACCAGGATCACAGGCATGTCAGTATATTTGTGTGTCTCTCCCGCCCCCAAGAGAATAATGACTGCTGTCTGGAGCATCCACAGAACCATTTAAAGTTGTCCAGTACTGTATCTACTGTCAGTAGGCAAATAGTCTCTGTTTTGTTCATCCTTACTGCTGCATGCATCTGTCTAGATGTTCCTTTGAAGCTGTAAGCAGGCTGTCAGGCCACACTGGCATCCCACCATTGTCCAGTAGTCTCGGATTTTCAGAAGTCCTTTGAAAATGCTAATTAACCTACTTCTCAAAGTGTTTTCTTTGCCTAACTTGAAAATAGCTTTCTGCATGCCTGTTACAGGAACATGGTTTAATTTCTTCTGAATCTCCTTTTTCAGTCATTTTGATCCCATAATCAACTGTCACATTCAAGAAGTATGGTGAAAACCTTGAGTTAAACATCTAACAACTAGGAATTGCTGTTCGTGTCTGAAGACAAAGCAGACTAGTAGTTAATTCCTCTCCTAACTAGAGCTATGTAGTCCCTCTTCCACTCGTCATGAGTGTGGCCTGATGCACCTGGCTGGCAGATGCTGTGATCTGCAGAGCTGATCAAATAGCAGGAACAGAGGAGGTCCCAGTAGCCTCCACTTACAGCTGTGTGGTCATGAGCAAACAAGGTCTGATGCTCAAAGAAACGACTAAAATAGTTGGTATCAGACTGCAGCTATATTACCTCTGCTCTTATTTGTGTCGTGTTTTGCACGTTGAAGTAATCTTACAAGTTTAATTCCATGCATCAGTGCAACTAGAAAAGTAGTTCTTTCTCCTGTCTCCTGCATTGCAGCAGTTTTTCTAATTACTATATCACATTGATTTCCACCCCCAACACATTCTTGCTCTCAGGTCCTGTGCCTGTCAGAAACTTCTCTAGCACTAGGCCAGAGGAGCCACTGCAGGTCCCTAGCTCTCTGAACAGAGTAAATCCAGTGTTGGGGAACTTTCAGGGCCTTCAGGAGCAGAGTTCAGTTATGCTTCTCAAAATAAGTTTAGGAACAGAGGCTTGTAAAACATTTCATTCATAATTATGCAAGATAAATCACAAGCATGAAAAGCCAGATCCTTGCTACAGAGGTAGCCTTACCTTCCCAGATTACATTCTCTTTTTCACAAATATTGAGGAATTCAAAATGTAAGCTGGAAAGACTTTTTGACTTATTCCCTTACTGTTATGGCAAATTTAGAGGATCTGAACAACATGTTTGGAGTTTCCAGATGTCCTTCTGCCCATTCTCTGGAATCACATAGTGGCATGCGGCTATACTGTAGTCATGAAATGCCATTTCAGACTTGACAGGATTTTTAAAAAACCCTTGTTACCAAATTTGATGTACCCCTTCACTCAATATCTTGGGATGGAAGCTACCCATGTTACTATGATTCCTATGTTCAGCATCGTTGTTCTCATGGAAAGTTGAGGCAAACAAGTATTTTATTAAAAAATCCCCATGTCTTTTGATTATAAGCAGTTACGGAACATTTTACTATACTGCACTTTCCTTCCAACAGCATAATTATTTTTAATTTATGGCAAATGAGAGAAACTGTGCATGACAGCAGAAATACAGCTTGTACTTAGAAGTGGCAATGAAAACCACATTAAAAAAAATAGATGTAGGACCCCACTAGTTGAGCAATGTCACACTTTTCCAGCAATAGCTCATACAGCCCGCTGTGCTTAATAAAAACCAGCAAGGTCACCTGCATGATTAATTTAGCATTAGAAAGAAGGTGACAGAAGCAGCAAAAAACCCAGATAGCAACATACCTTGCTCAGATATTGGTGAAAAATCAAAAGCTCAAGTCCCTCATTATTTTGGATAAAAGCTCTTGCTGTTACACAATTTACTGATAAAAATGAAATTGATAATAAGGACATGTGCTATGCCCTTGTGAAGAACCTAACATATTTTGACAACACCCAGCACTTTTCTCAGACAATATGCCCCCCCAAGCATTATTAAATGCACCATAAAGAGTTATGTTTTAGGTAATGTTTTTATAGTGTTATTTTTTTTCTTTTTAACAAGTAACATTTTTCATTTTATGAGAATATGGTGGTGGCAGAAATATTTTAGCTACACTTGTATTCTTTTACTTAAAACAGACAAGAGAAAAATATGTTTTGTGTAACAATCCTAGTACTCTTGAAATAACCTAAAAAGTTGTAATGCAAAAAGATTAAGAAGGAATAAGAACAACCTCCCTATTTACATAAGGGTTTTTCTTACCTCAGTTTTCAAAATCTATAGTCCAGATTACCAAAATCTCTAGTTTTTACTCAGCATGAGACGGGATACTCTCATCATAAATGAAAAACTTCTAAGGCTGTTTTCAGTTTTCCTCACCTGCCTCTTTTGAGGGGACTCTTGTCAACTGGGGGTTACCCTTGGCTTTAGTCTGATAGTTTTCCAGAGATCTGTGGATCACCAGAAAATTTTTATTTTTTATTTCTTAATCTTTGAGCTTCTGGCTCTATTAACCCAAGTGTGATTTAAGAGACCATAGTATATTAGGCAACTGGTGACAGTGCTGTGCATTTAGAAGAAAATAGCTGTGGTGGAGGCATAGTGCTAAGTATAATAAGACTTGTGATATCAGAGGAACAATAGTGGATTAAGTACTGCAAGACCAGCTGCTGTTTTTCTTTATTACTTTGACTGAGATAATCAAATATTTTTGCTTGCAGAGAAAAGCTTTGCATTAAAAAGGTTATGCATTCCTCCTAGTATTCCTGGCTATTGGAGCACATGGAGTAAGGTTTCAGTTTAAACAGCTATTTGCTCTCCATAGGAAAAGGCATCTCAACTCTTATAATTTGGAAACTCATATGTTTTTATGAAACTGTATAGGATCTTGGTGTCAGACCTCTGTGAGAAATGACCAAACACTGGTATGTGGTGAAATGGAACCTTTTCAAAGCCAGTAACAAACAGGTGACAAAAGAATGCTGTCATCAGTGAGTCTGAGCCACAGCTTTTGCTCACAGAAGAATCAAGCTCAAATTACCTTCATCAAGCAAAATTCCAGATGTCTTCTGGAAGGTGTAATATGGTCCAGGTGAGTGGGATGTTCAGGTAAAGGTGCAGATGGAAGAACACTTGTCCGAGCACAGTTTGTCACCATCCTGCACACATGGATTATGTCCCATAAGGGTTAGGCTGAGAGAGTTAGGGTTGTTTAGCCTAGAGAAGAGAAGGCTCTGGGGAGGCCTTAGAGCATTGTCCCAGTACCTAAAGGGGCTGTACAGGAAGGATGAGGAGGACCTCTTTATCAGGGAGTGTAGTGATAGAATGAAGTGTAATGGTATTAAACTGAAAGAGGATAGGTTTAGTTTGAATATTCGGAAGAAATTCTTCACTGAGAGAGTGGTGAGGCACTGGTCCCAAGAAGATATGGATACCCCGTCCCTGGAAGTGTTCAGGGACTGGAAGGCCAGGTTGGATGGGTCTCTGAGCAGCCTGGTCTAGTGGAAGGGAGCTACATGATCTTTGAGGTTAACTAGATGATCTTTTAAGGTCCCTTCTAAGTGAAACCATTCGGGGTGTAAGGTACTTGCTGACAAAAAAAGAAGAAAACTCCAGTAACAATCATTGCAGGATTTGAATCTGCAGTCTTTGAGGCTGCCAGTGGGAGCAGAAATCATGTGAGAGGTATACTAACTATATCAAGCTCTGTAGAGAAAAGTGTCTATAGTAAATCGAATTCCAGCTGCTGGACTGTACTATGTATGCAGCTGGACAGGTGCTCCCAGTACAGTTCTTACTTCTGTGCCAGTGTAGCCACAAACTTTTCTATATCTACCTGGAACTTTATAGTTTACTTTTCATAATTAAAATATATAAAATATTTGGAAACAAGCTCTCTTGGGTATCCATGAGAATCCACAAAGAGAGTACTAAACATATGTAGATTTGCTTATAGGTAATAATTATCACTCTTCTGGAGCCTTTCATCTGAGGATACTCCTGTGTTAGCATGAGTTAGCATCTCTGTTTTATGTTTGACAGTGCACAACATATGTAGGAGCCATTTGTTTTTATTCTATACAATCATATATATCTGCACTGGGATCTACTGGGTGGGATCTGGGGTTTGTAGTTCATTTCTCCCCATTCCAAGCAGTGCTCAGGTAGTGCATGTGACCCTGAATTACGTGATTCGGTCATAGATTCCTCTCTTTGGTCTCCATGCACATTCAAGTAGGTGGTGATTCCATTTCTAGGACATTGTGCTGTGTAATTGGCAGGTGTAAGGGGACTTCCCTGCAGATATCCTCATCCCCAAAATGCATTCCTACAAACTGAGCTGCAGAACACTGCAGAACTATGTTGTAAAGAACTATTCTGCTGCAGTGAAGAGAAGGATGGAGTGACAAAATATATTTCTAAACTCTAACTTCAATGATTTTCTTGCTTAAGAAATCTGATTCCCCACATTAAAAACAATTTTATTGCTATGTCTGAGCATCTATTTCAAATCTACGTTCTACTTTGAAATATTGAACAGTTGTCAATTCTTTGTGCCTAGCTTAAGACAAGCATCAAATACAGATTGTCCTGCAATGGTGAATTATATGGCTCTCATGGGCTGATATCATAGCAACAAGAAGAGTGTGCACACAAGCTTCATGATAATTTTTTTAACCCATCTTCTAGTTATTTTGCTCATTTACAGTCCCACGCTTTGCCTCACTTACATTCCTTTGACTGAAGATGCTATTAAGTTTAACATGGGAGACACTAAGAGAAGCATGTAGAGGATGAAAACATGAGAGATGAAGTGTGTCAGGCTTACTCATAGAGCCTTTGGAGAGATGACAGCTAAGTGAAGCAGCCAGTATGCTCATTTAGTTCACCCGTCTCTTTAAGCAAAGCTTTTCGCCAGAAAGGACTTTGTCTACATATGAGTTAAGAGCATTTAATGTTATAACAATTTAAATAATTCTGACTGATATTTCTATATAGAAAGAGTAAGATAGAGTGACGAATTTTAAATACTATATGCTAGCAATGCCTGCTTATTTACCTTAATAAAAACAAATACACTCAAATACACTGTAACTGTGTCCTAATCTTCACCAAGATGTGTTCTAACCATATTATGTCTGTATGGAAAACAAAGATTTGCATTGGTAAAAGAGAAGTTTTTTAAACCACTATTGAACAAGTAAAAAAAAGGTGATGTGATAATTTTTTCATCTATTCTTTTCATTTATCCTCTGCCATTCATCAGATCCATTCTCTGAATGCATGTGCTACATTTTATTCAAGGATTACAAAGTGTTTCACAAACAATGATTCATGAAGATTCACAACCCTGGCGAGTTGGGTAAATATTTATGTAAATGTCATCAAGATTGTCAAATTGAGTCACAGAGAAGTGGTGTTTGTGAAAAAAATTCAGTAAGTTAGGATGCATCTTCTTTGGTTTTGCCCATTCAGCTGAAAAACTTACAACTTCTGTTTTACAGGTATGTCTCACTGGAGGCTCCAAGGATCTCATTTGCAATGGAAATGAAATATTTAACTGTCTGTATGTAAACAATACTGTGTCTTTAAAAAATAACTTCACAGATTGTGTCCAGACTGCCAGCACTACATCCCTAAAAATGCATTGATTGATGAAATAGGCAGAATCAGTGTCTGATATTCCATTATTATTCTTATGATACATTTGTGCCCTGAAGTTATAACTGTGAGAAATTATGGTTTCCAGTGATATGCAGGAAAGCAGGCTGCCTGCCTAGTGTAGATATCAGGGAGGATCCCTGTGTAAGGTTGCATTGTTTCCTGAATGCCTACCAAATCCTAACTGCTTGTGACAGAACTGAATTTTGCCAGGTTAGTGTAAGATTTTGACTGTAGGGCCAGAAGAGTATAATATAATTCCAACAGTAATTTAAAAAAAATTATTTCCTATTTCTTTATGGAAAACAGGCATAAAGAATGAGACTGTAAAATACATGCAGACTTTGCAGAAGAGTTGATAATTTTTAGTCTTCATGTCAGAGAAAACAGAAATATTTTGTTTGAATCTTTCTAACAACATTGCTTTCAAGACTAAACTAAACCATGTGTTCACTAATTTGGAGTGTTTCTTTCAGTACTTCATATTACTTTTTTTGACACCCTGAAAAATGTACTAGATTGACACAAGGTCTTCCCTAGACTTTTTCTGAACTGCAGGGAAAGAGTCACACGGGCAGTGAAAGCAACAGTTCTTGTTCAGCAGAGAATTATCATCTCTTCTTCAAAGCCTGCATGGCTTTGGAAAGATTTAAAGCCTCAAGTCTCCAAGATTGTTTATGCCCAGAGAAAAATCAGAAAATTAAAATGGAGGACAAAACAATTTCCTGCAATGTATGGCTTGCTTAATATTGGGGCATATGGGACTTTGAAGGATAAAGACCTGAGAGCCTTTATTTGAGCAGAAAAGCTGGCAGGAGCTTCACTGGAAACTTTTATCTGAACATCATGGATATTATTCTTTCCAGTAGTTTGGCCTAGGGAATGTACATCTCTTAAATTCTTCCTTAATCAAATTAAGAAATTATCTAATTTTTGACATATGTGTCCACGTGTTGCAGGAACCTCACAAGAGCTGATGCTTTGCACTGGCAGTATGTATAATGAAATGTCTTCAGACTTGCAGCATGCACATCATAATTACAGTAATTTCCATCTTATGCCTGAAAGTTCAGAGGAATTTTCTGAGGACTCACCAAAAAAAGATCAAAGATTTTCTGTTTATTGAAGCCTACAGATTGTGCTCCCAGGCGTAGTGCAATATTAAAGGACAGCAATTTAGGCTCCCAGCAATACAAGCACACCTTTGCTGTGTGTCTGACAACAGAAGTTAAAGCTGTTCCTCCCTGGCTCTGATAGATGGGGTTGTGTTTCATTAATGCATAGCAGAAGTGGTGAATTTAGCTAACCTCAGTCCAATCCTAAACATCCACTGACAGTTTGGTTCTCTAGATGACAAGATCTGTAGCTGTCCCAGTACAGAACTGGAATCTTCCTACCCAGAAAAAGTTGTGTCATCACACTAAAGAAACTTGTCCTACAAGAGCATCATACTTTCTAAAAGAGGCAGCGAACCTGCCAATAATCATGCATTTGTGCCACAAACACCGTGTTGCCAAATCTTACCATTTTATCATGAGACTTATGCTATTTAACGAATTTCTTAGAGTTCCAGTATGCTGAGTCTTGAGATTTCAGGTAAACTGCAGATTTCATTAAAGGAAAGGGGAAAAAAAAGTACTCCAAAGTCTTACATTTGTGGAAAAAAGTTTGGAGGTATGAACACAGTATAGCCTAAAGCTAGAAATCAGAAAGCATACTGATATTACTTGACATTTTAAGTCTCTTGAGAATACAAGAGTTTTTTTCATTACTGATTTTACCAGGACCTAGATTTTTCACCTCTCTTTTCATTCTTATACAATTGCTAAAAATTTCTTAAGGTTTTTTTTTTTTTGAGAGAAATATGAAATCTAGCATTGAACAGCGCAAATGCAAAATCAAAATGACATTTGGCACAGAGTCAGCCTTGCTATCTTCCTGAAAAATATAAGCCTTTGGCGTTGCAGAGGTTTGTCACGGAGTTTTACTATCGCAAGCAGCAGCAGTAGCACATTTTGAATTTAGGTCAACACATATTTGTCAAAGTGCTTAACTATTACATGAATGCTACCCTAAAACAATTCATCTTGTGTCTCATCATTTACTACGGTACTCCTCTGCAGTACTAGTTGCGGATGATTTTGAGCTGGATTTTGTGCTAAGGAGTTTCTTCTTACTTCTGCAACAAACTGCTATCCTGAAATATATCCTATTTGTCATGATTCTTAAACTGCAGTTTCTTAAATCAAGAGATTTGATACAGAAAATCCTACTATCTTCTTGCAATTCTCTTTTAATTCGGTTTGAAAGTGATGGAAATCCAGTATGATCACATTAGGCTAAAGCATGGCTTGGCTTAGTTTGCTATAAAAGGGAGTAAAATTGTTTTCCCACATATGGACCAGTAACCTCCTGTTTGTTGAAGGAAACAGAAGTGTGTTTACTTGTTATCATAGAAGTGGATTCCCAGGGACCGACAAATACCTTGACTCTGCCTGGGAAAGTGACAAAGATAAAATAGCTAAAAGCATAGGAAATACTATAATTTGTTCCTGAGAAAAGTGAGAAGCATTTTATCTTTCACCTATGAGTAAATGGGAGCACGATATTCTTCTTTAGAAGACTTTTCCTCATTATCAATGAAAAAAAAGTAGCCAGAGCAAAGATTTTCTGATATACACTTCTTTATCTTAAGAGAACTCTTAAACCTTAATATGGAACTAGAACATTTAAAACCAAAGTAGTATTAATCATAAAAACTGGATTTTTAAAAAGAAATATTGAGATTTCTGACAAAGCACTTTAAATCAGTTATCATATCAACATCAAAGGTAAATGTATTTGACTCCTCACTTTTGTGAAGTATTTAATGGGTTAGTCAGTGATAATGTTGTTAATCACATGGAGATGTATTTTTACTTGTGGTCAGTAAGCACTGTGGTATCTGTAGAAGGAGTCTGTACCCATGTTATCTAGCATGGGAGGAAACTGCACAGTGCTTCAGGGCCTAAATTACGAAGGGAATAACAGTTCTGATTTGATCAAAGTAAGCTTGTATTAAAATCCTTCTAACCAGTCTTAAACTGTTTTCTCTTTAAAGAGTGGAATTTTCCTATAAGAGAATGTTGCTAGTAGAAGCAAAATCTTGACGCATTTACAGTGCAAATGTTGTTTCCACATGCATGATAAATTCTTGACCAATGCTAATCATACAGAGATACTTAAAAAAACCCAGAACCACAAGGGGTTTGTTCTCCCCCAGAGAACACACATGGACATGCAAGTAGAAGAATGGAGAGCCCACTGGAATGTGGGCACTTAAGAGAAATAACCTTTGGGCAGGTATTTTCCACTTGTCATAACAAATTGGTAATGAATTACAAACTGATTTCATTAGGATCATCTTTTCGGTAGCTTTCAGGGTTGGGTGGTTTCCAGGGCTGAGAGTCTCAGAGAATATTTTAATAGAGACAGCAGCTGTTGATGCAGCCTGGTTGTTCTTCGCCATTCATTTTGGCTCACAAGACCAGATGATGCTAATGCTTAACGTCCACAAAGGTTAACAAGACCTATGCTATACTTTTACTATGTAGGCAGTTAATATTCACAATTTACATATAAGAAAACTTAAGCAGAAGATGTGTGTTATCACGAGATCTTACTACCCTCCGTGTGGGTCAAGGACAGAGAGTGATGTAATGACAATGTCACAGACTGTGGAGGAAGGACAGAAGTGGAACCACTCTTCAGACCAAATACTACCTTCACAGGCTGGTGGATGTGCCCTTAGTGCATCCTTAGTGCACTTGTACCTCCTGCACACAGAATAGCTGCGTGCCTGGTGCAGGGAACAGTAAATGCTCCAAGGGAAGCATAAGGTTTGTTTGTTTATTTGTTTTCTGAGTAAGCACAGCCATGGGTAAATTCCTCCAGAGTGTGGATCTGGGACAAACTAGAGGGGCTGGCTTTTGTCTACAGATTTACAGGCTCATCAATCACCTTACATACCACCCACCTGGGAATCCTACACATAACTGATATTGAAAAAGGTTACATGCTCACAGGAGAATGAGGGAGAAAAAATAAAAATCAGCTTGGTATTTAAATGGAGAAAGTAAAAAAGAAATTAGAAAAAAGTTAGGCTTTTGATAATAAGCTACAGGGATAATAAGCTATATGGTTTTGTCTTCCTCTGCCTCTAGTGTGGCGGCGTGCCAAAGTTAACATGATCAGTGCTGGTGGCGTGTCCAGATGATGGTCCCTTTGAGTGAGCACCTCGGCCTGAGGGAAGCTGTCTTTAATGCACCCCAGCCTGGGGGGTGCTGCCTTTAGTTCATCTGGGCCTGAGGGAAGCTGTCTCTGACCTGCACTGTGGATGTGCCTCCCACTGGCTGGTTTGTCTTCTTAAACCTCAAACTTCGGCTTCCCCGACCTATAATAAAAGGGGCAGGGGATTGCACTCCGTACAGCCTCCCCGCGGCCCCGCCCGCCCGGGGCGGGGAGATGCCCTGACGGCGCTGGGGGCGGTGCGGGCCGGGCTGCCCGCCCCGACATGGCCGCCTCCAGCCAGGTAATGCGTGCGGGCTCCGCGGCCGCCGCGCTTGGAGCCGCGTCCTGCCCGGCCGGGGACGGCGAGCAGCGGAGCGCCGCGGGGCCGGCCTCTGTCCCCGGCTCCCATCCCATCCCATCCCATCCCCGCCGTGCCGTGCCGCCCTGTGCAGGCAGCCGAGCCCGCGGCGCCCCGGCCCCGGCTCTGTCTCTCTGGCCCCGTCTGGACGGGGCGGTGTAAGGGGGATAAGGCCAAGTCAGCCCCCCCGTGTGCCTTACGGCTTTTACAGCCCCGCCCTGTGTTTACTCAGGGCAGAGCAGCACACGGACACTGCTGTGAGGCCGCTGAGGCACTGGAACAGGTTGCCCGGAGAAGCTGTGGATGCCCCATCCCTGGAAGTGTTCAAGGCCAGGTTGGATAAGGCCTCGAACAAGGCCCTGGTCTAGTGGGAGGTGCCCCTGCCCATGGCAAGGGGACGTTGGGACTAGATGATCTTTAAGGCCCCTTCCAAGCCCTTAAACGTTCTGTGGCACGTTCCCGTGGTTATTCCGGTTATCGCTGTTGTCTGTACGAGTGCCCAGCGCCCGCGGGTTTGCGGGGTGTCGGTGGGAGGGTTGGGTGCCGGCTGTCCCTGGCACAGGTGGGGTGGGACAAGCCGCGGGGGTGTCCTGGCGCCTTTGGGCACATATGGCCAATGCTGGAGCTCTTAAATCTCCCCATCGGGGCTGCTGAATTTCGTGGGGGGGTTTTGTTTTCTTTTTTTTTTTTCCCCCTTCAATTTTGATGTCCATGTGTATGCAGCGTCCGTGTACGTTTATGTTGACGTGTCCGCGGCACAAAAACAAGCCAAAACTGAGTAATAGAGCCAAACCTATCCCTGATCGTGGCGCTCCCTCTGCCGACGGCCGCCGCTCAGCTCCACCCAGACACCTGCATTTTCCTTTTCAGAAGCGGCTTCTACAGCAGATAAGGTTCCCGCACTGCATTAGAGCTTTTCGTTAACCTTTGTGGTAGTTTCAGGCCGTTAGTGTGACCTGCTGTAACCTGAGCTCGCATTCCAAGGGGAAACTCTTTCAGTGTATTTTCAGGAGCTACTTTTTTAAAATACTTGTGAAGGGAGTAATACATGCAGCAGTGCATTATCCCTTTTTCTTTTGTAGTTGTGTTGGCCTTTGTAAAACGGGTGTGAGGTCTTACCAAATGAAGTTTCCCACTTCCCATGCAGTGGAGTGTGATTCCTTTACTCGGAAATCAGGGCAGACTGTTGGTTTCTATGCCTGCAGAATTGAGCCTCCGGTAATGATGCAACAGACAGGCAGAGAATTTAGACCCAGTTAAGAGACCAAGGTGAAGCTGTCTGAGAAGCTTCTGCTGTCTCAGCTGTGCAGGTAGTACAGTTTGAGATGCCTTCAGGGGCTGGAGGCAATACTGGCAAGTATGACACAGCACGTCAAGAAGGTCTTCGGCTTCTTGCACAGCAGCTGAAAGGCCAGGCATTGTGGAGCAGGGTATCTCTGCCAGTTTTATGTGCTGTTTAGGCAGCTGAATCACATCTCATCTGTCCCTTGTTCCGTTGTTTAGTTCAGAGGTTATGAAAGGGCAGGAAGTACTCTTTCAGCTTCGGTTTTTGTGCTAGTTTGTTAACTATTGTGGCAATGACTTCTCTCCTTTTGCCTGAAGAATGTGGGAGTTTGAGGACCTGACTAAAGGCCTGACTAAACTCAGAACTGCTTCCCCCAGAGATCAGATGAAGTTTTCCAGTACAGAAGTGTAGATATTATGAGAAAGACCTGAGCCTTTCAGTTTGAAATCCTTTTGTTCTGGCTGAGTCTGTTCTGCAAGAGTGCATGACAGTGGTCTGACTGGTATGGGTGATGTGCATAGTCTCCTCCATGCTTTTCCGTCTGAACCAAATATACCTGGTTCCAAAGCATTAACCTGTACCATATTTCTACTTTCTTTCTGTAACTTCTCTGCACCAAGTCAAAGATGTGTCTCTCCTGTGCTTTCCTGTGAAGTAGTTTGAGACTGTGTGACCCACTCCCCAGAAAACCTGCACATGGGCAGTCTGTAAAGCTGTTGGCCTCTGTGCACCTGTGTATGGCAAGAAAAGTTGGGCAGGCCAAGCCTTTTGGACCAAATTGTGTAGATGGTGGTGCTTACGGATGTGGTTTAGTGGTGGACTTGGCAGTCCTAGGTTAATGGTTGGTCTCGATCTTACAGGTTTTTTCCAGCCTAAATGATTCTATGAAATCTTATAATTGGACAGCTTGGTAGGCTTGCTGAATGACCCTGCAAGTCAGATGAATCCTGGTAAGGGAACTCATTAGATGCACTTAGAGGAATGAACTTGATGTAAACTTTTTGTGCTTCTTTTCATGAGACTTTTATTTTTCCCCTCTCAGGTACCTTGGCTTCTATATATGTTAATGGGTTTGTTTGTTTGTTTTTGTTTGTGTTTTTGTTTGTTTGAGGGGGTTTATTTTTTTGTTTCTTTGTTTTTGTTTTTATTTTGGGTTTTGTTTATGCGTCTCCCTGTGCCTTTTTTGATGTGAGCAAGTTTGAGATTTCTTGATCATTATTTAACTAATGAAGGTTAAGAGGACTGTTGCTCTCTGTGTGTTTAACCCAATTTGTCAGTTAAGTGAAGAATCCTCAGAAAACTATTTTGAGTTACTTGTCTTTAGAAGCGAGCATGTGTTTTTCAAAAAATGAGCCTGTGTGCAGGTCTGTCGTCAAGAAGGGAAAATAATTATTTAAGAAAATACTAAGAGATTTGGGAAGGGAAAAAAATCAGAATATAAAATGAGCAAAAAGCCCTGTGAGCATTGTTGCTTTGAAGGGAAATGGGAGACATTTGCTATCAAATCTGTAATAAAAATAATTTTACAGAAATGAAGATTGATTCTATAACCCATTGATCTTTTCAGTCACAGCTCCTGAGCAACACTTTAATGTTTTATAACAATTTTACTAGCATACTGGTGTTTGTTTAAAAGAAATATTTTTCTAAGTCATTCAGTGCAAAGTCGCAGCAAATACTAATGTGACTTTTTTTTTACCTTTACCATTTTTTGGTGGTACGTCATCATATTATTATGATTGTGTCTGCAGTTTAGGTATTGGGAAGCAGCTCTGCAGTCTTGAAATCTAGAAGGCATGCAAGTGGATAATGGACTGTTGGAGCAGCTGACACAGTTAAATAAGTACACAGAAAAGTGATTCACCTAATTTTGTTTTTCCTTTAAAATACCCTAACAAACCTATTTTTTGAGATGAAGAGGAGATGAGGTGAAAGGATTATTGTCAGATCAATGATAATGAAAGAAGGAAAAAGAAGAGACAACTGCAGTTGGCTTGTGCAGCTGTACTGTTAGGAGGATTTTTGGGAAAGCAGAGAAGAAACCACTAAAATGTGGGTGAGGGATTATTCTATAGGGAGAGACAGAGGCAAAGTAAAGCTACATCAATGTTTGGGAGCTTTGTTATATTACTTGAGGTGTGGACTCTTCCCTTGGATTTGAAAGAAGTGGGAAGGGAGAAAGAGAAAGAATGTAGGAAGGTACTGCATGATCTCAATATAGCAGTAGACCAAAAGTGGCAAAAGATGCAATAAAATCTGGAGAAGGCCAATGACCCTTAACTAACTCACTGCTTGGTAAATACTGTGTTGCCTTGAAATTCATTAGCTAACATATATATGTACCCAGTTTTCTGTTTCTTCTCATGACAGGAATGTGATTTGCATTGAGTTTGGCCTTGGGAGAGGTACTAAATGAAGTGTGGAGCACCCTGGTTGCTTGTTCTTGGACATCAAAATATTGAACACATTTTTCTCTCAAAACAAAGCAAGTTTGGCCAAATGTCATACTTGGTTGCAATTAGGAAACAGGACCCAAATGAACAGTTCATCTCCAACTCAAGCATTTGGTGAGGCATGAGAATAACTTAGAAGCTGTGATGATACAAGTGTCGTAGCAGTTCCACACATATATTTTTTTCTCATGTTGTGCTCTGGAGAGACTGTAGAGAGAAGGAAATTAGCTGAAACTACTGTGTGAGAACAGGAGAGGCAGACAGGTTTAAAACCCACAAATGGGTGTAGTGTTACTGTGAATAAAGGAGTGAAGAGGAACAGGAAAATTGGAAAATGAAATCAAGGACCATGAGAATCTTTTTAAAGATTTATTTTTGGGAGAGATCCTCTTAATAAAATAGAGTTTAATAGCAGAACTTCAGAGATGGGGAAAACTCTGCAATTGACTGAGGAAGAATGTACTTTGCAGACTCGATTTTGTCAGCCCCAAATAATTAATAAAATCTGGAATTATCTAAATTCCTGTTACTGTTCTAGAGATGACATAGGAGACTCTAGAGCACACTGAAGTACTTAATTTTTCAAGCAGGACACTTACTATGTCTTGTTACTTCTGCTTTCCAGATCACCAGCATGGAAGCTAAAACCAGTGGAGATCATTTGAAAGTCCATAAAATGAAGAAGAAGGTATTGAGGAAGCAGGTCAGAGCTCAGCATACATTGATGAGACATGAGGGCATTGAGTGCGTCTCCCATGCCACACAGGTGACTGGTAGTTGTGATTTTGATGGTAGTGTAAAAATGCTGCTTACCCGTGTTCTGTTCTAATGTATGCCTTGTTTAAAATGCTGTTCTCCAAAATGCACTTCCTGAGACTGAGGGTTTTCTGTGCATCTTTGATTTTAAAGCAGAACTGTACTTCAGCAGTTCAGTGTCTGTGGAGGGACTTTAGATAAGGGTCTTTTTAACCTGAAACAATAGTTCCTTGGGTTGAGGAGGAGGAGAAAGCGTGGGAAATGTTATTGAAGTAGATAAACTTTTCTTCTCAAGCTTTTAACTTGTGTATATTTCTTGTCTCCGTACTTTTTTTTTATCAAGTGTAATTTGTCTCATCTAAACTTCCCATTAAAAGCATGTCTATTTTGGAAATCTTTTCCACATCGTTTTCTTCACCTAGATAAATTAAGGCTGTGGTTCTGTGAGATTTGAACTGGTTGCCTGACTTGCAGCTGTTGAAATGGGGGCAGGTTTCTCTTTCCTTGCACAAAAGGGAACAAGATTGGAGGCAATTCTGCTTTCTTGTGATGCTTAATGAGCTTTATCATGAGCCACTTTATTCCCTAACCTAGCAGAAAACTATTCAGCTTTTTGATTTGTAGTTTTCTCACACAGAGTTACAGCAGATCAGAAGGTGACGTCAGATACTGGTGTAGCAAAAGGTGACAGAAAGTTGCAGACAGAGAGGAAAGAAGTTAGAAAGTTTCTAACTTCCCTCTGTTGCTTGTGGAAGGATACTAATGGCTTGAAACCCTGTAGAGCAGTATCATTTACTCTATCCTTGTTCATCCTGATCCTGCAAATTCTTCCCATTGAAATATGGAAACATCAGTTAGATCTTGATACATTTTTGTAACAAAGTTTGATTTAGTCTTTATTTGGAGTTCACACCACATGGACAGATGTTAAAATGAATCAGCAATCTTGTATATATTGTAAACTTTTTGGAAGAAACACTGTGTTTTTCTAGTATTGCTTGGAAATAGGTCTGTAATTTGGGACTTGTTCCCCTTCAAACTGTTCGAGGTACCAAATTATCCATCTAATCTATCCAAAGAGTAGTTTTGTGGTCGAGTAAGATCCTTACTGGTGACAGAACATTTGAATAAGTGATATATATGAAATAAAATAATAGTGCTAGTCGTAAATTTTTGTCAAGAATACAGAAAATGCTTTCAGGCTTTGTGCAAAATTCTGATTATCTCCAAGTTGCTCAGTCAGAAGAACATGATCAGTTGCTACATGTGCTGCAGCAGTTGCACAGTAGAGGTTTTGTAGATAAAGTGAAAGCACTGGCTTGAGCCTCTGCATGTCTTTCACATGCATAGGCCTCTCCATTAATAACACTGTAGAAAAGAGCAATAATTAATAATGAAGTAAACTTTGAAAAAAGTGATCAGTAATGGACAGCCTGATGCAGTGCTTGGAACTGATGTTAACAGAGCCATTGCAATAGGCAATACAGCAGCACTCACTGTATAACTTTTTTTTTTAAAAAATAATCCTTCTCTTCAATGCTAAACCTAATTTTCTGGTTCTTTAGCGAAGTGAAATGCTGTCATTTGAAACAATTGAACACTTTCCCATCTACCTTCAGAAAAGGTCATAGAACATTTATAGGCTTTTAAGGAAAAGATTGTCTGAAATCTTTCTGGAAAGGTATTATATGGACTTAGTCTGAGCAAATTATTGCTTGCAGTTTGGAGTCACACTTATCCTCGAACAGGGTCTTGAACTTCTTTCAACCACTAAGATTAGATTGAGGATCAAGTTGTGGCATATAGCTATTCAGATGTCAAAGAACTTGTTAATTTGTTTTGAAAAGGTCTATGTATTTTCAAAAGATATTTCTTGAATAATAGTGTTATTTTGTTGTTTGTTCTAATATTTGGTAAGACAGCAACAGTTCTCACAAACTGCATGCTCCTTGATAGTTTTGGACATAAATCACTATGAAAGCATAGAATTAAGCAATTAGGCATTATGTATTAAGTAGCCTATGTTAACTAGGATAGGACATAAATCCCTTTTGTTTATAAAGCAAGAGAGAGAATTTTCAGATAAAAGTGCTGCAGCAGAACTAGATGCTATGTTTCTAGAGGTTGCTGCTTATTTTTGGTGAACCTGACGTATGGAGGATTTACGGTGGGACTGAGACTATCAGTCTCTATGCTTGGAGAGACTTCTTGGCAATGAGAAAATCTGTCTTAAAGAAAGGAATCGCTCCTTAAAGGATTTTGTTTGTTTTTGTTAGTGAAAACAGGTCTGCAGAAAAATTGTGTTTTAGAAACCTCCGAAGTTATGTGTGCCAGTGTCACTGTTTGCCTGCAGTACATTTGACAAACATGTGTTGATTCAAAGCACGTATTAGCTGAGGAGGTATTTCTGATAGAACTTGCAAGCCTTTCTGCCAGAACGTGTGCTAGGTGAGCAAAGGTTGCCTGAGCCACATACCAAGCTCATGGAGATGTAAATATCCCATGTGGACTACAAAAAAGAGTGTTCATGGGCTTAATTTTATTTTATAGTGCCGCTCTCTTGGTAGAGTGTTAGTTTAAAAGGAACCAAGAGTAATCACTTAATTCTTAATTTTTTAAAAATTCCTTTTCAATTAGAGCCTGGTTATTGCCAATGCTGGTCTTGGTAATGGGATGAGTAGACACCAACTGCTCAGGATAGTAGAAGAATATGGAGAGGTCGAAACACTCTTAATGCCACCGAATAAACCATATTCATTTGTGAAATATGAGACAACAGAAGAAGCCAAGAAAGCCTTTGATGCCCTTAATGGAAAAGAAGTAACACTGGAAGACTGTGGCCAAATCATCGTTCTATATATTAATTTCGTGGAAAAAGGTATAGTGTTTTTTTTTGCTCTCCTATATGTTCAGCTTCCTGCGTATTGCTTCCCTTTGCATTTACTTCCTGAGTTGTAAATATAGTTAAAAACACACTAGTTTTTGTAAGTAGACGCATAGAATGAAAGCTAGAATCTAAGATTCAGGACATAAAATTATCTTTGCTCCTTGTATTTCGTGATAGGATACTATAATTTGAACTCCTTTACTTGGAGGCAAAAGAAAGGGATTTAAATAATTTCCTGATGATTCAATACTGCATATGAATATTTTGCAGTTAAGGAGCCTGGAGATCTCTGGACAGTTCATTGGGTTTCTTGCGTGATCTCAGTCTTGCAATCTCTCTCTCTCAGCTCCAAGAAGAAAAATATGCACAACAAATTTGATGGCTTTTTTTTCCCTTTCCTCCAAGTTGTGGGGTTTTTTTGGCTGATTATAAGCTATTTACTATAAGAACTGTTGCACTTTCTATGAGCTTTTATAGCGTCTAGGGAAAGGGGTTCCTGGTGTTGGTCTATATATTCTGGCAGCGAATAGCTCTTTTAGCTATTAGGATAGCAAACTGAATGTCCCTACATCATCAACGCTTGTGTTCACCTAGGGATTGCATTGTGCTACTCCATATTTGTGCATATTAGATTACAGAGTATTCTTTGTCTAGAGAAGCAATCTGCTGACATGCTACATCACCAAAGTTCTACAAAATTAAAATGAAGTTCAGGTAGAACCTTGAAGTGACTGGAAAATTCAGTTTACCATATTTTGACAGGAGAATCACAAGTGGTGTTGTGTTTGAGCAGTGTGGAGTCTTGTTGGTCTTATGCAGTAAAATTTTTAGGAAGTGCTTTGCATGATGCAAAACTTGAGCCTTACCCTGTTTTATCATGACAGAAAGGGATCATTCATGTGCCAGATAAGACCACAATGAGGGCTATGTTGTATCGTTCAAGTAAATACTTCTAGAGCTGTACTATATTCTCATACAAAATAAATATTCCTGTAGGGAACATATGGTTTTATTTTCTCTAAACAGTGACAGTATTTTCCTTTTTTTTTTTTATACACCCTAGTTTCCTTGCAAAATGCTGTTCCTACAAGCTTACCTCCAGGCTTAACGGTAATTGAAAAGATTATTTCTCCAGAGGAGGAAAGGAGGATGTTGGAAAGCATTGAGTGGGTAGGAGATGAAGATACTCAAAGTGGTGGGTACAACTATAGAAATCCAGACCTTCTATACTTTAATGCTTTTTTTTCCCTGCAGTTTCTGTTTACAAGAAGTCTGCATCTTGGTAAATGTCTGAAATGATTGTGTATTTGTTCTTAGTATTTTAGAAGTTGGGTCTTATACTGCAGGTGATAGACTCCTGGGGGCAAGTTGTCTGAATTGATATTCTACAATGGATTTACTTGATTAGCATACCTGCATTCAAAAACAACTAAAATCTTTTTTATGTGTCTTGTGTCAAGCATAAGACAGTTCTATGGAGGCTGCCCTTGTAATGTGATGTCCAACTGGGGAGCTGTGTCTTCTTTTAAATAAAAAATAATTCAGTGAGACACACATTTTGGATGCTTTTTTTTGCTTTCACTTGAATTCTGTGGAGTTAAATTCCTCGATAAATGAATTCTTGGCATTTGCTTCAAAGTTTCTGGGTAAATTTTGTTCCCTGGAGCAATGCAAGGGGTTATGTTGACCTTAGCTAACATGTAAAGTGGTCACTGATGAATATGAAGGATCTTGATCTTGGATGAATATCCATAGGATATTGTTTTAACTGCTAATTGAAGAATGTTTAGGCTTAACAGGTAAGATGGAATAGGGAAGCATAGCAAATTGCCTGTACTGTTTTATGTAGTCTAATCTTACTTTAAACTTGTGTGTTTCTACAGCTCAGAAGAATTTAAAGCATAGAAGAGTAAAACATTTTGGATATGAGTTTCGCTATGATAACAACAATGTTGATAAAGACAAACCTTTACCTGGAGGTGAGAACTTCCCTATTAAATCATACTTATTTTGCACTGATATTTGAACCATTATGTAAAGCCTTTAAGTCTCACTGAGATATGGATGTGAGATTCTAGTTGGAGAGCCTTCACTGTATCTTAAATATACACCAAACAGTGCTTTTGAATGAGATCCATTCCAAAGTATTGTGAGCGCTTGAAGCTTGTTTTCCAGTCACTTGGAGACAGAGGTTACTGCCCTTTGTTGAGGTCCAGTCAAGTAAGGCTTTTAGGATTGTAATTGTCATTCTTTTTTAGCTTTTTGTTTCATAAAACAATTATGTGTTACAAATTGCATATTAATTTGTTTGGGGGATGTGACGTATATTGCTGTATATATTTATCTCAATTACCTTGAAGCTTGCTGCATGCACACCAAAATAAAATTTCCTTTGGACTGAAAGCAATTTTGAAAAGGTTTTAATAACTCTTGTTTGGAGTTGAAAGCTGTGAGTCAGACCAAAGCAAGTGAGTCATCTTATAGTCTTAGATTTAAAAATAGTAAAATAGGGGAGTTAAATTCCTGTGAAATTTGAAGGTGTTTAAGGTGATGCATGTGTATTGGGATGGATGTAGCATCCAGCTGAAGGATTCTCATTATATTGAGGTTTTAACAGTGAGGCTATACCATCACAAAAGCATTGATATTTGAATTGTTTTTTAGTCTCACAGCTAGGCTATTTTATGTGTGAGAAAAGCATACACACTTTTTGCAGGAAAACAACTAATCAATAGATTCATGGAAGGGCTGTTAGTAACATTTGTGGGTGTTATCTGCAACAGGATTTTTCAATTAAGTCCCTGGGTAAAATAGTAAGCCGAAGCTTCACTGAAGGACTACAGCTTTCCTTCCTATTTCAAGACCAGCTTGTCTCGAGCAGAGTTTTTTGGTCATATTTAATCTAATTCTGTGACAAATTTTCAGGGAGTAATTTTTTTAGAGCTCTCTGCACGACTTCTGACTCTCTGCATACTAATTTTGCTTCTTGACTGAAAATTCTTTACTGTAATTGGTGAAAACTTTACCTTTGATTTGATGTGCTTTTATTTATGTGTAGAGATACTGCAATTTGCATTTGTAAGGAGACTTGGAGAAGTGGCCTTTCTAATTTTTTAGATCTTATAAATACATTGGACTTTGACATTAGACCCCCAATTCTGACATGTGTTAGTAATCATTATTCAAGATGGACTTGCATGTATATAAAGGTGTTCTTGTGTGCTTTTCTAGTTATATTTATTGTAAAAAGAAAGGATAAAAATGCAAAAAGCTGTCCTGTTTTGCTTACAGTTCTGTTTCTATAACTAGGTCTTCCTGAAATTTGCAACCTATTCTTGGAGAAGTGCTTAAAGCAGGGATATATCAAGCATAACCCTGATCAACTGACTGTAAATCAGTATGAACCTGGACAAGGTGAGTTTATTTGTCTTTCAAAAACTTTGAGTTCTTTACCAGGTTTAAACCACGATGTAAGGTAGGTAACTAAGCACCACATAGCTGCTTGCTCACTCCCCCTCACTGAGACAGAGGAGAAAATTGGAAAGATAAAGGGGAGAATACTCATGAGCTGAGAGCAAGACAGTTTAGTAAGTTTAAAAAAAAGGAAATAAAACAAAATAAAGAAAAACAAGTGATGCAAAAATAGCCCAAACGGTTACTCACTACTGGCCAATCAATGCCCAGCCAGTACCTGAATAGTGACATCCCTGGTAAACTTCACCATGTTTTATTGTTGATCACCATGTCATATGATCATATGGAATATTCCTTTGTTCAGTTTGGGTCAGTTGTCCCAGCTGTGTCCCCTCCCAGCTTCTTGTGTCCCCTCCCAGCCAACTTGCTGGCAGCAAAGCATGAGAACCATAAAGGACTTTGATGCTATGTAAGCACTCCTCAGAACTAGCTGGAACATCCATGTATTTTCTACACTGTTTTCATCACAAATCCAAAGCATAGCACCAGACAGGCAACTGTGGAGCAAATGAACTCCATCCCAGCCAAACCAGTACAATTTCACTGAAAATCAGGAGTGTAGCATGTAAATGTGACATGGCGTAGGGACAGGATTTAAGTGCTTACTTAGTGTGTTTTCTCTGTGACCAGAGATGCTTTGAGTCAAAACTAAAGTCCTAATACTGGTTTCTGAACCTGGAAGCTTGTTTTTAGAAGTGAAGTTTTTGATGCCACTGTTAAAGAAAATGGTGGTGTTTCAAGGACCAGGCCCATGACATGAAAATTAACTGTAAAAAGTTATGGGAATAGTTATATTTTGTTTAGCCAAGTGCATTTTTTCACTCCAAACTTGTCTTTCTCCCTTATTTTGTGCATACAGTCTCCAGGAAATGGCTCTTGCTGTTATTAAGTATGATACAATTTGAGTATATATGATATGTGGACTCTTAAGTATGAGGCAAGCAGTGTTCCCTTACCTTAAAAATGAGGAATTACTCTATTTCTGTAACCTTTCCCAAACTGGAGATATTTGAAGAGAAATATGCTTCTAATCTCACCTCTAGAGAATAAATCACATGCTGTGCTTTTTGCTAAACTCAGTCATCAAGGCAAAGTATCTGGCATGCTTTCTAGATTGAATATCTCATTTATCCTTAGGAAGAAAGGACAATGGCTTTACTCTCAGAATTAGTGTCTGACAGCTATTACAGTGTCTGCCCAACAAGGGTCTGCAAAGCTGATCCTATTTGTTTGCCTATCTGAAAATCCATTAAATTGATACAGTCATGTACTTCTGCCTAGGACACCAGAGGAGATTATTTAGAATTGTAGATTTCTATCAGGGATAGGAGCAGTTTTTTTAAAAAACAAACAAACAAACAAAAACCAAGCCCAAAGCAAAATACCCTTTCTTAAGTGCAAATTCTTAGGATATGAATGAGCACAGAGTGCAGTCAGATTGATACTTTCAGTAGTTTTGTTCTGAGCCATATTTTCACTGGAAATTGCACTTGAAATTTTAGAAAGTGACTCATAGCTTTGGGTATTTAAGCTGTAGGGGCCACACATAAGACGCATTAAATGAATTCCTTTTTGAGGACACTTTTTCCATTCAGGATCCTAATAACATTTGAAGTTGCAGAATTATACTTGAATGTTACTATATACTTTTGAAAGCTTACAGAATTGTTAGTGTAGAAATCATCCAGTCCAACCCCCCTGCAAAGGCAGGGTCACCTGGAGCAGGTGACACAGGAATGCATCCAGGTAGGTTTTGAACATCTCCATAAAGGGAGATTCCATGACCTTCCTGGCAGTCTGTTCCAGTGCTCTGCCACCTTCAGTGTAAAGAAGGTCTTCCTCATGTTGAAGTGGAACTCCTTGTGTTTTAGTTTATGGCCATTGCTCCTCATCCTGTCACTGGGCACCACCAAAAAGAGTCTGGCATCATCCTCTTGGCACCTGCCTTTGAAATATTTATATGCATTGATGAGACCCCCTTTCAGTCTTCTCTTCTCTGGACTGAACAGGCCCAGCTCCTGCATAAGGCAGATGCTCCAGTCCATTAATCATCCTTGTCATCCTCCATTGGACCCTCTCCGGTAGCTTCTAGTCTTTCTTGTACTGAGGAGCCCAGAACTGGACACAGTTCTCCAGATGTGGCCTCACTAGGGCCAAGCAGAGGGGCAGGATCACCTCCCTCAGTCTGCTGGCCTCACTTTTCCCAATGTACCCCAGGATACAACTGGCCCTCCTGGCCTCCAGCCTCCCTGCTGGCTTAGGAAACTCTCTTTCTATGTGCTGGATATATTGGAGTATAAACAGCAGGTAGGTAGGTCAGTGTGTTCTTCTTTGAGTTGTGTGAGTGACCATGCAGAGAGCTGTCGATGTTCTGCTGCCCAGTGAAGTACACAGACTGCAGCATGCATCTGAAGGCAGAGCCTCAGTGCTTTATACTGAGGCAAAGTTAGTTATGAGCCTAACAAACGGGTATCTGTCCTTGGTTTTCAAGTCCCACTGATTTTCTACTGGATTAAATGTTGACCTCATAGAACACTTGTATGGCTTTCACTGAAACTAATGGAATTTACATTGGAAGTAAAATCTGGCATGTAATAAGGGTGCTTTATAGAGCTGACTGACACTCTTAGAAAAGACTGTTTTCAACTCAGGAATTCTTTAGTGTCTGTTGCAGTATATAAGAAAAGTTGAAGTTTAAAGGTTTAAGTGAAATGTTTCAAAATGGCTTTTTACAGTTTTTGTTAAGTCACTGTTTCTTCTCCCCCTTCTGTAACCCCTTATCTCATACTTAGGAATGTACTGAGAAGATAGCTTGAGGC
>JAWMRA010000001.1:42126784-42158440 GCA_035584735.1 Pseudotriccus pelzelni | reverse complement strand
TGGTTAAATTTCAATCCCTCTGAACCCTATATAACCCTGTAACCCTAACAATAAACTCTCTTTCGCTCGTCCCTGTCCTGTGGTCTCTGCGTGAGCCCTGGCCAAGCCCATGGGGGCCACGTGGCGGGGGGGGGTGGCGGGGGAACATCCCCCCCTCTGGGTCATGGACTGATCACCCAGACCCCAGAGGTTCCCCCTCCTCTTCAACTACCACAAAAAGTGTCCAAAATGGACATTGGTAGAGCTTTTAGTAAACAAATAAAACTGTTTTGATTTGTGAATAGGAAGTGACTCTGTGTCTAGGCCTGCTATGGAGTCAGAGGAAGGTGTAATTGCAGTTCCCCGAGCTGTCTCCTGGCTGTGCGCCACTGCTGAGTGCCATTCCCCACCATGTGGTTAGATTTTGCTGTGACACGCACGCTGCTGTTTCAGTACTTGGTGTTAAAACGTGTAGCACAAGCTGCAGGAATTGGCAGTTTCTTTCCAAATAGAAGATCTGAAATTAAAAAAAACCAAACAAAACACAAACCCCAAGAAAAATTACTGTCCTTTTGACAATTCTCAGCAGTGTGTGTTTACTCATACACACACCAATAGATGCACTACCCAGGGGTTAGCCTAGCAATGATACGTGCTCTGCTAGGAGCTGCAAAGCAGAGGCAGGGCTTGACTCTGACAGTGTCTGCCTTTCGGGTAGTAGGTCCTAATTTCGAAGCTAAGACCCTTAATAAAGTCATTTGCTTAGCAAATAGAGGGATTTGGGGTTACTCCTCTGTGAAGAGAGTGGGGGAGAAATACATGGTTGTGGATGAACTAAAACCCAAAGTTGCCAAATGTCCCTTAAGTGCTACTGCTGAGGGCTAAACTGCCTACAAGGAGAGCAAAATCATTTAGCTGCTCCCTGCAGCAGGGAACGTATTTGGAGTCATCAGAAGGTGAGTGAGGCCTTTGAGTGCCCTAAACTGTCTTCTAGATATTTCTACTGATTATACAAGACAGTTAGGTTAACTGTGTCCATCTAATCTGGGCATGTAAATCAGGCAATTGCTCTCAATTCTTTTGGAAGGCAACTCTTGCTTGATGATAACTTTTGTTTGTTCAACCATACATCCCAGTTTTCCATATGGACATCCATGGAAATAGAGCTTCCTAGCAGAGATAGCACTCTATTACTGTTGTTGTTATTATTATTATTATTATACTGAATTTTTTTTTTTCTTGTACAGGAATTCCTCCTCATATTGATACACATTCTGCTTTTGAGGATGAAATAATCTCTCTCAGTTTAGGAGCTGAGGTAAACTTAATGTTTGCATGTGGTTTGATGCTTTACTGGGAAGTTTCATTTTTATATTTTTTAATATTAGTTAATTTGATTTTCTATAGTGTCTGTTCACATTCACCCAAGTTTAATATTAAAGTACGTAAGGTAATGTGATATGCTAATTAAATAAGTAACTGCAGTTCAGTGTTGTCAGTGGAAGATTTGCCAGTGATGTAAATGATTTTTAAATCACTATTTTTAAATCTTAGCATCCCCTTCTCCATTGACCTTTCTTCATTTTGTTTTCATCTTAGAAAACATATCACTCCTATTTATGTTCTAATTCCATTTTCTCTGCGTGATCCCCTGTTCCCTCTGGTCTTCATAAGCCTCCCCTTATTATTGTATTCAGTACATACACAGTAGGCTAATGGAAATGTTTGACCTGTAGAAGATCCAGACAAAGTCTGAGCTGTACTGAGCTGGTTGTGGTGAGGGCAGAGGTAGGCTCTAATTCCATGAGCCCCCAACATTCGCAGATAATGTAGACAAAGTGTGGAAAGGGAAATGGAAGAACACTGAACTAGCACCTGTACCTGTCTTAAAGGTAATGTTCTTCTGTTACCAAACAACAACTTCCGTTATTGCTGTGTCTTACTCTTCAGGCAGAGAGAGAAATATGAATGGATATTCTGAGCACTGACACTTCTTGAATCTTTAGTCTGGTCTTCGGCATCGACTTCGTAGTTTCTTGCAAGTTGTGTAGTGGATATGGAGCTCCTGGGACTAGGGGTGAGTCTAAGGAAGGATAGCTTTTTCAGTATCATGTGTGGCAGTGGCACATCTGTGTTGCTGGTCACTTGAAAATGGGGTGTCGGTGTTGCCAGTTCTCTCAGTTTGGCTGTGGGTGTATTTGTCCACCATTCACAAAAACATCCAGTCTAGAGTAGGAACATCATGGAGTAGTTGTGAGGGTGGTATGCACAGTGGCAGTAGAGTTCTTACTACTTTTGTTTTGGAATCTTCCTCATGTAGCTTCTGTGCCTACCCTTGCCTCAGAGGTAGTACATTCTCCTCAGTTCAACAGCCATGTTGTCTTTAACAGTGCCAACACCTCTGCGCTAGGTAGCACGTGGGAACATTAATTTCTTTCATGGAGTTTCTCTAGGTTGTAATTAATCTGTGCAGTTTATCCATCCTAAGTTTAATTTTTCTAATGTATGCTGAGCATCCAGAGCAGCACAACAACAGTAGATGACCCCAATTTACAGCTGTTCCTATATTGAACTTGTAAACAAAAAAAAAAGTTACTTTAGTTTACTTTATGAAAGCTATATTAGTATTCTGCCTCAATCCAGAGTCCCAGGCTTTCTGATCTTTTCCATTTCACTTAGAAGCTGAGGCTGGCACAGATACTCCGTTACTATATTGATGTAACACCATAGGCAGTGCATTTCTAGATTATTGCGTTACAGCATACCTTTGTGATGCTCTCAGAGATGGCCAAAACCAGAGTGATTTTAATAATGTGAAAAATACAAACCTTTCCAGGAAGTGGACTTCCTGGAGCATTATGATGCTGTAACAAGTTGGAATGTGTACATTTCAACCACTGAGACAGCCAAACTTGGGCCATTTCTACATATTTCAGACATAGGCATTGGATTACAGCCTGTTAGTTATCTCCCAAGTTTCAGTGCCTTTTCCTAATGGGCCATAAATGCATTTTTCAGGTGCAGACAATCAAAGCACAGATGTAGTAAAACAAGCTAGTGGCCCACGAAATGCTGCATAATTTAATGGCTTTCCTTTCTGGTACTTTTACAACTTTTTATGATTTCTTTATGTGTTTTTCTGCACTTAGCTCTTCATCTGATTTTAAAATGAAAATATCAGTTGCAGTAATATGTGAGTTAGCTATTTTAGGAGTAAAACTCCCTTCTCTATTCCCACTAAAGCTTACCACGTACAAAATTTACACACTCTGTTAATAAATAATTGGAGCTGCATATACAGCATCAACCTTTGGTGTCTTTCTCTTCTTCTCTTTATTCCTCTCTCTCTGTAGGATGATTGGTTTCTTTTCTACCTGAATAAACTAGGCTACATTTTAGTGGAAAACATACATAAAGTCTTGTGTCTTTTTCCTTCCTTGTTATTCTCAACAGTAAATGCACACGTTTAAATAAAAAGTGCCATAAAGAAATAACCTTGCAACACAACTCATTTTGCATTCTATTTCGCAAGTAGGCTAACCAGACACTTCAGAGGGAAAAATGAAGCAGAACGCCTCACTTTACTAAGTCATGGAAAAAGCATTTCTTTCAATTGCTTGTGTGCTTGTCCCTCCAGGATCTGAGTTAGGCAGATTGTGGTAATCAGTAACTAAAATAAATGCTTTGGCTTATGAAAGAGAAATCTGTGGCAAAGCAGGGGACTAAATACAATGACTTTCCTAGCCTGGTTAGTTATCAGCACGCATTCTCAGAATTCTTCTGTCATCTTCACAGGACCACGGAATTGTTTAGGTTGGAAGCGACCTCTTGAGGTCATCTAGTCCAAGCCCCTACTCAAGCAGGATCAAGTGAAAGAGATTATCCAAGACTGTCCATTTGTGTTTTGAATATCTCTGCAGATGGAGACTCCAGAAACTTTGTGGGCAACCCATTCTGGTGTTTGAACTCTATCACAGTAAAAAAAACCAAACTGTTTCTTTGTGTTCTGAAGGAATGACATGGGTTTTAAATTGTGCCCGTCGTTTCTTGTCCTGTTGGTGGACATTTCTCTTCTTCATTCCCTCACATCAGTTATTTACGCATATTAATAAGAGCCATCTTATCTGAGCCTGAGCCTTCTCTTCTCCAGGTTGATCTGTCCCAGCTTTCTCAGCATCACCTCATATAAAGATACTCTTGAATCATCTTCATGACCCTGTTCTGAATTTGCTCCAATAGGCCCATAGTTTTCTTGTAATGGGAATCCCAGTCCAGTCCCAGTACTGGACAGAGTACACTAGATACATCCTCACTAGGGCTGAGTAGAGAGGAAGGATCACATCCTTTGACCTGTTGGCAGTGCTTTTATTAATATTATTATTATTAATTATTAATTGAGGCTGTTGGCCTTTTTTTCTGCAAATGTACATTGATGGCTCATGTTCAACTTCTTGTCCACCAAGATGCCAGGCAAAGCTGCTTTCTAGCTGATCAGCTGCCAGTGTGTAGGAGTACAGAGGGTTACTCCTGACCAGGTGCAGGACTTCACTCTTTCCTTTGTCAAACTTTGTGAGATTCCTATTGGCAGCAGTTTTCCAGCCTGTCCGGATCCCTCTGAATGATGACACAACCATCTAGTGTATCAGCCACTCCTCCTGGTTTTATCTCATCTGCAAACTTGCTGAGTGTACACTCTGCCCCATCATCCAGGTCATTAATGAAGACGTTACGAGTGTTAGTCCCAGCATCAGTCCCTAGGGCACTCCGCCAGTGACATGTCTCCAGCTGCGCTCTGTGCCACCGCCATCTTCGGTGCAACCTAACTCACATTATTGAGAATCAGTCTTTTCCTCGCTGGTGAATGAGTTTATCCTGTAACAAAGCACCGTGTGCTATTTCGCTGGAGGAATTATTGGGAGTTTTATTTGTTTCTGCAAACCTTATTTATCTTGGAAAAGATATAGTTATTGGCATTTATGTTCATTTTAAATATGAATGAAAAGTCTTGAGAAGAAAATAAGGGCATGATTCTTCACAACACTGTATTTGTCTTCCATCAGATAACTTATAGCAATCCAAGTTCTTACATGTTTATGAAAGGAGGCAGAAGTATAGGTGTGAGATTCTCTTTCCTGTCTCAGTCATGTGAAACAGCTTTGTCAAGAGGCGCAATTTTGTCCTGGTTGGTGCAATACATTGTGTTTTGAGTAGTTTACAAGACAGATTAAACTTGATTTGAAGGAGAAAAATCTCATTTTTACTTTGTACTTCTGCCTAGCTTATAAAAACTACTAAATAGTTTGAGGGCAAACCAGTGAGATGTGATTTGTCTTGTCTCATAATACTTCAGGAAAAGTGGGTGGTCTCACTCTAATCACTTCTGTTTGTGACCCATTTCTTTGGCATCTCCTAGGAAATTGCAGGATAAAGTGAGATTTCTAGAAAGTGCTACGGGCTTGTAACGATATTTTATAAACAACCACATTCACCCTTTCTTTATAGGAGCCAAGACACTGAAAATATTAATGAATATCAATTTCAGTGCTGTGTTATTGAATGCAACTTTCTTGTATTCAAAAATTGTCATAGCAGAAAAAGAAAGGCAGTGGTGTAAATTTAGTTGAGCAATCTTTTATTAAAATAATGGCAAACCACATCTTGTGTCCGTGAATTTGAACAAAGTGTTGCAAAACAGGGATCAGTCCTTTCTGTTGAGAATTTATTTCAGTTAGGTGTTATTTTCAGTGCCTCCATTTGGTGTCTCTAAAGATATGTAATTTTACAGTATTTCATCTTAGAAGCCTGGCCAAGTTTGTAGCTGTCTCAAAAAAATCTTAGTTTTAAAACCTGTGTCAAATTTTCATTTGCAGGTTTACAGCAGGAGCTTGATCAATATTGAGATTTCTGTTTTTCCACTTCTCCTAATTTGCCATATTACGTGCTGTCATGTAAGCCTTGATACATTAAAGTTTTAGAAATACAGAGTCAGTATTTCTATAATGAGCTGAGTAGTGCTATGAACATATCCGACCCATAAAAGAATTTGCCCTTCCTTGCTGCAGGTCTCAGCCCCAACAAACAGCTACCTGCAGTCCCTCATCAGTTCTGCTTGTTCTGTCCAAGACTGCCGTGGGACACCCACTGCACCATGGCAGAGAGCAAAGCACTGTCATAGTTTCCTTGAAGGGAATGACACTATGGTCTATATTGTTCTGTCCCATTTTCCTCAGATCTAGCCCTGATGTGGAAGCCCCAGAGCTCCTTTGTTTCTGTTCTTCCTTGAGTGCCTTGCTCTTCTTCCTTATCCCTGAGCCTTGGGCTGTCAGAAGGCTGGTGTAAACACTGAGAATTACTGTGGTGCTCTGGCTAGGCCCCGACCTAAAGTCTGCAAAGGGAAAGCTTTAGGGTTCTGAGCCAGATTTGTTGGCTCAGGGTTAAACACTGGATCATCCTTGACCTCTTCCTAACTTCTGTTCATCTGAACACATTCATCATGTCTTAGCCTGAATATCTCATGTGCCTTGATCTATCAAGAAAAGCTGTGACTCTCCTAAGCCTTGAAAGCAGAGCTGTGCTACAAAGAAAAACCTCATGAGACCTTTTAATCAGCCTTTGAATATGGTTGTTCTAGAACTGAGAGAATGAGGTGTGCTGCTGTTACTCATCTCTCAGTCTGATAATTGACCCTTTTTCTGGCACTTTTGCTTCTTATCGGTTGATCTGTTTTCAGTCTGTCTTGGTTAACAAACAGAAACCTGTAGCTAGCATAGCAGCAGCTGTTTCTGTAATAACTGCTTGAGAGATTTTATGAGAAACCTTTAGAAAGTCTAGGCTGTACCCAGCCTTTGATAGTCAGCATTTTTTCATGTCTTGTATGAGCTTTAACAAGGTAGGTAGACAGTGGATATTGCTGTGCTGATTTTGTGGTCCAGCTCTTATTTTACTTATCTTGATTAATTGTTGATTCACTTTAATTTGCTGTTTATATATATATTGCTTCATTTTTCTTTTAAGGGAAGGCAGAAATCATCCTACCTATTTAAAGAATTACTCTGATAGTGGCTGTACCAAAGTTTTTTCTCTGTCTATGCTAGCAGGATGATTGTGGCGGAGGAAATTGATGGGTATTTAAAAAGAGATTATATTGGCAGAAGCAAAATGTCTCCTAACCCAGATGGAAGACACTAATTTTAAAAGTTTGTTCAAGTGAGTCTAGCAGGATTCCTAAAGCTCAGTAGTATGCTTTTCAGATCTGCAAGACATTTCTTGAGTTGTACCCTTCTTACAGTCATGAATTTCATCAGTTCTTGAAGAATAGTGACTTGTAATGGTTTCTGTATCATTTAGCTTAAAATCCAAAGGGGCTATATTTATAATTGTATACCAAGTTTAGTTGGTTTGTTACATTTCAAGTGGTATTTCATTTTTGAAAACTACTGAAAAGCTTCTCCATGTGAAAGGTAGGCTGACCACCACAAGTTAAACACATCAGGCTTCATAAATCTATTTCTCCTGTTTGCATTTGTTCTGTATAGGTGCATCCTGTGTGTTTGTTTCTGTCCATGTCATACCATGATGTACTGTCACTGAGCAAGACCCATCAAAATTAAGGGAGAACTTTCTGTTGATGTAACTGAAGGTTGAATTATCCCCTCTGAGATAAGCAGCAAAGCCTGCAGCCCTTCATGGGAATATTTATAACAGTCTTACTGCCCCTTTTGGGAAAGGTGAATATTCAGCGAACATACTCTTTTGAGTTTTTATTTCTGTGCTGGATATCTCTTTCCCATTTGCATACAGGATTCGGTTCGCAGATATCAACACATCATGCTGATATTTCCACCTGATGAGTTACTTTAACTTTTGGAAGGATCCTGAAAGCTCAGCTTTCCTGTACACTATTCAGAGGGAATCTGTCCTGCAATAAAATATCGGCTCCTTGGTTGTTTATAGGCTAACTCCTGTTTTAGCCAAAGGTAATAAGAGCAAGGCACCCATTGTGTGCAAGTAATGCTGATAGGCATTTGTTTCTCAGGTGCTGTAGGAATCTGCTAACCAATCTCGATTTGCATCGAGGTTCTACAAGAAGAGCATTTGGCCAGAATGTTCCCAGAACAGTGATAGTAACATTATTTCTCTAGAAGCTGTGTGGCAGTAATTTGTTTAGAAATAAGACAGCATATGGAGGTCTTACTTTCTCCACTACCTCCTCAGCTACTTGGGAAGAACAAAATCAAAGCTAAGCTATGAAAGGGCCTGTATTTCGAAGTTCTGTATGTAAAAATAGGCTTTATTTTCTCGCCTTTCATGTTGGTGAGACATTATAGTTTCCAGGTGCCTCTTTCTCTGAGGTTGGGCATTTACTACTGGACCAATACTGGGCAAGTAGCTCTGCAGAGATTTGTCTTCTGTCTCATTTTTATATGATTTATACCAGCCTTCCTTACTCTCCACAGAAGAAAGTTACCATCTCCCATGCCTTTCCATAAAGCTGTTCCCTGCTGCGCAAAGCCTAGTAAGTCCTAGATTGCCTAGAATCCTAGTTCAGTGCTGAGGAAGGAAGGTGCCCTTGTAGTTTGGTTGCTCTGGGATGTCTGATCTGCAGAATATGCTGTGACTTGCTGAGGTATTTCTCTTGGGTTTGCTAGAGTGGAAAGTTGCCTCCAGTCTCTGTAGTGGTTTTGTTTCCTTCACGTGGCTGATTATTTTGGCTACTGAGAGGGAAGGCAGAGCTGCAGCTCCTCCTGGTTCATACTATTTTGCTTTCTTCCAGTCAGTTGGTTGGTCTCTTTAGCGTCCTGTGTTTTGTTTGACTCATTAGTGTTGAGAAAATGTTGTGGGAAGACTGTTTTCTTTGTCTCCTGAACTCCTATGGGCAGTGCATCCAAAATGAATGTGGAAACAGAGATAAAAAACCCTGCAGTTAGGAGGAATTTGGAGATTAAATCCAGTCAATATCACATGGAAAAATACATAGTCAGGCTATGAAAAATGTCATATAGTTCCAGTTAGTTTTCTCACAATCACGCAAAAAACCTACTGTGAACGAAATACTTTCAAAAATGTTTGAAGTCTGCAGTAGGGCTTACGATTTTCTGACTGAGGTCAAAACTGCTAAATAATGAAGGAAAACCTCTGCATAATTCCTTTGCCAACTTGGTTTGGTTTTAATAGAACCTGTTGTCTCCAGGCTATTTGCTGTTTCTGTAGTGTGCTTATTTTGTATGCTGAGGCAGCATCATTTCATTTCCAATTCTCAGACGTCTGGCTGTTAAGGCTTTACTGTGACACACAAATACAGATATTAAATTTTTCAGTGGAAGTAAACACATTCTCTAAAAAGTGTTTTGCTATTGCATAGCTATTGCTACATATTTCTAATTGGTTTTCATGTAGTAGGAAAAAGATAGATAAAAATCTTGGAAAAACATTATATTATGGTATACAGTACTGCTTGTTTTAAACTAAAACCTTTTCTTTTTTCTTTTCCACTTCATACCTCCCATGTACCCTTCACTATGATACATGAACTATTTTTCTGTGGTGATGAGATGAATTAACTGTTTAAATATGAAGTTTATGTTTATTTCTGTGAAAAAAATGTAGTTATTGTAATAAAAGAAAAGAAGCATCAAAGAGAAGACCATCAAAAGCAATGTGGGTGGCAGGCCTAAAGAGGTGATTCTCCCCCTCCACTCTGCTCTCATGGGACCCCACCTGGGGTGCTGCACCCAGCTCTGGGGCTGCCAACATAAGCAGGACATGGATCTGTTGGATTGAGTCTAGAGGAAGATCATGAAAATGATCAGAAAGCTGGAGAACCTCTGCTATGAAGACAGGCTGAGAAAGTTGGGATTGTTCAGCCTAGAAGACGAGAAGAGAGTGCTCTAGGGAATTTTCCAGTACTGAAAGGGGGCCTACAAGAAAGCTGTAGTGGGACTCCTGATCGAGAGTGTAGTGACAGGATGAGGGGTAATGGTTTGATACTGAAAGAGGGTAGGTATTAGGAAAAATGTCTTTACTGGTGAGACACGATGTTGTGAATGCCCCATTCCTAGAAGTGTTCAAGGCCAGTCTGGATGGGGCTTTAAGCAAACTGGTCTAGTGAAAGGTGCCCCAACCCAAGGAAGGGGGATTAGAACTAGATGCACTTGAAGGTCCCTTTCAAACCAAGCCATTCTATGAAAACTAACAGAGCATTTAAATTTACATTGCAACTAGTATTTTTACAGCTGAGATGATTTTTGAGTCAGGTTTTGGATTATCATTCTTGAAATACAGTTCAATTTTTTTAGAGAAAGCTCTGTGTTGTTGTTTGAGTAGTTATTAATTTCTTAATTTTGTAAAGAATTTTTAATTTCTTCAAGAGGTTTATCAGTGGAAGTTATTTCTGTTCCCCATGTTATTTTTAGAAGATCAGTACTTCATGCATGGAATGGAATCCACAAATTCACAGCAAACAGGCTGAAGTTGGAGCATTAGAAAGTTATCTTTAGCAATGGCATTTCAGCTGTACTTCAGTTCTGGAATTCAGTAAAGAAATCTAATTTCATTAGCCAGTGATGTCATCGCTATTGTCATAGGAGCCTATTTTAAGACTGTGGCAAATTTCACGTATAAATGACAAGTAGTCAGTCAATAGTAATAATCACAAGTAGCCTATAAGCAAAGAAACAAGCTTAACTTGTTAAGCTCCTGCTGTGGTGTATTGTTTCTCTTGGCTTTGAACCGGACTTTATCATACTGGTAAGTGTGGTAAATGAGGTTTGAAGCCTGTCTGCCTTTATACTGTCTTTACAAATCTGAGTATTTTGCATAATGTGATGTTCTGTTTCTGTTTTCCTTACCAACTATGTTTTGTGAGGAGTTTCGCCACAGAGCTCTTGTTTCAGTGGAGTTGTCTCTGGAGGTTTTCACTGAGGCATTGGCAATTTTGAGCAGTTAAAGTGTGCAGTAAAGAGCTGCCAAACCTGTGATGCCGGTACACTTGACAGAAAGATTCTGGTTCCAGGCAGTGGGAGAGTTGTGCTCTTAGCAGAGAAGCAAGCTGGGAGGCAACCTCTTGGTGCAGGGCAGGGACAATGCAGGTGAAGCTCTGGTCTGCTTGCTGGGGCAGCAAAAGAATGGTTGGAAGGAAGCAAGGCTGACAGTGCCGTGGGAAGCAGTGAAAGCTGGACACTTCACAGTTCCTTGTGAGGTGTTCTTGTTCCTCCTTCTCATCTTGTTACTGCCTGCATCTCTCTGCAGTGCACGTTCCTGCAATCCATTATAAATTCAGGGCCAGATGTTGAGGCCCTGGTCAAGCCCTTTTATGTAACTTCAGGCTGCACTGTGTGAAGACACTCATTGTGCTAATGAAGCAGATGGAGAGAAAATGATAGTTTGTGATGAAAATCAGCAGCATTGGAATACTGCCTATCCAAACTTCAGAATGTGTTTTTCCTTTATGATTGTTTTCCATGCTTTAAAGTAATATGTATATATCAGATGTGTGGCAATTCTTTGGGATGAAGCATAGCAATTGTGTGAATTGGTGAAACTGTTTTCTTCAAATGATTTTTAAAAAGTATTTGTGCATCATGTAGTGTTTTGAATTATCCTTTATGACCATTCATTAACTAAGAAGATGGATTTTGTTCATTCTTTGGGTTTTGTTTAGTTTTGGTGTTGTTTCCTCTTTTTTTAGTAGTTAATATGCTTTTGACTGCTAAGAAATGAGTTTGCTTAGTGTGCTTAAGCCATTTCTGTAAATTCATGCCCAGATCTTTGTTCCTCAGTAGAGTTTTCTTTTACAGTGAAGATGTAGAGGATTAAGAAACAGGCCATACGGTAGTTTCTATAGCAATAGATTAAAAACCTTGTCTTGTCAGCTCTTATGAGGTATGATGCAAGAATTATTCTGGGAAGGCACAGTTTGCATGTCTTGTATCCTGGCAGTTCTCTGTCACTGTAATGATCTCTGGGACAGCTGTGAGGTGCAGTTATGAGAAGAGCTTGTTGACCTTTGTTTCAAACTCAGATTGAGTGCTTAAAATCATAATTTCATCCCTTTGAATTACAGGTATTGAGCACCACACTGTTTCCATACTACTTTCTCAGTATGTCGAAGGTGAGATTTTAGTGGTAGTAGTGCAAGAAGAAGTTTTAATTAAAGCAGAACTGTTTTAAACAGAGTTGAGACACCTGAATCCATACTTGGGTGCCTTACTTAATAACTTGTTGTCAGTGGTATTCAGTCCAGGATTAAGACACTGAAATGTTAGTGTTTACAAGTAGTGTGTACATGTGAACTGCAAGCCTGAGCTCCTCTGTAATCAATGGGGATTGAGTCCATCCATCCTACAGGGTCATTCAGCTCATGCTGAGCTACACATCTATTGTCTTGTTTCACGGGTTTCAGTTCCTTAATGGGCTGTTTAAAATCTAAGTCCAAACATAGATATCTTGATCTTGAACTGATTTGACTGTTCCAACCCTATGACTTAGTTAGCTTGAATTTTTGTACTACAGCACTGCAAGCAGAAAGCTGAGACCTGCAAAGGAGTGTAAGGCTTGATAAACAACCCCAACATTTGTAGAGAGTGAGGGAAGACAGTTTTCCACTGTGTAGGATGATGAACATGTAGCATGTTTTACCCATGCAAGAACTTGGGCTATTATTCAGCAGCTGCTGTGGCTGTGCTACGCTAGTATACGTGGTATGAGTCTACACTCTGAATGTAAATATTTCAGATCCTCTTTCCTGTAAATTGGTCACCTGTTTTATTCCATGTTTGGCAATATTAGTCAGCCACAGCCTGGTTTGTGCTGTATCAGTTTTGGTTTGTGTTATGTGGAGGCTCTATTCACAGTTCCTTACACCACTTCTGTTGTAGAAACTTGCAATTAAAGGCTGTAATGGATGATAAGAGGGTGATAAATGTACAGGTAGTGTGGCCTGGAACTAAAATTTAGGTTGAAGGGAGTCCTGCTTACATGTATTTGCAACCTTGGTAATGTGAAAATTGTGTGTGTTTCCACAGATTTTTGTAAACAATCAGTTTAAAAATGTGAGATGTGCTTTTTGAATGCTGAAGTGTTTCCTTTTCTACTTAGCTAGAAAATATCTTGAGAACTTGTTTTTAATGTGTGAAAGAATTGCAGATATGTCACAGGACCACATAGACAGATGTGCATACCAGAATCCTCTAAATATTTGCATATGAAGTTGCACTTATTACAGAACAGCTGTGTCTGTGTTTGTAAGGACTTTTTCAGGGGTTTCTTGGTAGACATTTGGTACAACATTGAACATGTAAGTAAGGATCATTTGCTTTCAGGACATAGAATAATACAATAAGTGCAAGTCTGAGGAGATGTATTTGAGGATGCAGAACTGCTTTCTTGTCACTGGGCATTACATCTTGGAACAGACTAAGTTGTCTGGAGGCCACTAGAGTCAGGATGTGTAAGAGTCCTCTTGTGCTCTTCCATTCAACTGTACTCCGTTAGAGAGCAGGTGATAGAAAGCGTTGTAAATTTTCTTTGCTTTGGAAAAGAAGATGAACGATTTGATATATTTGGGACGTATTCTGCCCTGTTACAGGTGGATGCAATTCCCTGTATTTAGCAGCTCCCATGGATGTGGGAGAAGACTGAAAGATTGGAAAATATTGCAGAGGAGGATAACTCAAGAAAAAAAATTAAATGAAGACTAATAGCATTAGCCTTTTGCTTTCTGTGTCCTAAAAGAGTTTAAGCTAAGAGTTAGGGAGACATTTATTAAAGGATAGAGATGAAACATAAGCAAAATTGAATTAATTGGATCTTGTTGAGTACTTGACTGGGTCTTTGTCTCTGGATTCACAAAAGGACATCAAGGTCCTATGCTTGGGTTGGATAGCATTTTCCAGAAAGGAGAGATTTATACATTTCATGGCAGGGAGAGGGAAGCAGTGGTAATGCAACTATTGCCTTTTAATGTAGGTATTGAAAGTCTTTTATGTATAAGTCTTATATTCAACATTGAGTTTTAACACAGGTAATGATCTGGGAAGATGCAAAACCCCACAGGTAATGTCCTGATATGCAAAAGAAACTTGATACTTTTAGAGGTAGTAGGAACTAACATATTTGATTGTTGGTTGTCTTTATGGGATTGTGGGTTTATGTTTTATTAGGTGGGTTGTCCTTAATGGATTAGGCTTGTTGTATTCTTTTAGTCTGGCTATCAAGACTAAACAGGAACCCTGGGCTTGTGGAGAGGCCTTTGAAACAAGGAGTCAGTTTGAGAAGACATGTGAGCGAAGCATAAAAATTTGTAGCAGCTGTGAGACATCTTGGAGTGGGAACAGCAGCAATTAAAAGTTGGTGTGACAGTGTCAGAAGTACCACCAGCATCCCAACCTCTGCTAAGGCTGGGCAGAGCTCCACCACAAGGAGGTGGCATCCAGCTAGTGACATGACTGGTCACTTGGAGTTGGTGGCCCTCAAGAGATGAATCCCTGGGTACAATGGGGGAGTGGTATATATTCCAGCTAGCTATGACAAAGCCTGCAGGGGACTGTAAGCTCCTCCATCCAAAAGGGGTTAGCTTGAAAATTGCAATAGGTTTTCTCTTCTTATGCATTACCTGAATCTTGTAAACAGAGGCCAGAGAGTAATGGAATTTGTGTCATGGAGTTGATGGCATATGTAATAGCTATGAGAGATACTGGCATACTGTTCAATGGATGCACTCTACTCCTTGGGCTCATCAAGAAAATCATAACAAGATGAGACCTCAAGTATACAAGAGTGAATTACTGTCCATATACTGAAATATTTTATAAACTTATGTGCTAGATTTCAATTAAGAGGACAAAATGCATAGATAACTTAAAATGACACAAAAAATTCAGGAAGATAGTAATGCATTGCATAGATGGAAAACTGAATACAATTTTTGAAGGAAGAAAACCTAGAGTAAGTATACTAAACATCTGACTAACATCACCACAGTGCCTAAGAAGATAAGCAGGCTTAGCAAGAGATAGTATGCTTTGGCATAAATCTGCTATGGGGGAGGCCTGCACACATGTTGAGAGATTTTTGAGGAAGATGATACTGAAATATTTCATTGTCATGATTGTCAATGTTGCACTGATTTTTCTAAAGTATGGCCAGAGCAAGGTAAATTTGCTATGGTGTAGATTATTCAGGAAAGATCATCCCATTCACTTTCCTTTTTAAAAGGAATTTTTCTGAATTCCAAATTTTGGAATTTAGCACAGTGTTTGCAGTGACAGGCACTGTGTATTACTAATTGATTGCCTCGGTCCTGTGTAAGCCAGCAGGCTCTTGTCTCCACATAGAGCCCTATTGCATTGCTCAAGCTCCATGTGTGGGCTTTAAACCTCTCAGCTGTCTTTGAAGTAGACATTCTTTTTCATCTGTTTTACATGTGGGAAACTGTTATGTAGGCTGATAATCTGTCTCTGCTCTCTGAAAATTCAGTAAATAATGTCAGAGACTTGAGAAGCATTCCACATTGTACTTTTTTTAGCTTTAAAGTATGTTTTGTCTAAGGTAGTCTATTAACATCAAATACAAATTGCATCAGAGGCAAAGCTTAGAAAAAACAGTTGTCATTCCTTGCTGTAGCTGTGAAATCCTTATGAAAATTGTCCTTATAGCCCTATTACATTATTTTGTTTTGCCTTTGAATCTTTACTTATTTGATAGACCAGTCATTCACCTTCATCCTCCTGCTCTTTCATGAAGTACAGCACCAGTGCATTGAAAGTGGTACATAATTCTTACTCCCTAAGGAGTTAAGAAACTACTTCATTCCCTTTTATGCTGGATTATTTTCGGGGTTTTTTTGCATTGTGCAGTGTTTTGTGCCACAGGAACAATGCTCGTCTTGTGGTGTCTCGTTGCTTTGATGTTTAGCCATCCTTGAAAGCTGTTTACTGCTTTGTGTGCTTCCTTGTTATGAACACTCTCTCTTAAATAACCTGACAGTGTGACAAGTTATTTAAAATCACAAGTAGATATTATTATTAGCTGTTTTTTTTCTTTTAAGTTTTTTCACTATATTTAGAGGCACATTTTTTGATAGCACAAATAAAAAATGTAAAACTTGTATAAGATCAAAGCATCACTATTTATATTTTGTGAATGTAATCCTTGGATGTTGCACCATGGGGTAGCTGGAAATTTGATCCTTATTGACTCTGCCATCTAAGAGAAAAAAGAAAATAGGTAAAAACTAAAATAGTAATTGGAAATAGCTCCTGTGGAGCAAAGCTGTCATGAAGCAGATTGATTTAGCAGTGGCAGAGTTGCTTTATTGATTGTAAGTCCTTAGTAAATTAAAAAGAGGACCAAATATGTTAATCTTCTATGTGTGTTTGACGGTGACAATTCAGAATGTTCTGCCAGGATAAAGACACATATAGGACTGTGGGAATGTTATCTACTTCAGTCAGTAACAGACTTGTCAGAGATAAGAACAGAGTTCTTCAAAAACCCTTCTGGGTTAAATGTTCTTTCCTCTACTGTAAACAAGGGATAGAGGAAGTACTCTTGGTTTTTTTAAGCATTCAGGTACAGTTAATCTAAATAAAGGAGTGAAGCATAGGAATTGCACTAATTTTCTTCAAAAGTTCACAGTGGGTTCCTTAAATTTGATTCTCTGTCTCAATTGCAATGTCAAATTTGTTGATAATAGAAAAAGTACAAAACTGCAATATATTCTAGCTGACGACCTCAGTCTGTTTCATAAGCAAAAGTCAGTTTTGGGTTTGGATTTTTGGCTCTTCTAATTACTGCTAATTACTTAATGTTGTTGCCCATTTGCAAGTAAATTAGTCCATTATTTATATTTTCCTTCCCATGTCATCACAGCTTTTCATAAGGATGAAATTCATTTAAATGGGGAGTAGCCACACAATGTGAGATTACAGTACAGAAGCTTTCCCTCCCCAGAAAAGTAGGGAGCAGAAACAGATCCTGTGCTGGTGAGGATTAGAGTTTCCAGATGTTACAGAGATAATCTCCTGTTTTCAGCCTCAAATTTTGCAGCATCATAAATTTTGTTTCACATATTTCTTGTTGGCTTAGCATAGCTGAAATTTAGCCAGGAAGACATGTTCTTCTCTATTTTCCTGCTAGTGCTGACTGAAAACTCAGTTACCTGGGATAGTTTTGTGGCCTCTCATTCCCAATGTGTTAGTTGTTACAGAGCACTCTGAACCTCCGTTGTTTTGGATGCACGGTTGTTAACAGGACAGGGTTTGCAGAGCATCTTCTGTGAAGAGACTCTGGGGCTATGCAGTTGGTGGGGGTAAAGTGATTGGAGATGCATGAGGTGAAGCAGCAGAGAAGTAGGGAGCTGGAAGTGCTGTTTCCAACTGCTTCATATAGAAACTGGCATGTGGAAGTGAAAGGTAACAAGGTGGTCCTTTGGGGCCTGAAGGGAGATGGGAACTGGAAGTTGTGGGGGCCCAGCAGGGGTCTCTTCATTGACTCATGGGTAAAATGCAGTTCTTGAATATCATCTGCAAAAACTGAGTTTTGTAGCTACTACTGACCCAGAATGATGGACAGTGGGGTAGTGGAGCCTTCAGGAAGGAACCTGGACATACCTGTGTTCAGTTTATTTTGCCATACTATCTTGTCCCCTCACACCTGTCCCTAGCAGCAGTGAGCATAAGACAGACTGAGATACTATCTCACCCATTTCATCCTCGCACTTCACTCCCCATTTCTTTTCTTTCCATGCTTTTCCTTTCCTTGCCTGTTCACCCTGGTTAGTTATCTTCTGGTTTATTTGCCTTGCCAAACAGCTGCATCTTTTTACAGAAAGTTGCTGCTGCTTGTGCTTTATGAGACAGCATCCCCATCAGATTTGTAAAGCCACTGTTTTCTGCTTTTTCACCCCGTGCTTCTTTGAGGTTACCTAGAAATTGCAAAGTGCAAGAGAAGGAGTACAGTAGCAAGTGGCTGCCATTCATCTATTTTGTAGCTATTGAAGTGTTTCATAATCAGAGCTTATAGCTGTGCTTTATTCCTCTTCCTCCATATCTGTCCACCCCTTTCAAACCTGCTGTTTGCCACCCTTGTCACTTCTTGCCTTAAATTTAAATAGCCCAATAGAAGAAGCTGTGTCACTCTATGTGAGTGGTACTACAGCATAAATAATTTTTTTCCTAAAAGTGTAAATGCCCTTGCGATTTGCTTCAGTGTGCACAACATTAAATAGTAATTGTTGTAAGTGGCAATTTGTAATGTTTAAAAATCTTGCTTATTCGGTCTCTGTCTTGCTGTGTTTTTGTGCTGAATGACTGATCGTTGCACCACTGTTTTCTCTTTGTTAAACGCATCTGTATGCAGAAGCAGAACTGCTCAATTTGTTTCAATCTGGCATACTGTAGTAAGTCTGCTTTTAAATTGCATACTTAGTAGGTTACAAATCAGGTGGCAGCACTTTCATGGTGCTAATTCTCCAGTGTACCAGGAACTGCTGACTTGAATCGTTTTTGACTATTTTTGTTTCTCAGTAAGTCTTCTGTAACTTGTTTGGCTTGCTTAAATGACCTGCTCCTTATTTTCCACAGCAAGAGTTTCTCTCATTTGGGAAATGTAAAAGGATAACATTCCTAGCCCAAGCAAAAGCAAAATGTACCACTGCCATCTGGGCTGTGAAATTGGAATAAAGCTGAAAGCATTACCTCCATATATTGCCATGGCTAGAAGACAGATGGCAAATAGTAAAAGGATGGTCTGGTAGTTGGCATGTTAGCCAGGATCTTTAGAGACTGCATGTGCTTGTTGTGCTGCAAACCTCCAAGAATGTGGGCAAGTTGGAAATTATTTCTCTCACCTAATACTGCTTATCTAAATGTTATATATCTACAGAGTTAATTGTCTCAGCTCAGTCTGCTGGGAATGGATAAGCATTTCCAGAGGGCATAGGGTCATTCCACATCACTTAGCTCTACATTTTACACTAGGATAAATAGCCCTGTGGAGGAACTTGTCTCTCTGCATAGACAACACAAAAATGAGCCCCCTCTTCCTCTTATGCAGTTGCATTTAGTTGCGGGGTAGTAATCTTTTCCTTCCTCTCAGATTCACTAGAGATTGAACTGTGCTACTGTGTTCTTACAAAAAAGTGTTTACTGTGAAAAGAGAATTTTATATACATATATATAAATTTAATTATATATGCATATCTCTGTGACTGCCTGAGATACCTGACATGGTGCTGAATGGGAGAGATCTTTAAGACAGGAGACCTGGAGACTTTTACATCCCTAGGAGATATGCAGCTGTTCCATAGCAGTATTCAGTTGAACACGTTAGAGAAACAAAGCTAGGACTTGAAAATACCTGGCATGTATATGAACCTCTGTAAATCACACTTATTCACAGTGACTGGTTTTGTTTCTTTTTAGATTGTGATGGATTTCAAACACCCTGATGGCCATACAGTGGCAATTTTGCTGCCCCGATGCAGTTTGTTGGTGATGACTGGAGAATCCAGATACCTGTGGACACATGGGTAAAAGTCCCTGCATTGCTGATAATAGAGGAATAATAAATGTTGTTTGTTTGCTTTGTTAATGACATTCTGTATTTAAAATTGCTCTGGAAGAAATCAAGTCAAGTTTTATAATTAATGTAGAAATTCACTCCTCACTCCTCTGCTCAGTTACTGCTCAGGTTAAATTGTAAAACTTGGGGATTTAGGCAGCTGATTGCCAGTCCCAGAGGTGCAGTTAACTGCTGCTGTCACAAGTGAAATTTCACTGGGAAATCTCTCTCTCTCTTAGTTGGCGGTGTGAAAGTTCTTAATAACTCTGAGCTGGCAAAGAATTGATTTTGGTGCAATTAGCTTCATCTTTTCCTTTCTCTCTTTTCAGCTCACAGCTTTTCCCATTGGGTCACATAAGCCAAAGTCTTGAGAGACGGGCTGATTTAGGAGAGTGACTTCTCTTGCACAGAGGGCGTGAGGGAGGGTAGTCTTCCTGAGCTATTCCCAGCTGCTTTAGGGACACTTTAGCTGCTGACAAGATTGCATTGTACTGAGCAGGTTGTGCACCTCTGGGAGATACTTACAATGGGAGTGCTGAAATTGGCAAAAAGGCTAAAACCTTGGCAATATCTAAGAGTGACAGTAATGCACTTCAGGAGAATATGGAAACCCTCATATTGGACAGAAATGCCCATGGTAAACATTTCTTCCTTTGTTTCATCCAAGCTGTCACTGGTTCAGCAGTCAATTGGAGAGACTAATTACATTCTGTGTAAAGTAAACATCAAATCCTGTTATTGGCAGAAAATTTTCTGCCTTTTAATCTTACTGGTTAATTGATATCGTGAAGAAGGATGAATATGAACTCCCTGATAACCTTTACGTTGTTCATTTTTATAGAGCTCTTATACCACTTGTATATTCCATCATGAACTAAATAGTTGTAGAAAGCACTTGGCCCTTCTGATGGGCACCATTATAGAAGCCCAGGGCAGTGAAGTCCCTTGGTTTGTGACATACCGGACTGAACATGGATACCAGCGTTATAAGCTTCTTATTCTGTCCTGTCAAGTACTGTCAGTTGCCTTTTGGAACGGTTATCTACGATTCTGAGAACATAGTGCAGTCAGTGACATTGCTGACCAGGGGAACCAGTGGGCAGTCCCCAACCCCAGGCATCAGGCAGCACCATGGGGCTGGACTGAGGCCAGATTGGAATGTTAGCCTGGGGGTCAAGGCAGTGGCCATGCACAGACAGAGCTAGGGATGCATCTGGGGACGTAACTAGAGCAAGGCCCAGTGGGGCAGCTTCCCTTTAAAAGCATCTCCCAGGGGAAGGAGGGCTCACATTTGCTGAGGCTTCAGCTTTCTCCAAGGCTACCAGCTCTGCTCCTTCCAAGCTGGCCCTGGGCGGCCACACTCCCGGGAGGCAGAAGGATGCATGCGGAGCACTTGCAGTACTTGCCAGCAGGCATTCAAGCTGGGGTAGTGTACCTGCCTATTAAGAACTGGAATGAGATTATTACTTAACTCAGTTGTACCTTCAAGTGATGGCTGTCTTTTGAGAACCAATGACAAACTACATTTGAAATGAAGATGCCAGATATTTATACTTACATATAAGTGATTCCTGTCCCACTGCTTGTCCACCTTTCCTAAGAATAGTTTTTCTGTATATTTTTAAAAGCAGTAGTGGGTCAGGATACTCAACAGGAGTAACCTTTCCATCATGCTAGTGGAACACAGTATTGCAATCAACAATATTAATCATCCAGCGAGAAAGTGTAGTTATTTCACTTGCACACATAATGTGAAAAGGTGTTCAAGGTCAGTTGTGATGCCTTTTATCTATACCACAGAAACCAAATTAGAGAGCAAAAGAGTCAGTTTTTAAATTATTCTGGAAATGTTTTCAATGTGTATGCTTGTATATCAAGGAATTTGAGACTTAGTTTTGATGCCATTAACAAAGTGCGCAGAAAAAGGATTTTTGTTCAGTTCTCTCTGAAAGGGAAACAAATGATTTAGAAATAAGCTATACAGTGTCATCAAAGAGGACAAAAGATGTATGTTCTTTTTGTCTCATAGGTGAAAGTAAAATTCTGACTTTTCTAATGAGGTTCATTTGTGATTTTTTTTTTTTTCTGATGAGTTTAATATTTGGTTGGGTAACCTGGTAACACTCCATTCCTGACGCTGCAGTAATAAAACCACTCTGTGCCAAGGAAGAGGGTGTGGAGCATTTTATTTTTGACATTGGGAATCTTATTTTTAGCCTAGTGTTTATCCAGAGTTCTTGCTTGTAGTGTAGGTAAAAGGAAATTATTTAGGTTGAAATGAAAACCTTGAAAAATAAGACAATTTCTGTAAATATTATGCTTATCTTATTGATGTATGTACAAAAGAAAATCAAATAAAAATTCTGCTAACTCAGGATTTGAAGTTCTGCTGTCAAGGGAGTCTTGGGCATCCTCAGCTGATTAATTCATCATAGCTCCATTATCTGCTGATATTAGATCCCATCCTTTCCATGCCTACCTTGGGAGATTTCCATTCTTTGGGCTGTTCAATATCTCCTTTTTACAACATCTGTATGGAGCATCAATATGCTGCTTCCTGACTTCCGGACAGAAAGGACCTGCACTCTTTTTCCCTGATACTGCATGAGAGATCAGCTTTCCTGCAACAGGAAAGCTGGCATATAGCAAATACAGGAATGCTGATCAGGCTGCAGACTGTCTTCTTGGCATTTGGGTCATTCTTGGTTAAGTACAGGCACTGGTCAACAGTTTCATGTGACCTGCAAAAAAGATCTGGTAGAAATTTGAGATGAAATTGAATGCTCACCTTTATAAAAATGTCAGACACCTTTCCCTCCTCGCCTCCCCATTTTTGTTCAACCTAAGAGGGTTTAACTCAGCTAACCAATATGGAAGTCAGTTTTATGCTGAGAGTTTGTCCTGCTGAGAGTCAGTTACTTGGGAGTTGGCAGTTTAGGAGGGGCTTCACTGGAGCTGTTTCAGTGTGACAATAACAGCTTTGAAGTGCTGAGCTATTTCCCTGAAGAGTTTCCATTTTGTTCCAAGAGTATCCACTTTTTCCCAGCTACAAGTGATGGGAAAGTTACACGTAGATGCAGCTGTTTGTCTTCTCACATGTTGTGTTTCTCATTTTACTTTCTCATTTTCCACTTCTCAACTTTGAGAGAGATCCATTTGTAGACCTATTAAAAATTCTTGGCTTTGGTATTTTTCATAATGTAAACCTCTTCATAAAATTAGAGAGTTCCAAATCACTTTAATTTTATTTATTTTGTGTATGCAAAAATATTTTTGTGTTCCTGTAAGACCCATGCCAAACCCGGAAGTAGCTTAAGAGGCTCTGTTTCCAGTTTGCTTGCTCGCTTGCTAGATAAATTTTGCTCAAGAAAGATCTACAAAAGAAATTCTCCCTTTAAGCAGTTTAGTAGATCTCCCAAGAGCTTAATTCTTTGCATTTTCTGCTGTCAATAAGTGGAAAAGGAGTTCTGTTGTAAGGAGAATTCATTTGAGAGGCCCATTTGCAACAAGAAGCTTCAATCTGCTAATGTAGACCTAGCCAATTCTGCTTTTATACCCATAGCTGCCATTTTTAGTAGTGTATTCTATCTTTACCATACATATTTTTATGTCACATTGTCATAGTTTGACCTCAGCTGACAACTAATTACCGTGCAGTTGCTTGCTTACTCCCCCCACTGTGATGGGGAGAATTGGAGGGGAAAAGTAAACTCTGTGGGTTGAGATAAGAACAGTTTAATAATTGAAACAAAATAAAATACAATAATGACACAATGATAATAATAACAATGCTAGTAATAGTAATGAAAGGGAGAGAGAGGGGAATGAAAATTGAGTGAAACAAGTGATGCCCAGTGCAGTTGCTCACCACCCACTGACTGGTGCCAGCCTGTCCCAAGCAGCAATGGGTGCCTCCCAGACAACTCCCCCTAGTCTGTATACTAAGCAGGACACTCTGTGGTTATGGAATATCCGCAGTTTGGGTCAGCTGTCGTAGCCACGCTCCATCCCAGCTTCTTGTCCATGTGCTCCCTGGCTGAGCATGGGAAACGGAAACATCCTCACTTAGACTGAGCACTACTGAGAAACAGCTACACTATCAGTATTTTTTCAACAGTATTGTCATATTAAGTCCAAAAGACAACACTGTTGCTGTTAGCACAAATGCTAAGAAGGAAATTAGCTCTATCCAAGACAACCCCAGGACAAAAATAAAGATATAAAAAAAAATTAAGTCCTAGACAAATAAACAATCAAACTTTATGGAAGAAAAGAGAGGGAGGAAAGGGAAATGTAATTACTTACAATTAAACAACACTTTAATGTCATTAGTTTGTGTCAGCTCTTTTCTGTCTAAAATTGAATTAGTAGAAAACTGAGGAGCAGCAGTATGTTAAATAGCATGTTGTAATCACATTTGTCTTAGTGTGTAAGAATTACCTTCTTAAAAAGATGGATTGGGTTTTTTTCTGATGCAAATTGAATTATTCCTTTATCTTGTATTACTTTATTTTAGGATCACACCCCGAAAATATGATATCATCCAAGCATCTGAGCTTGGGCAAAAAGTTGGAACAGTCACTGCTGATGTTGGAGATATAACATTAAATCGAAGGGAAACAAGGACATCATTTACATTCAGGAAAGTGAGGAGAAGCCCTTGCAATTGCAGTAAGTGCCTTGAGGCAGTCTTCGAGTCAAAATTGTTATTTATCACCGATACATAAGCCTTTTCTGGTTTGAGCAGATCTGTTTATTCCTTTGGGTAGTTTTGGCAGTCCTTGTAAGCCATTCCTGGATGGCTCAGGGTTAGCTATGCTATATGGCTTGAGTTGATTGCATTCATATGGTTGCTGGAGTTTCTCTATACGGGAAGGCAGTTGGCTTGCTCCAGAGCCGGGCAAGTAATCTGGAATCTTGCATTTCATTGACACTTCAAATGCTTAAATAATGTAACAGAACAGAAGTAACTACTATTCTTCAGGTTTACTTCAGTTTGATTGTTTTTTTGAGTGGGCCTGTAATTCTGTGAAAGTAAGTATGTTAGAGAAGGAGAAGCAGACAGATCTGCAGTGATAGAGCCATGTAAGTGCCTTAGGGCAGCACAGATAATAATAGATAGGTGGCTCAATGATTACATAGAACTGAAGTCCATTTGTGCCTTCAGAACAGAATTTCAGAGGCTGAATTGCAATGATGTCATGGTCTTTGGCATTGGGGACACAGTCTCAGTTCTGAAAACATTAACATAGCAGGATTAATGATCACTGCAGATAGCATCTGATACATGTGGGCTTGTTTTCAGGTCATCAAACACTTCTGCAGTTTGACCTGCATTTCCATTTTTAAAAGGTAAAAGGAGGAATGAAGCATTTTTTTGTACTTTAGTATTTCACTTTTGATTTTATTTTGCTATGTACACTAAACCCATAAGGAAGCACTTAAAAAAATTAATATTCTTTAACTGTTGCTATATCTAGTTTACCCATCTGTCTGTGACAGCCAGAAAGTACAGCAAAGACTGGTACAACCTTCATTTCCCCACAATGAGATGGAGGCCTCGAAGCTGGAGCAAGAATATGTACACAAGGTGTATGAAGAGATTGCCACACACTTCAGCAGTACCAGGCACAGCCCATGGCCTCGAATTGTAGAGTTTCTCAGGTCCCTGCCAACAGGATCAATCGTGGCTGATATCGGTTGTGGTAATGGGAAATATCTAGGCATCAGCGAGGATTTGTACATGGTAAGTAGTAGCTACTGTCAGTTCCTTTCATTGGTTCTAGTGTTTATTCTGTCATGCAGTTGTAGCGTGTTGGAGGTTCAGTTGTAGGAAGAATGCCAAGAACAGAAAGCTGTTTCCTGGTCCAAGATCAATTACCAATTGTGTTAGGTTTCCACATGCATTCATTATGTGCATTACCCTTTTCTTTTTTTCAAAGCCACTTTTGCTTTGCAATTCAAAATATGTTAATAAAAAAATAGTAATGGATGCAGTGGAGTGAAAAATTGTAACAGATGGTTTAGCCTTTTGTTGTTGAATAAATGTGTTAAAAGGGAAAATGGTTGGGCAATTTGAATGCTTCCAAGAACTTTCTCACTTGGCTCATGCACAGGTAATGCAATCTACATGTCCGTGAAATCTCCATAGGCAGCACTATTTTTCACATATCCTCTTCATTTCCCTTTGGCTTGGTGGCATGTCTCATTTGTGAATGATGTCATGTTTGACTGTCCCACCTCTGGCTCTGTGCATAGGCCCAGTAAATATGCCAACATAAAATTCACAGGGAAGTCTCAACTTTGGTACAGAGTTCTGGTGTTTCTCTCACTGCCTGTTCTTCACTTTTAGACAGTTCTGACATCATTCTTGCTCATGTTCTCTCTTTCCCTGTCTCATAGTCTGTACTTAGTTCAGTTTTACTCTTCTCCCTTCCTATCAGGAAGAGATGAAGCACATAGAAATATGAACCAAGAGATAGTTTTTATTGCAAATATTTCAAAGACTTTTTGGAAGAAAAAAGTCAAACTTCCTGTTGTTTTAACCCCCAGAAAATCTCAGAGGAGTGCGCATCATGCTATCTGCTCTCCGCTGTTCCAGAACTGTCTGATTTTTTCACATGCTTGTACTGGGAAACACTTTGAAATCCATCAGTCTTGAAAACTTCTATGCAGAGCAAAGCATTCATTATTGATAATAAAACTTGGAGTTGTTTGTCTGTTTCAGCAGTTTATCTCCTGCTATTTATATTCAGCTAAAAATGTAAGTTGTTATTTACAACCCTGTCTGTATTAGTAATGGATTTATTTCCGTTACTGTTCTTATAGGTTAGAATAAAATCAACCAATTTATAAGTAGGTATGTTTATGCCTGACTGCTGTAGCCTGCATATAATTATTAACGTTCAGGACCTTTCAGTCTTTCACTCCTGACTGCTATAAAAAAACCCACAGCAAACCTAACTAGAGAAGAGCAACTTTTATCAGGGTAACATGAAGATCAACTGGTCCTAGAATGAGTTTGGTAAATTGCACTTGTGGAGGTTTGTGGTAGACTTTTAAGGTGAAATCATTACAAGGCGCTGTGTTCCGAAATTGCCAGCACCAGCCTGTTTTCTGGAGCCCACAGTTAACCAGCCGAGGGGAAGAAAGATCACATATCAGCTGGCAGTCAAGGGAAAGCCAGCCCCTTTCCTTTATTACTTTAGGAGTTACCTCGTTCCTTACGTGTCTGCAGGAGAAAGACAAAACATGAAAAATAACAGTGAAAGGGAGGAAACTTTTAAAGAAGCAGTTCAGACAGTTGAAAAACAGAATCTGGGAATTGCTTCATTCAGTTGCCCTCTCTCAACATTATATTTGCCACTGGTGACAAGTAGTTGTTCTTGGTGGAGACAGACCTGAGACTTTGTGTTTGCTTATTTTCATCTACGAGTCAGCACAGAGTCTCAGGAGGATGGATGTGACTCCTTCTTTGTGGTTAAAGTGTATATTGTGTTTACAGATTTTTTTTTTAAACTTTTGACAAGGTATCTCAAATACTATTACTTCCATTTACCATGGGTTGGGCATGGAGCTGAGATTGAGAGATTACAGAATCTGTTTTATATATCAGACGCATCGTTTGGATAAAGGGAATGCTCTCTACATGTAGAACATCAGTTTTCTCCCTCATTTACTGCTCTTTACTTGGAAGCATAAAATCCAGGCATAAACATAATCAGTTCTCCGTCTCTCTTTTGTGCACAGTGTACTGGAGCTCTTAGCCTTGGTCCTGTTGGGAGAGAAGCAATAAAGCCGTGCTGTGAAATTAGGAATTATTTAGGGATTGGGTAGAGCACTTTTGGCACAGCTCTGTAGCTTGGGGTTGTTTGACTCAGAAATACTGAAAACCTGAGGCAAGCACTTCCTGAAGGCAAGCAATGTGCTTTAAAGGTTACTTTATGCTTTTATGCTTTAAGTGGCAGTGCTAATGGTAGATCAAAGCTAAGGTAGCTCTCTTGATGGTTTTAAGCATGAAGCTCTGTCTGAAAATATCTCCTCTGTGGCCTGTGCTATTGTATTTGCTTCAGTTTCTTTGGATGATTACATGCAGCCTTATTTACTTGAGTATCCTTGTGTGACAATGAAATGCACGAGTCCATCTAGGCTCAGCAAAAGTGACAGTGCTGTAATGGCTTGCATTATACTGGCACAGTGAGAGAGCAGCAATAGAGAGCAGCAATAAAGAGCAGCAGTTTCATGACAAATAAATTCAGATTAAGAATGTTTGAGTTAGAGATGGAATCCATGTCTGGTGTAGCTAGGACAAAGACTGGAGAAAGGCTGAATTTAATAGAGTTTCAGATTACTTTTTTTTTTTTCTGTCTTGCCCAGCTTTTTTATTGTTTGAAAGAATGCAAAAGGGAGAGGTGGCTTTAGGGTTGTTTTTCCACAATTCTCCCCCCACCCAGCCTCATTTGGGGGAATTATTTTAACAGATTTTATTAAAGTGCTTTCAAGCTTAATATTCATATGTGTAAGCGGGGCTTTTATGGAATGTTATGTCTCAGCTTTAACCATTCCCCCTGTTACCACAAGGATTTCATTCCAGAGCCAACTGACATTATTATAAGGATCTCATCAATTTTTATGAGCTTTAGCTTTGTCTCCCAGTTTCTAGTGTTCAGATAGGTGTGGTGATGTGTAAATCCCTGAAAGAATGTTCAGCATCCTCACAGGGCTGGAGTGTGAATGAAAGACGATGAAACCTTTCAAATTTATGGTTTGCCTTTTTAATTGAACTGATAAACGGGTGGGAAATCCAGTTGCAAACAACTGAAAATGCCACTGGGTAGATTTTTTTTCTTTATATGTAAAGAAATTACTGTCCTTGACAGAACACTGATGCTAGGTTAAAAATTATGGCTATGCAGTAGCCAAAATCATTTGCTTTAATACAGATGTTCCTATTTCTGTAGTGTGTGTCATTCAAAGCTAATTGATATAAGCTAATAATATAGTTTATATTTCACAAGACCTTGTAAGACACCCTTTTTCTGTGAGATGGGCATCTCTGTTTTCTGCATCATTGTCCCAAACTGGGATCCACTGGAAATATATAAGAATTTGATTTTTCCAGGATATGGGGAAGAGAGATAATTAATATTTGCTGTGGTATGGTTGCATAATGTTGGGTGGGTTTTAGCTGCACTGGGTTCATTCTAATTACAAATAGATTTCTCTCCCAAGGTCTTATTAGAAAATAGTACTTTCTTAGTAGAAAGTAAAAGCAGGAAGGACAAAACTAATTAGTAAAGGTATACATGGAGCAAGTTCGCCATATCTTAACAATTGAAGGGCAAGACAGAGGAACCTTTCCTGCCCTTTTCTCTCAATGGATAGCAGTCATTAAATTGATGAGAGATCTGGGAAGAGAGCTCAGAATGAACTGGGCAACAGCAGCATAAACCCAGAATGAAAGCTGAGTCACTCAGCTTGGTTCTGTTGCTTTGTCATTGAGAAATGAACTGCACGTCTTAGACGTAGCGCTTTGTTTCCAGAGACACCCTGGCTATATGCAATGGAAAACCAAAACACTACGTGAAAGGAATGCTAAAAGCCTGACTCAGACCAACTGGAGCAAGGAGATTCGTCTGTCTTGCTGTGGTTGTGCTGGCATCTCTTTTTCTACGTGTGTGTGTGTGTGTTTGCTGGAATGTAATTTGGCTCCTTGTGGTTCTTGTGCTATTAGTTATAGCTAAGGTATTTCTCTGGGGAGCCACATAATTCCATTCAGTGGCTGGATTTCAGAATTAGATGTTGTTTTCTTCATCACTTTCTAATGTGCTAAATAAATCAGGTTTCCAGGTACTTAAATGAACTAATTCTACCAGGTTGAGTTAGTTATAATGAGATAATGTAGAAAGAAAATATATAATGGTGGGCAACCTCGACCTGTCTTTACCTACATTTAAGCTTCCAAGAGGATTTATCTTTTGCAGATTTGCAGCACCATTACAAAGCAAGCTATTTATTTAGTGCGTTTTCCCCCCTAATGATCTATTCCAAACCATTGTGTTAAATAGATTTTATAAAATTTACTTTAGCTACTCCTGGCTGAAATGGTGGAGGTGAAGGTGCCTGGAAATGTGAAAGAGCAGGATGGGATATCTACCTGTTATCCATTCCCAGGAAGGCAGTACAGGGCTGCTGCAAACTCAGACAACTCACAGGTGTTACATTTGTGTCTCCTTCCTTTCTTCTCTTTTATTTTGGTCTTTTTTTGATAATTTTATTGTCTCAAGGTTTGTGTTACCCAGCGTGCCCCGAGTGGGTGTGGTATGCCAGAATGACAACATGCCTTTGCCTCTTTCCTAGGTTTTGTGTTTGCTGGGCTTCTAGTTACAGAGTTACAGGCCTCCATACTAATATTTCCTGGCTTAATATAGGAGTTGGATGCCAATACAATGAAAATCAATGCCTGAAATCCAAGTGAATGTCAGCCACAGTACATAGGTTTCATTGATCATTCTGGAGCTCCTGTGTGCTATTGTCCACATCACTGAAAGCAGTGAAGACAAAGGTGTTGATACTTCCGAAAAAAGCAGGAATGTGGGAATGGATGCCTGGAGAAAAATCAGAGAAGCCTGAGAAGCCAGCCTCCTTTGGGGAAATACTAAAAAGTGTAGAGCAATTTTCTGAGAGGTGGACTCACTAAGAGTTAGATTCAGCTGAATAGTCAGCCATGTTATTTGAGATATATGTGAGAAATTGGTGGGACTGAGCAAGGAATATGATTTGAAAAACTGGGAAAACAGGTATAAGAAATGACTGAGAAGACTTACAGATAATACGAAATAGAGAACTGTAAAAATGTATACAACTTGGCTCACCAAGAGGTGTACTAGATTTGGTTGGGTTTGGACACTGAACTAACAGTAATTCATCTACCTTTCTGCACTCTTCTGGAAAAGATGTCAGCAAGGACAATAAATATCCTGTGCTAAGCATCAAAATTAGAGATAAGAACTGGCAAAAATTAAAGCTTTCCAGTTATATTTTGAGGTTTTTTTTAAAATGTTTGAATACATATTTAATTAGAGAGAGAAAAATAAATCTGTTGTTAATTAAAACAGTCTTTTGAACTCTTTTCTGTAAATGAAGCTTCATCACATCAAAGCTTCTGCATGCTTTAGAATGTAGAAATCAGTTAGTAACGGAATTGGGAAAAGCTGAGTTTGGGATCTCTGGCCCTTGCTGTAAATGTTTTCTGTACTCATAAAAATCACAGATAGGCTCATTTTCCAGCTGTAAGCTGGCAATGCACCACTAAAGTTATCTGGTTTTTGATAGCTTATTGTTTTCTAAGTGACTGAAACCAATGTATTTTGGGCTTTAGTGAATGCATGTCTCTTGTAAGCCAGAAAATGCAGGAATGTGGTGATTACAATTATTTTAAAATATTATGCAGAGATAATACTAGTAAAACAATTCTAAATTTGCCTAGCTTCTGCACCAGGCATCTGTGGTGACTCCCTGTGTTCACTATTTATGCATATATGCATAGCACCTATTATCATGTTTACATTTAAAACCACATAAAATTTTAGCCTAATATACCTCTTTTAGAGAAGCTGCCCATTCAAGGGGATCTATTTCAAGGTCTCAATTTTCATTGTGAAACAGCATCTTTTTGCTGTGGATGTACATTGGCTTTAGTAAGTATGACAATACAAGTAAGCCTGACTTCATAATAGTTGATATAATTTAGATGCAAATGAGGACTTTGCATTCTGGCAGTCATGCCTTTGTTCTCATTCTCATTTCATTGGATTTCATCAACATACATGGTAGTCCTTTTCAAGGTCATTTTGGGAACAGGGGATTGTGTTCCATTATCCAACCTGTTTTCACTACAGATGTGGAGGACCAAAGCAATTCTTCCTGGGAAAGCTTGCTGTCAGTGGAAGCTGCAAGTATTCTTCTCCCTCCTTCTGCCAGCAGTGAATTCGGTCCTTTGAGTTTTATTATTAAGTACTGCAAGCTAATGTCTTAATTGCAGAAGTTCTCTATCAGCCTGCACCTCAGGAAGTCTTCCATCATCCCCGTATCACCATTGGCGAATCAGAGCTCAAA
>JAWMRA010000001.1:42109416-42126684 GCA_035584735.1 Pseudotriccus pelzelni | reverse complement strand
GCCACCAGCGCGCTTGTAGCAAGCGTGGGTAGAGCCCTTCCCAAATCTTCGTTCGCGAAGCCTAGCCATGATGATGAGTTAAAGGCACCAGTAATGAGGTGTGCAATCACTAATATGCAGGTTGCCAGAGTAATTTAAAGACACTTCAGTTGACTTCCAGTGTGAAGTGATGGGGATTTATGTTTACTTTCAAGTAAACAGGAGTTTCTTTTTTTTTTATTCATGAATAACTCTATTCACTCACTGCTTCAGTAAATGTGAGAGACCAAGAAATACATGGGAAGAAAGCAATGCTAGGATTGATCTTTTCAGGTCTGTTTATTGCTAATTGGCAGGACAATGTGTACATACTCATAGTGCTATTTTTGTGGAGGATTATCTTGTGTTGTCAGGTTGTCATTTTCACAACTGTTTCATTTATGTTGGATCAAAATTCAGGGACCTGACTAGAAAGCAGCTCAGATGGAAGTTTTCAGGACATAAGACTGGAGCAGAATTCTAGTTTCCTTCAAAACTGTAATGGCAGGAGGAAAGATAAAACTATTTGAACTAATAAAATGAAAAATTGTGATGGAAAAGAAATATATTTTAATCACTGGAAAAGAGGTTTTTAATTTTAGCAGTACTGTTTTCTCTGCTGGGTTGATTTAGCAGAGCAAGTTGTTTGTTATTCTTCTAGCATCAAGCATGGTTTAGTATTTTTTCAGTATTGAATGCAATAAACACTGTCAGCAGTAATTATTTAGGATTCTGAACCTGTTCTTTGCTATTTACTTGTTGCTGGTCATTGAAAACAAAAATAATTGTAATATTCTTGTACAAGTAGAGTTTGATATACAACCTGGTAGCAGGGCTTTGGTTAGAGTATTCAGTGTGCATGGCAGATGTGAAAATGAGGATGGTGCATGCCTCACTCTATTTCTTTCTTTTAGAATGGGTATTGATCAGTTTGGATTTATTGGTTTTTTTGCAAGCATGTAAAAAACCCTCTTCTAGATGCTGATTTTTCAAAGATGGTAAATTTTACTGTCTTTGACATGGACACTGGGCAGAGTTTAAAGGGGCAAAACCCAGATACTTCTTGAGGTGTTTTGAAATGGTTTCTAGGGGTCATTTCACCTGGACTGTACAGAACCTTGGAAAATGATGTTGTGCTTAAATTTTTTGTGAGTCATGATACTGAGGAATAAGAAGACTGTATCTGAGCACTTCCTTACTTACCCTGAAGTGAGAAAACCTGGTTGTCATCAGTGACGGTGTATGACATACTTTAGTGATGCCTCCAAAGTCACCAAATGGTCATTTGCACTTGTAGATCAGCTTTTGTCAGTTCAGTACTTTGGTGCTTCAAATGTTGTTAAGTTAACAAATGGCAATTGAAATGGAAAGAAAATACTGAGGTTAGGTCACCCCTCATTTTGCTGATTTCAAGATACCTTGAATTAGTTTTGAAGGAAAGTTAGGTTGAAACCTCGTCCATCTTAAGCTGGTTCAAAATCAGGCAGGTATAATGAGCTGTCTACTATCCAGTCTTCCAACTTCGTTTTAAGTAAGCATCGGGGTTGTTTTCTTCTTGTCTATACCTGGGAGCCATATATTCCTCTTAAGGCTATTTTCTCACTCTTGCTCTTGTTTTGATTTCAAACTAAAATGTGTTCCCTCAGTAAGAGACTGTGATGACTCCATTACCGTAAGCATCAAGTAAAAATCATTTTCCAGTCTTGTAATTATCCTCTTATGAAAAGCTTAATGAAACAGTTTCTATTCTAGGTTGGCTGTGATCGCAGCAAAAAACTGGTGGATATTTGTGGAGAAAAGCATTTCCAGGCTTTTGTCTGTGATGCCCTGTCGGTGCCAATGCGCAGTGGTTCCTGTGACGCCTGCATCTCTATTGCTGTAATACACCATTTCTCAACAGCAGTAAGTCACCCCTCCCTGTGCTCCACTGTGCTGCTGTGCTGCTGTGCAGAGCTGCTAATGCTACAATGAAAGCAAAAGGGAAGACCAAAATGGGAAGAAGTTGAAGGTTTGCATTCAGTGCAAGCAGTTGTCAGAGCAGAGTTAAGCTGCTATGCTAGTGCTTCTTAGGCTTTTCTGTTCACATTCTCTTTCTCCTTGTCAGATGCCCTTCCTCCTCCTGGTGCTTTGGTCTAAATGTTTGTGTTTCATTTTTGTTTGCTTACAATTAATGACATAGGAGAGGGGAGCTCTACTTTGGGAGTCAGGAGCTATATTTCTTCCTGGCTCAGATCTTTGGCTCTTGGGCAGATATTGTAGTTTTTGGTTTTTTCCCATTCATTTTCCATCTCTGAATGAAAGGGACACTACTCACTAGTCTGCTTTATCTCTGGGCTATATAAACTTCTCCTGGCAGGAACTGCGTAATGGTAACAGGTTACAGCCATCTTAGGGGGTCCCACAGATCTCTCAATATCAGAAATGCAGTGAATGTTTCCACATCCAGTATAAAAAAATAGAAAGAAATCTGTTTTGGAGAAGGCTGACATATGTTTGTTTGGGTGGGCAGAGGACCTGTGTTTAAGCTGTAAATCTGACTCCTTCAGCTGCACACTTAGGGTGTGCATCATCAGGTTTGGTAGATTTGAATCTGGGATTTTAAATAATGAATAACATTATTGAAGAGGCATGTGTCATTTTCAGATGGACTGTGACGCTCAGCACAGGGCTATTTTCAAATGGAAAGAGAATAATAAAATTATTTAAGTTGGAAAAGACCTTTAGATCATCTAATCCACCACTGCCAAGTCCAGCACTAGACCTTGTCACTAAGTGCCACATCTACATGTCTTTTAAATACCTCCAGGGATGGTGACTCCACCACTGCCCTTGGGCACCCTGTTCCAATGCTTGACCGCCCTTTTGGTGAAGAAGTTGTGTTTCAGTGAGAACTGTGTTTAGAAGAATGTCTTGGCTTGCACATAGTGGTGGACTGTATAATGAATGAAAATGAGTAGCGAAAAAATCCCTTACTTTTAATTTTGTTTGTATCTTGGGGGAACAGTAAGGAGGAGTTGCTGCCGTTCTCCTTACTTTTTGTTTATGTACCAGCTTCACATTTCTGCTTTTCCTTTCCAGGAGCGGAGACTGGCTACTATCCGTGAACTAGCCCGGCTTCTAAGACCTGGTGGAATGGCACTCATTTATGTCTGGGCAATGGAACAAGAATACAAAAACCAGAAGTCTAAATACCTTAAGGAGAAGAATGGTAGTAAAGGCAAAGAAAAGGAAATCAATACAGGCACAACCCAGAGACTGCTTACTGATCAAATGCCTGGAAGCAGCAGCCAAGATTCAGCATGCTCTGACCAACTCGTTAATGACTTGAAGGACAAAGGCTGCGATGCAAGGCCAGTGGGAACAGACTCCAGACTGCCTGTTCATACCAACCGAACCTCCTTTCAGTCTCAAGATTTGTTGGTTCCCTGGCACCTGAAAGGTGGTACTAAAAAGAAAGAGGAAAGTGTTGATACAGTGTTGGTTCCACCTGACTCCAAGGAATCACAAGAACTCAGTCCTGTTTTCCACCGCTATTACCATGTGTTCTGTGAAGGGGAACTGGAAGCAGTGTGCAGATCTCTGGATTGTATGAGGGTTCAAAAGAGTTACTATGATCAGGGAAACTGGTGTGTGATTCTAGAAAAGTTGTAGCCTGTGGTGTTTCCTCCACCATCTGTAGTGTTTTCTTTGTTTTTTACAGTGTGAAAGGTATTTTTAATTCAAGCTGCAGCTATTGCCTCTTTAAACATAGCAGAATAAAGACTGTGTTTGAATTAATAACCGTGATTAGCACTGTGTGCATATTTTAACAAAATAATGGCCAAATTTGGATACTGCATCTGCAGAGTGTTTACTTCTGTGAATTACAGTGCAGAGGATTAAGTGGGAAAATACTGGCCATGCAAATTAGTAAGGCCAGTAAAAGATAAAGGGCCTGGTTCTCCCTTCTCTTACACCAGTTTATGGTGGTGTAGTTGTAGTGGCCTCTCTGTAGCCCACAGTTAATTGGAATGGAGCTCTGGGCAGGAAAAGCAGAGCTGTTTGCTGTGTGAAACTGTGGGCCAGGGAGGAGGAAATGAATGGCATATGAAGTAGTTTAGCTGAAGAGTCAAAGCATTGCCTCAGATTTGATCCTGCCTGGTTTGGTGTCCATGAGGGGTCACAGGTCTCTTTCATTTTAGAATTTACTCTCTTGGTTGCAGTAATAATGGTTTCCTCAAAGGGAACTGCAAAGTCAGTGGGGATACCACAACCATTTTTCTCTTCCTTGATCTCAAACACCCACAATTTATGCTGTTACTCCCCAGATTTCCATAGCTCTTCACTGTAGTGTTGTTTGAAAGCTCCTCTAAGGTGTGAGTTGCCCAGCTGGAATACCCTGCAGGTCTGCTAAATGCCTGCGCTCCTGTGAGGACAGGTCTCTGTGCCAGTAACACCAGGACTCGTGGCGTCCTTTTGGCTGTGGCCTGCAATAACTAGAACAATTTATTTAACACAACTCTTGTGCTATCCTAGGGGAGTGCCACCTGCAATGCGTTTCTAGAATGAAAATATACTGAGCTGGCTTTTGCAGGATGAGTGGCTATTGGTGCCTCTGGAAACCAGGGCTGCTAAGCTGCCTGTTACATTGCTTTATCACCTGTAGTTGTAGCAACACCTATGGTATAGGCAGGTCATGTTGCTGCTACTAAACTGAGGTGTCCATCTTAAATCATGTGGGAACTTCGAGATCAGCTGCGTGCCCTTGGTCTACTCCTGTCTGCCTCACATGTGCAGGTTAAAGGCTGCTGTGCTGGCAGTTTGCTCGCAGTCACCATTTCTCCTGGGCTCCCACCTTATAATGGAGAAAGCCTGATGGGAATGACAGTGGTAAGAGAGGAGTTTGCCACCACAGTTCGCCTGGTGTGTGTCTTGCTCACTATCTGCTTCCAAAGAGCCCTTGGGGAGGATCTCATTCCTGAGCTGCACATGTTGTCCATGTAGCCCTGTCCTAACTGATTTCTTTCCTTTGGGCTACATGGAAGCATGTCTGTGGCTAATGAGCCTGCTGGGGCACATTCGGGAGTCGACTTGCATGCAGTCAAGGAATATCACACAGCTGGAAGCATGTTTTGCATCAAGGTCTCTGAGCTGGCTTCAGTACTGGGACACCGTGTCTGAGTGCAGCAATGCACCCAGTTCCCAGCTGGACTGTGGGATCAGAGCTGGGACACAGTGCCACACAATGTCAGTGTGTCCCCCGTGAGAGGGGGCAGGGACAGCCTCTGCTGGGTGTCTGTGCAGTGACTGACTCACTAAATTGAGCTGCCTATTATTTCTGATTATGTGAGTTGCATTCGTGTAGAATAAAGTAGGAGGACCACGGGCCACATCTCTCAAGCTCTGTGTCTGCATGGCCCTGTGTTTGCTGGTGCCTAGACTCCTGCTGAGCGCACAGCAGCTGCTGTTTTTACATTTGCCTGTAGGTGCATTTTCTGTAAGAATATACAATGTGCTGGCAAGAAACACAAGCATTGCTTGAAACAGTCTGAAATGTTGCCATATCTTGACCTTGTGTGACAAATTAGGAGTCAGGCCTGCAGCTGTGCTCCATTACTCAATGTACTCCTGTTCTGACTGGGGATAGCTCAGAAGTGCCGCCTCCAAATTCACTGCTGGCTCTGAGCTGGGCACAGGGTTAAGCAGTATTCTAACCTGGGGCTTGAATGCATCAAGTAGACATAAACCTTGAACAGTCGAATGTGGACTGTATGTAACAGAGTGATCTATTTTTCACAGTTCCTGTGGCTCCTCCAGAACTTTGCTGCTTCCCTCTGCTTCCCTGACAGAGGCAGCATTAGGCAATATCCAGTGTGGCATTCAGCATTTCTTGACTGCCAGGCTGATTAACATCATTTGTTGACTGCCACATATATGAAGAGGTCAGATTCCCTCTTTCACCAGTTCTGCAGTGAAGCCTCTGGAGTGTCTGAGAGAAGAGACGGATTTTGCTATCAGCCTTTGAATACCACCTGTCTTTCTGTGAGGTATTACTTTTAGCTAAGTCACAGCAGCATTTCTAATCCATTTCACCCTAGCTCAGAGCAGAAAGTGTTACTCTCCCTGTCCCAGGCAGCCTGATGGTGATGGGTCGCAGCAGATATTGGTTCTGGAAAGAGGTTCTGGCATGGAGAACACCAGCTTGGGCAATGCTGGTTGAACAGGCACACTGGGTTTAATGTGCAATACATAACTCCTTACCAAAGAGGGTTTTCCTGACTTTTCTGAGGGCTGTGAGCTGGAGGATGGTCACAGCAGCACGTCAGCTCTTGAAAGACACTAAAGGAGTTAGAAGTACTCTGACATCCTCTGGAAATGTTATGAAACATTTCTTTGATTAAAGTCAGGCAGCCTCTTCAGATGCTCGAAGAGGAGTCAAGTGGTGAAGGGGAAAATGACAAGGAAGGATGGCACGTAGGTGTTAACAAAATGTATTGCAGAGGTTTCCTGAGGAGTTCTTCCAACACAGAATTATGAGCCACCACAGCTGCCCTCTGCAGTACTCACTTCCCCTTTTTTAAATCCTGGAAGTATAATGAGATGAAACTCTTTAACGTGAACAGTTGGATTTAAATGTTAGAGGTTTCACAGTGCAGTGGTTTTCATAGTAATTATGTTCCTTTTTTGGCCTTATTTAAATAACAAATGTGCTTAAGTGCTTATTCATTTGCAGTCTAGAAGATAGAAAGAAAGCAAAGCTCCATGTGGGAATGACCTGTGCTGTGAATGCAAATGCCCCTCCTTTGGCAGTTCTCCCTGATGCCCTAGACATTGTCAAAGTGCCTCAGCGCACCCAGAAGTAGGGAGGTGGCAGTTTCTGCTCTGGCCCAAATATGACCCTTGGTTTGGCTCCGGGCACATGCAGACAAATATCTGGTGTGACCAGAGGTGGCTGTTCTGGGGTTCCCTGTCCCCTTTATTCCCAGCCTCCTGTTCCAGAGACCACCAAGGCTACCCCTGGTCAGGTACCCCTGACCCTGCACTGAGCCAAGTTTTGCACTGTCCTGCTCTGATGAAGCAAGTGCTTCAGAGCATCCCTGGGCTTAAAACTACTGAAACAATGATGTGATTTGTTGTCTCAGGGGCAGACAGAAAATGAAACCTGCAAAGCACGGAGGACTTCTTTTAACTTCATAGAGTTAAAAGAGTGATGTCCTGGTGCAGTCACACCAGTGACAACAACTCCTTCAGACCTCAGAGAGACTGGATTTTCCTTGAAGTGCTCAGCTTCAGCAGGGAGAGGTTTAGAGCGGCAGATGGCACAGGACAATACGCTGACTGCATATCTTTGCTCACTGAGAACCACAAAAAGCTGCACAGGGACCACAGCTTCTCTTCAGAGAGCTTGAAGGACTGGCCTTGGCACAGTGAGCAGAAGATAAGCTCTTGTACTGCTCCCCAAGGCTATATGAAGGCAGCATAGAGGAGAATGCAGTGGGAAAGGCAATTTGCCCTGTTTCTGAACTCCAAAAGTTTTAATATGATGGAAGAATTCTTGATAGATTTATATGTCAGTCTTTGATCAAAACATCAAAATCTACTTGAGAACCTACTTCTTGTGAAGCTTCCAAAGCTCACAATGATCGTTCTGAGAGAATATTTAGGGCTTTTCTGAGCAACAGGACGTCTTAAGTTTCCTATTTGCCTGTTTTGGTGGTGTCTTTGTTTGGTTTTTTTTTTCCTGTTCAGTGTTTGTTAGTATTTCAAAACTGTTTCTCTATTTTTAGTGAAGTTTGTCAAGATCTTTATTTTTCTGTGCCCAAAAATTTCCAGCATGATTTTATGGAAATATGTGGTGAAGAAATTGTGGATGTCTCCAGTGAAGTTCTGTATGTGGAAAAAAAGACATTTCCACGTGCACAGAACAATACAAAAAAGCTTTATGCTTTAGGTAAAACATTAAAAAAAGCCAATATGGAAAAATTTCGAGTACTCTTCCCTATGGCAAGCCATGCTTCAGCCATTGGACTGACTGGTTAAGTCTGTTTTTACCTATGTCAATCTGGAAGGGGCTTCAATGTGCAGCCCACAAATTTCCTTTGTCACTGGGTCCGTATTTCTGCAAATTTCACAACTGGGATTACATTAACTTTTCTGCCTTGCCTTCTGTATAGGTAATAGTGCGTACTGTCTTGGCCCCTTATGTCTCTGCTTTGCACTGGTGCCTAGAAAATACTGGAGCAGTGTGCTACCAACAGTCTGTCCCACAGCTGTGTGATCCTTGCTCCCCTTGTCCGTATCCTTATTTCTTTCTACCTTATTTTGTACATTCTCTGAGGCATGTGCTGTTTGTGTTTGTGCAGCGCGAGTGCAGCTGGCTACTCCTCTGCTGCTCTGTCTCACAGAGGGTTTGGTTCCATAGGCTTGTTCCTCAGCAACAAAGGCAGATTGACACTTGTCTTAACTACAGATCCCATCTCTTGGCTATGCTGAAAATTCTGTTTGAGATGGCTTCAAGGAGAAAAATTACATTAGACACAATTTCTAGGCGGAAAGAGGCCCGAGACAGGTAAGATTGCCCCAGCTCAGGTTTATTGCATGGACATATGCAGATATGTACTGAGGGTCCAAGTGGCAGGAGATGGTAGGAAATGTTGAAGCAGGATGAAGGCTTACAGTAATGTGCTGTTCAGAAGAATCTGCCAGGTATTCAACCTTTAATCCTGCAGTCCATCAGTCTGTTCTTAGCAGACAAAACCGTTAATCTGAGAAAGAGATGCAGATGTTGAGGTCAAGATCTTTTCTACCGATTTATGTCCTCAGAGTAGTTTGAGAGGTACAGGAAAAAACCATTTGGAGCTGAGAATAATTCACCCTTGTCTCAGGTACACTGCAGACTTCTTCAAAGGGGCAGTGTTTAAGTGAGGGTTTGAAGAACACAAGGGTAGTCTGACAGACCTGCAGTAAAAGTATCAGTCCAAATCAGGCCTGGCCGCTGATACAGTGTGCTTCTCTCTAGGCTAAACAGAACCAGGTCTCTCACCTGTTTATGCCAAGACTGAGTCATCATTTGATGTAGAAAAGCTCAAGACAATCTCTGAGCTTTAAGGAGGCTGAAGATACCAGCTTTGGTGTTGGGTTATTTGCCCTTAGCAGGACAGCCATGCCCTCAGCTCTCTGCCTATCAGGAAAATCGCAGAAAGTCAGATTCTCCTAAAATTCTTCTGTGCCAAACTTGTAGGTCACTGAGCTCACGAGCTGAATTTACAGTCCTGCATGTCCTTCTCTGCACCCCCAGACTCAGAGGCGTGATTTCAACACAAGGTGCAGAGCATACTTTCAGATAAAGATCAGTGTTTGAGGCCAAAAGCTCTGAGAAGCTCTTGACATTGGAGCGTGGTCTCCTGGTATATATTTCTACAGCATCACATGTGGTGAAAATAGAAGTGGACCACACTTCACAGGAGGAGCGTAGTTCTGTGGAACTGTGAGGATGCCTTGAGAAAGGGCTGCCTCCTGAGCCTTGGACACAGCTTTGAAATTTGGATAGGAGTTAGGTGAAGAGCTGCTTAGTGATAGCCATACACAAAGCAGGACTGCAAGGCTGTCGCTGATTGCAATTTAAATGTGCGTTATTTTTGGTTTTCCATCTTCCCTATTTCCGTGGTGCTAGGAATCAAGGTGCAGCATGTACTTGCTAACAGGACAGCCTGTTACTTTCAGGATCGAGTCCCCTTCCCTAGGACCAGCTTTTGTTTTATTTCAGAGTCAGAGGTGGTCAAATACAAGGCCCCATGCTCTGGAGGAGCTGGGAAGTAAAGGTTTTGGAAGAAAGAGCACATCATATTCAAAATTATCAGCAAGGAAGGCCATGGGTATGAGGGCTCTGTGGAGTTGCTTTGCTTTGATGTTTTCTGTTTAAACAGTGACATGAAGAAGGACCCACAGGAATGTGCATGGAGACCTGAGCTTTTCTGAGCTCACCAGGGAGCTGCCTGGTCTGCACGGTGCCATGAGGAAAATCACTCTGCCAGTGCGTGCACAGACGGGGATACAGACACATAGCTGTTATTCTTGCAGTGCTTCTGTTTCTGTTTGGAACTGGGTGATTGAGAGAGACATTTGCTCTGTCAGCTGTGCAGGGTTGCAATATGACGGTGTGGTGGGTTGACTCTGGCTGGATGCCCAGTGGCCTCCAAAGCTGTTCCATCATGCCCCTCCTCAGCTGGACAGGGGAGAGAAAATACAGTGAAAGGCTCATGGGTTAAGATAACATCAGGGAGAGGTCACTCACCAATTACCATCACGGGCAAAACAGAATAGAAAAATGAAAAGTAAAGCTAAATCTTAAAAACACCTTCCTACTACCCCTCCCTTCTTTCTGGGTTTAACTTTATTCCTGATCCTCTGCCTCCTCTCCCCAGTGGCACAGAGGGACAGGGAATGAAGGTGACGGTCAGTTTATCACATGTTGTTTCTGCTGCTTCATCCTGTTCGTTCCACATGTTCCTCCTGCTTAGGGGATGACTCCTCAAAGTCTTTCCATGTTCCAACACGGGGTCCCTCCCACAATAGACAGTCCTCCACAGACTTCTCTCAGTGTGAGTCCTTCCCACAGGCTACAGTTCTTCGCAAACTGGTCTAGTGTGGGTCCCCTGCAGGGTCATAAGTCCTGCCTGAAAACCTGCTCCAGTGTGTTCTCCTCTCTCCATGGAGCCACAGGTCCTGCCAGGAGCCTGCTCCAGAGTGAACTTCCCATTGGGAAGTTCGTCCTCCTTTGGACATCTATCTGCTCCAGCATGGGGTCCTCCAGAGACTGCAGGTGGGTCTCTGCTCCCCTGTGGACCTCTGTGGGCTGCAGGGGCACAGCTGCCTCACCATGGGCTGCACATGGACTGCAGGGGAACCTCAGCTCTGGTGCCTGGAGCACCTTCTCCTCCTCCTGCTTCACTGACTTCAGTGTCTGCAGGGCTGTTTCTTGCACATATTTCCCCTCCTCTCTTCTCTACCTGCAATTTGCTTCTGTGCAATAACTTTTTTTCCTTCTTGACTGTGTTATCCCAGAGGCCCTGCTACAATTGCCGAGGGTCCTTCTTGGAGCCAGCTGGCATTGGTTCTGTTGGACAAGGGGGGAGCTTCTGACATCTCACAGAAGTTGCCCCTGTAGTCCTCTGCTACCAAAACCTTGCCAGGCAAAACAAATACAGACAGAAAGGGCAGGACTTGCAGAATTCCTTGTAAATGAAACAGCTTGTAGGCAGGGGTTCCATACACAGTCTGTTGGCTTAGTGATCTGAGAGAGAGACTCTGAGTCACAAGGACTTGCTTGCAGAATTGTGTCTTGGATTTGCCTAGAATATTCTCCTGTCCTGTGGCAGGAAATGCTTGCGTTTTTCTTCTCTATAGAGACACGTATGTTACTGTGCAGACAGAACCAGCCTCCTGTCCTGGACAAACACATCCCTGTAATCAGTTAAGATTTGGACACAAACACACTCAGAAAGCTTGCTTTTAAAATAGTCTGCAAACTAGTCTGTATTAGACAAGGTAAATGCTGAGTTCTTTGTTGTCTCCTCATTTACTCTGGTAATAGCAGGGAGGATCTGGGGAACATATGGTTTCTAATCTCTTTGCAAACTGGTTGCATTGTCCTGGCAGCACTTCTCTTTATGCAAACAGAACCACTGTCTCTGTTTAATGGAGGCATTAACTGTTGGCCATCGTCTGGCACACAGAGCCAGACCCAGGCAAATGGGATAAAACAGAGGGAAAGTAGTTTTGTTTCAGCTTTCTAGCAGTGGGACAGGAATACCAAAGTTGTCTTGGGAGCAAAATCCAGTTGTAATGGAAGAAACTCTAATCATAGAAAGGTTTGGGTTGGAAGGGACCTTCAAAGACCTTCCAGTCCAACCCCCTGTCATGGGCAGGGACATCCTTCACTAGATCAGGTTGCTCAAAGCCCCATCCTACCTTATACTGAGCACAACTCAGTCTCAGATCAGGAACCATGTTTGGAGTACTTTCCCAAACTCAAACCTGAAAGATTTATGCACTCTTAACTTAGAAGTATCTACCTCACCCACATAGCTATGGACCACTTGAGTACCCAATTTTCCTTTTGAGAAAAGAACCACGAGGAACAGTGCTAACTTTTATGCCCCAAATCTTATTTGGGACTTGCTTTGAAACAATCTCCACTTTCTGAAATAATCTCCCTCCCCTTACACGGTGCACTTTTATCTTTTTTATTTTCCTAACTTTTAATATTGTTTCCTCTGTATTCACGCTTGGGGAAACAGTGATGTCCTGTTTTTATGTCAGGATTAGGTCTCTTCCGCCCCTCTGAAGCATTATGAATAAGAAACTTCTAGTCCATATAAATACAAATAAAGATATGCTTCATATGCACTAGTAAGATTAAAGTGTACATCCTGCTACTACTGGCTTTTGATTGAGAGATTTGATTTCCATCACCCTCATGTTGATACTGGATATAAGGTAACTAAATCGTATTTCAGTCTCTAAGAGTTATAAGGCAGTGTAGGAAGTCAGAAAATTGCTTTAATGTACTCAGAGATGAAAAGCAGGGAGATTATAGAAGAGGTTACAGGGAAGAGCGTGGTGAATAGAAACTACAACTTAATAGAGCATGACAGCAGAAAGTGGAGACTAATAGTGATCAGCTAAATGCTATGATCCTATTGGAACAATTACATGTCTATCAGAAATCTTAAATACAGGCTAGAAAACCAGCAATCAGTGTGAGTGATAGTGAGCTGCTGATGTGCATGCAGGACGAAGAGAACTTCTGAAAATTAAGTGGCAAGTCAGCTGTGTAGGTAAGTCCCTCCTGAGCAGAGCTGAGACATTTTCCATATAAAGTGAACAGCAATGAGCATGTTTGGGGAACCGTGTGCCAGGAATAAATGTCACGCAGCTGTCACTGCATACAGCAAATGTTCTGAATTTTACAAACTATTCCCCTGACAGTACTGGGTGGATGGAGTGCCATCCCAAACACTTAGATTATGAGAGATTTAGAGTGATAACATTTTCCATACATTACAGAATCTTCAGGTTTACCAGGATATAAAAAGTTTTAGTTTCAGAACTCCAGTTCTGTTACGCCTATAAATATCACAGAAACAGTTTCCATTTGCAAAGTGAAAATGATAAAGATTTGTTTAGGAATACTAAAGAAGATTAATAGCTACTGTTTCCAGTTTACTTTGTTTTGTGTATTCTTCTTGCTGCTACAATTAAGGATTTCTTGTCATTATCACTTTCTGTGTGTCACTGTGGTTTTCTATAATTTATTGGGAAGAAAAGGGGGAAAGACATTTCATTCATTATTGCAAACCTCTTTTATGTCTGGTAATGTACTTTATATGAAGTGATTACACTGACAACATCAGTACTGCATATTTCTTATGCAAATAACTTGCTCTGCCTTAACTAATATGTGTCCTCTTGGGGCAGAATCAGAATTGCAATGCTTTGTCCAAACTCTCTGAAAGACCACACCTGACATCTCAAGTGGCCACAAATAAATCATTTTCCTTTTCTTGCCTGCCTCCTCACCAGATATTTGCTACAGAGATGCTTGTTGAATGTAGACAGCTTGTTCTTGTGCCTGATGGTGCTCTTGTCCACAAGATATAAATTTCTAGGCTGAGCCACCTCACCTAACTGTAAAAGATATCTATGTTGATGCCTATATCTCAGGTCAACAGCAAAACTCTGGATATTTTTTATCTGGCTGACTTCATTTTGCATAGTATCCCTTCTGCATTTGCAGCAAACCACCACTGGTATGCAAATACTGTAATATTCTTAGAAACTTTGCAATGATTTTAAGCTAATTTAAAGGTGGCCTTGTTTAAATTAGTCTAACCTGTGACTTTGCCAATAATATCAAATATATGATATTATGGATTTGAAGGATAACCCAAGAGGATTGCCAGAGGCAACCCAGTGGGATTCCTTGTCCTGTCTGTGTCTTTTTCCCTTCATTTCCAGTAAATAAGGTAGTCTAAGCATTTTACTTTAGGACTTCACTTAAAGTCCTGGGAACTGATGGACAGTAACCCCTCTGGCTTTTGTGAGCTCTGGATCAGGCTCTGAGGTAGGTGGCTTAGCCAGCAGGCTGGATACACCAGGCCTGATGTAGCATGAGAGAGGAGTGGAGGTGGTGCTCCATCTAGGCAGCTCTGTGGAGGTACATCTGGGCACTGACTGGATCAGGAACACAGAGCAAGTGCTCTGACGTGAAAATTGTGTCTCCCCCTTAAGCAGGCTATGCCTGTGCTTTACCATTACAAAACAGCAACCTCAATGAGAGCACTACTTTTTCCTTTGATTTTATGAAAGCAAAGGCAGGAAATATCCAATTCACAAGTGAATAAGGTGGAGAGATGTGTCACTGCAGTATCAGTAATTGATTTTCTCCTTTCAATTCAGAAATGCTCTGTATTATCACTTCAACACGATGACAAGCTTACTTTTATTGTAAAACTACTACTGAAAAAGAAAATCAATCTTCTATCACAATAATCAACTTTATAGATGTATTTATTTTTAGCTACGTCTTTGTCTTATATTCCTACTGAAATTTAAATTAAAAGCAAAACTATAGAACTATAGATTTTGTGCTTCTTCATGTGATGTCTTATTCAGACTCTAGATCAAAACTGAAACTGTGATCCCAAGGCCTAGAGAGAATTTAGAAATTATTAACAATAAAAATAGTTCATAGTCTGTTGCTGAGCCATCCTGTCTCCTCAGATAGTTCATCTTTGATGTTTTGTGCAGAGTAGAAGATGAAGCAACGCATTTCTCATCATATTTGACTGCTAAAACACACATCAGTCCCTTATGGTAGGCTTCTCATACGCTTGGATGAGTTCAAAATATAGATTTGTGACCAAGGAACTGCTAAAGCTCTGTCTCGGAGGCCAAGTCCTTTACAATATGCTGCAGCTCTCTTTGGCAATCATTCGAGTTACAATCTGGCAATATCTAAAGCTCTGATAGAACAATGACAGAGAATCCTGCACTCCTGCTATTGGAAAGCAAATCTTGCCTTTGGTTCCAATTTCAAAGCTCCCCAGCCTTTCACACTGCTTTATTCTTCTAGTTAAAGATGTTAAGGATAAGAAACAGAGAAGAGATTCTTCATCCTTTTTTTCCACTTGCCTCTTGCTTAGTTTCCAAAAGTGATTTGCACAGTATAATCTTGATACATTCTTCTGTTCTCTCTAAATCTAGCAACACAAATCTGCTGGTTTTTTGCCCTTCTTCTTCCTTTCCAAATCAATGTTCTGTGCACAACATCCCTTTCTGAGGACTTGTTTTTGTGCGCCATCCAGCCTTTCACCTTTATTTATGTACATACTCCCTCTCTCTGGTCTCGTGACCTCTAAATTCTCACCTACATCAGATTTCCTAATATACCAATACAGAAAGAATCCCTTGACTCACAAGGAAGTCCTTGCTTGAGTCCCTTGAAAATCCCAACATCTTATACTTCCCATTCCCTCTGGACCTCTACAGGCACCTCAAGCCAGGAAATTTTGACATAAACATCTTTTAGTAAACAGCCTGTCTGGTAACTAGCCTGATGCTGGTTTTAATTTATCATAAGAACTAGTTCCTAGTAATTTCTGGCATGACCCTTCTATTGAGGGGTTATGCCCTTCAAGAGAGAACAGTTTCTTTGAGGAATGCTTCCTCTCTTATTTTTATTTTTTTTTTTTACTTCCACTGTAATGATTTCTGCTGCATCTGATTTCTCACTTCACATCTCACTCTCCTCAATTTTCATCCCATATTCTGAGGAAGGCTCAGAGTATGTTTTATTTACAATTCATCATTGCCTCTCACCAGGCTACCAGAATGCGAGGATATATTTCATCTGGCCCAACCGTTGAGTTCCCCATCTTCCTTCAGATTGCTTCCTCTTAAATTGTCTTGCCGTTAAATTACTGCAAAGACACTGGAAACTAGCATACATATTCAGAGTATAAGAAATATTTTTGAGTCCTCCAGACAGTTCAGTATCTTTTTTAATCAATGAGAAATAAATTGGGCTCTCCTCTAGCATCACCACTCTCTACTCCGGCCTTTGTGAACTGGGATTTGCAGAGAGAACCTCAGACAGAACTTTTAATAGAGGCATCTATTTCTGGGAGGTGGTTTGGTTTAAGCCCTTCTGTGCCAACACTGTGTGTGGGCCTAAAGGCAAGCGTCTATTGCAACCCTCCATCGTGGAGGCTAGAGGAAGCTGGTCATCCTATGAGGTTCCTGTCTGTCTAAACAAGCACTTCTCATGGTACCTGAGATGACAGAGGGATGCAGGAGTGCTGCCTTTGGACTTGACTTGGTTTCACAGTTGTGCAGACCAGAGGTACACTGTTACAGTATTTTCCCCTCTGCTTCCTCACAAAGTAACATAGTCTCCTTATCAAGACTAATTTAAGCCTCAGACAAAGAAACAGTTCCAGTGTATCCCATTATTTGTATTCCCTTAAAAGAAAAGAAACTGAAATGCCTGCTGAGATATCACCTTATTCAGCATTGCAAACATTTTCAGTGGAAGGAGCGATTTACCACACCATTCATTAAAGCCAAACCTTTGCTCACCTGAATGGTTTGTAAGGCAGTGTATCAGAAGCACATTTTTGAACATGGCTTTGAGTTTTGTTTATTATTTTTTATCAGAAATCATCTCTAACCCCTCTTTCTAAGGCATTGGTATTAGGAATACACTACACCCCCCCCCCCATGTTTATTTATCATGCACTTTTCTTGGGTCTCTGGCTGTATGGGGCAAGAGTGTAAATTAGATGGTATTCTACAGTGAAAAACATTTGCATCAATTCCTTTTAATGAAGCAATGCTAATTACAGAAATAGCTTATCTGTATGGTTTGAGTTAGAGGAATTACTGAGATTGATCTGACTCTTTTTGTTGATATCATGCAGATTAAATAAGCCCAATTCTTCAGTCTTTGGCCCTGCTCCTGTTCTTTCTGATTTCTGTTACAAAACCTGAAAGACATGGAGCCAGCTTGCAGGCCACAGTTATTGCTCTAAGATTCCTAGTAGGAGATTTGTTAGGCTGGCCAGAGCTTTTGCCTCACCTTTTCTCTTCCCAAATAATCCTCTCAGTTGAGTCAATCCACTTGTTCAGGCTGACATGTGTCTCAGTTTAAATGAGACACAGGTAAGATTGAATTATGTCCAGGAAAGGAATAACAGCCCTTTATTAAAA
>JAWMRA010000001.1:42052169-42102775 GCA_035584735.1 Pseudotriccus pelzelni | reverse complement strand
CCAGGGAAGTGGTCACAGCACCAAGCCTGACAGAGTTCAAGAAGTGTTTGGACAGTGCTCTCAGGCACATGGTGTGACCCTTGGGGATGGTTCCGTGCAGGGCCAGGAGCTGGCCTTCATGACCCCCGCGGGTCCCTCCCACCCCAGACCGCCCTGCAGCCCCTTCCCGAGGGGGGCGGGGCCGAGCGGGGCGGGGCCGAGGGGGGCGGGGCCGAGGGGGGCGGGGCCGCGGCCCGGCGGCACCGGAGCTCACGCGGGCAGGCCCCGCCCTCCCCGCCCGCCGTTGCCCGGGACGCCGTTCACGACAGTGTCGCGGCGGTGCTGCCGTACGGCTGCCACACGGTTTCCGGCGGGCCGTGCCGATGGCGACCGGGCTGGAGAGCGAGCGGAGGCTGGAGCAGCGGGAGCAGCGGGAGCGGGAACGGGAACAGCGGGAGGCGCTGCTGCCCCAGGTGGGGGGCCCGGCCCGGCCTTGCCCCGGTGCTGCTCAGTCCTTTCCGTCCCCCAGGCTGGGTGCTGTGCGCTGTGCGGGGTCCGTGCGCTCCCGGAGGCGCCCTGGGGGGACATGCCCTGGGAGAGCCCCTTGTGCGCCAAGGGGAGCCGGGATACGGCACCGGGAGCGGCAGGACGCAGCCGGGAGCTGAGTTCGTGCGTTTTGTCGCTTGTGGTTATTGATTCGTGTGGTGTATCACTTCCTACGTGTTTCTGGGCTTACAGCCTTGCAGAGAGTCAGGGCCGGTCGTCGATAAAAGTCTCTCTTCAGGTTTTTATTTACATTGATGACACCAGCCCCGCTTCCCGGCCTTCTCTAGGCTAAACAGCCCCAGGTCTCAGCCTTTCCTTAAATGAGACATAAAAGGCAACTCCTACTTGTGCTGCTGACCTGTATTTCCTAAGGAGTCCATATCACTCCATTACAACACTGGTCACTGAAGTGAAGTGGTGTGTGTGTATTAAGAAGTGTGACAGACTGTTTTCGTGGAGTCATTATGTTACTTGCTTGGTTCGTCGTTGCTGTAGTGAGAGCCAAGAATTAGGAGGCTCCCACTCACAGGTGCTTTGGTGGAGTTGCTGTGACTTGGAGACCTGTGCTGATCCTGATCCATTCTGTTCAGAACCTGTCTATGTGCCATGCTTGGCACTTGTGCTGATTCTTGTTTTAACTTGTAGGTAGAGCGAGTGCAGGTGTCATAAATGGCACATCAGTTAGGTGACATGATTTATTTTGAAGTTTGAGGAATGGGGAATACAAAACTACATAGAAACTACACAGAAAGAAAACTGTATGAGGAAGACAGGTTATGGAAAAAGTATGAGGTTTTGAGGATGGGCTTTGTACAGAAGGAAGGCCAGAGTAAGCAGCAACCAAATCTGGGCAAAGATATTAGTGGGAAAATAGAAAAGGCATCACTGACATGTAAGTTTCAAGCTATTCAGTGGCCTGAATAGCTTGAAACTTACATGCCAGTGATGTCTTTTCTCAAGGCAAAGCAGAGAGAGGACTTCAGGTAATACATCATATGGGCATCTCCCTTGTATAGTTGTGGAACTGTTTCTTGTTTCTAGAAGTTCTCTTCAGCGGTTTCCTCCTTTTTGACAAGCAGTTGAAGGGAAATTCCTTTGACTTAGTGACAGTGAACCATACTCCCCTGCAAAAGTTTGTTATTGTTGTCTTTTGCTGTGTTTGAACTGCTGTATGATATGTTTAGGAATGCTCCTTTGCTCAGTTCAACCACTTGGATGCTCAGAAATACACTTATCAAGAAGCAGAACTTATGTAGGACACCGTTATCCTGCTTTACCTTTACATTTTCTTCTCAGTTGGTGCCACTTATATTTGCTTAGAATCCTAGAACAGCGTTGGTTGAAAAGACCTTGAAAGATCACTTGGTCCAACCCCTGGTGGGATAGGGAGTCTAGATGAGATTATCTAGTGCTCTGTTGAGTCATGTCTTGAAAAACTCCAGTGCTGGGATTGGGGAAACTTTCCTGTCTGACAATCCAGGAGCCACTCTGGCAGCCACACTTCCACCACCTGAGACTTTCCCTGCTGGGACTGGAGCCCCTTCATAGCGGGTGACTCCTGTGAGCTGATGGGTGCCCTACTTGACTCCCTACACACCCCACTCACACAGTCAGACCTGGTTTCCTTATTGGCTCAACCCCAGATTTCCCACAGTAGAGTCTTGGACATCTGGATCCTTAAGGCAATTTAATTATGGTGCAAAACACAAAACCGTCTTGAGCTGGTGCTTCAAACAACACAATCTCTGGGCTTTTATACCCTTAAAGTTTATGCAGTGTGATAGTCTGGGGTATTCCTGCTGAGCCCTGGGCTCCTGCTGTGTCTTTCAGTGTGTGTTCTCCTAGCTGGTCCCACAGGGCTCTGTGCCCTTTGCTGTGCAAAGGATTGGCACCAGTTCATGGCCTCTCACCTGGGGCTCTCACCATTTACCACCACCCAGGGCACAACCTGCAGCCTGCACTGCAGCTACACCGAGCTACCTGCACTGAATGCATTCCTCAACCTGCTGTGGAAAAGGCAATGAAATTGTGTTTAACTTTTCATCATATTTAAATAAGTCTCAATTTATGGAGGCAGAAAAGCTGAGGAGGGAGGCTTGGTTGCTGGAGAAACTACAGTGATGAGCCAAAATCGCTCTCACAGAGGAAGGGTTGATGTTGGGGATAAGAGCACTTCATGGTGAGGATCTGTGGGGAAAAGGGACACAGGTTGGGTTTGGCAGAGTTTGAGTTGTTACTAGAAAGCATGGTAACTTGAGTGTGGCGTGTTGCAAATACTGACATTCTGCTTCCGTCCAGGTGATAATAGCCTAAAAGCAAAACTGTATGTTGAAAGCTATTGATTGAAAAGTTGCTGGGCCTCAAATTCCAGGAGGATACAGAAATGTTTTGGAGATGGCTCACTTGGACTTAACCCTGTATTACACTCTTGTCAGCTTCCATGGGCATTGCTGGACATTTTTCAGTTGGGATACTAGCTTAGATTTTCAGTTCTGAGAATGTCAGAGCTCTGTGGAGTCCAATACAGGGAAACAGAAGGGAGTATAATTTGTGAAATACTAGGCACTGTGGTTCGTCAAGTCCATTTTTGTGGAGCGTAGTAAGGGTTCTGGAGACAATGACATTGCTTTCTACAGGATATAACCACTAGAGATGCTTGGTCCCTCTATGACCACTGAGAAACTTCTGTGATGTGACTTTTCATCTTCATACTGGAAATGCACATTATAGAGTCTGTGTTGTTTTTCCATGGTGTTATCTTTTCACTTCCAAGCAACCTAAAGCTAATTTGGAATCTCTGATTTTCGGGGATTCTCCTGGGTGCGTTGGGTAGCACGGAAACATAAATTAATGATCAAATGGCTTTCTTTGCTGCTGCTTGTGGAATTGCTGTGTTCATCATCTTAGGTATGCCCTTGAACTGTTTCTTTTCCTTGCAGGAAGAACTAAAATTTGTAGTAAGGAGAGGACATGCTGAAGGTTGGGAGTTTTCCCCCATCCCCTTTTCTGTACCAGAGTTTTAGACTGTGTTAGCAGAAGTCCTATACAAGTCCATATGGAACAAAGGAGGCTGTAGAGGTTCCTTTATCACTGATTCGACTGTCAGAGAAATTTAAGAATAAAACTTTTTTTAAAAAAACTTATTGCATGTTCCCTTTTCCCATTTATGGACCCAATAACTTAATATTAAGTTATGTAAAAGGACTACATTTTAAGACTTCTCCTGTAGCTACTCTTTTATTTCTGTGAAAAATCTGTTTATCATTTTAGAACATGAAAGCATGAGGATGTCATAGTTGCCATGTCAGTACTCTGCTGTGTGCAGTTTTGGGTCAACAGTATAAGAAAGATATTAATCTCCTGGAGAGTGTCCAGAGGAGGGCAACCAAGATGGGGAAGGGCCTTGAGGGGAAGCCGTATAAGGAGCGGCTGAGGGCACTTGGTCTGTTCAGCCTGGGGGAGACTGAGGGGAGACCTACAACTTCCTCATGAGAGGAAGAGGAGGGGCAGGAGGTGATCTATTCAGTCTTGTGACCAGTGACAGGATCTGAGGGAATGGCCTGAAACTGTGTCAGGGGAGGCTGGATAATAAGGAAAGGTTTTTCACCCAGAGGATGGTTGGGCACTGGAACAGGCTCCCCGGGGACGTGGTCATGGCTCCAAGCCTGACAGAGTTCAAGAAGTGTTTGGACAACACTTTTCAGGCAGATAGTGTGATTCTTGGCATTGTTCTGTGCATGGCCAGGACTTGGACTTTGATAATCCTTGTGGGTCCCTTCCAACTCAGGATATTCTATGATTCTGTGAACAGAACTGGGGTAAACTGCCAGGCATTATCTCAATGTATTTTGACTGTCTTGCTTACAAAGGCAGAAATAGATGTGCATGGACTTTTCACAGCTGGCTAACATAGTAAAGTCAGTTATTTGGTGGTTGCAGTCCTGGAAGCTCCTGCCTTTTACTTTGGGAAAGACATTTGGGAAGCTGTGTAGGTCTTTGCTTCTGATAATCTGAGATGTTTGCAGTCATGACTGTACTTTAGCAGCTCTGTTTCTGCAAAGATGAGATATTCAACGAACTCACCTCGAGGAGCTTTTTGTTATGAAATATTGAACTTGCACTTCTTTTGAAGAACCAGCGTGTCACTGAATTCGTTGATTAAGATTTCTCTTTTAAATTTTGGAAGTATATTCTTTTATTTGTGTAGTCTGTTCTCCCAGCTGCATTGGTAAAACCCAGCAGCTGGTAATGTTTATGTTAATGATCAGTAATCAAATAATAAAGTGTTGACATGCAAATTGTTATTAAGCTTCAGAAATAGCATCTTATTTTGATGAGCCTGATAGTTCATGACACTGCTGTTTTGGTTTACGAGTTTACAGTCAGAAAATAATCTGATGGGTGTTTTGGTGTTAAGTGCAGGGATGTGTACTTTTCCTAGACATGAACACTTCTCTTGGTAAAATCTATCAAGATTTCAATTTTGGGTTATTCTGGCATCTGTGCTGTCATATTTCTGTATTTTAGGGTTGCTCTTCTGTTACTTGTCTTCATTGTTATATCCTGTAAGGCCTTCCTCTAGAGCTTGCTTTGCCACAGGAGTGGAGAGGTCCTACATTAACATGAAATACCCATCTGCAGTTTCCTAGCAGTAGTAGCTACCCTAGTGCATCTGCTTATCTGTTGTGTCTGTACCAGCAGAAACAGCTACTGCCTCCCAGATGCTTCTGACCAAAGTCTGACGTCTCCTACAGACAGCCAGCTCTTTAAATCACCTCTGACTTTTCTCTAATGATTATTGATCACAAGAAGCTTAAATGATTGAAGTGATGGTTCTCTCAGTGACCTGTCTTCTGTGCCTTTTGGCAGGTGAAAATGGCAAAGAGTGGTGACATTTCCAGCTGGCACAGCTGTGTCCGGAGGTGGTGGTGGTACAGGCAGCACTCTGACTCAGTTGCGATTTGGCAAGTTGGGGTGGAAGTTAAGTTCTTTCTTGTGTCTCCACTGCTGTCCTCCATGGGAAAACTTTGTGGATTTAACAATAATTGGAATATTGAGGGTAGAAAAATAGTCTTAAGTATTCACAAAAATAAGTGTGTTTTTCACACGGAGAATTGATATAAGAACATCAGAATGGCAAGGAAGGTATGTTCAGGGTCCCTCAAGGTAAGCGCTCATGTAACCAGGGCTCTCTGGCTGTGAGCTTTGGGGTGATGGAAGCTGGGAAGGTAGTACATGCCACAGCAACCTTTCTGATAGCTGATTATCAAAACAATTAATTGAGTGTGGGGGGTTTTATGATAGGGTGGGAGGTGATCCTGAAATTAGAAAGAAAAGCACGTTGTATGTGTTTTGGGTGCCTTATGCTGATGTCTGAAGGACTGGGGGTTTGTTGAACTTTTCTAACAGAAAGCTGTTGCTGAAAGGAGGTTTTTTCCACACTTCTCCCCAAAGTGCACATTTCTTCCTTCGTTCCTTATGCTTAAACTAGTAGCCTTGATGACCTTGCTGGAGTGGTAGCTTGTAAGCTTGATCTGCAGGAAGCTGCACCCTTCTTTTGATGGGATTTTTTGTCAGAGTGGTCCTTGAAGTGGCTTCTCCTGAGGCTACAGTGCCAGGATAGGCCTGAGTGGATAAGGTGGTGGGAACATGTGAGGAGGAGGGCAGAGAGGAGAGGTCTGGGAGTGGAGCCCTGCCCTTCACTGACACGTAGGCAGCAGAACAGCTTAGCTGTCGCTCTTTGTGTTGAATGTTTTTGTCATGCTGTATTGATCTGATGTTGTGCTGTACAGTTTCTCCTGGTTGCTAGTGGAGAGAAGGTGACTCTTCTTTTGGATGGAGAAATTGACTACTGAATGGTGGTGATTATTGTCTGAAGAACTAGAAATTGACCAGAGTTAAAGATGGAAAAGTGCGTGATCTCTGGTGGTATTGAAAACTTTCTCTGGCCTTGGTGAGAACCGAAGTGGTAAAAAGAGTTGGGGTCAGGAAAGAGTGTTGGTCCAGGTTTCTGTGAGCTGGAGAGGGAATTTTTTATCTCTAGGTGACATCCCATCGTCCCTTCTGGACATCCTTGGGGACTGTCGTGTAACAACCTCCATTTATTGTGTGACTAAATCTTGGCTGTTTGCAGTGTCTTTGATCTTTTCTGCTTCTTCCTGGCGTGGCATGGTGTAATTTTTACAGGTTTTGGTGTTTGTGTCTGCAGTGTATTAGAGGCTGTTTTGGAGCAAGCTTTATTCTTTGTTTAGCAGATCCTGTTGTCAGCAGTCATGCAGGCTGGCTTTAATGACCTGCTTAATGAAAACCAGAAATCACTTTCTTTGAGCTTGGTTTCCTCCCACATCCAGATGGACCTGTGAAATCCAAAACCCTTTTGCCTGCTTGTGGCAAAAACTACAAAGCTGGGCTTTGTTCACCATGGCAAGCATTGGTAACATAGTGCTGTAGAGTAATTATTGTTTCAATAGCGCCTTATCAACTGACCTTTCAGAATGCTTTGCCAGCCTTAGGCTTCACCATGGGCTTGTTGCAAAGGGGACTATGAGCACCTTTATTAGGGTGTCACAGAAGTCCATGGTGTAGCTTGATGCTTGCCCTTCCTGACAGGTTGTTGCTTGTAATGATCCTCTCTGTTCATGTGTATCTTGCACAGTCATTTGCATATTTGTTCCATTACTCTTGAAATAGAGATATTTCAGAAATGTGGCATCCTGTATTTATGGAGAAAAAACTTAAAAATATTGCAGTGATGACCCAAAATGTACCTCATGTTAAGTACTCGTTTGTAAAGGGGAAAGGATAAATTATTGGATATTTTTGTGGTATGATAAGTATTAATGAACCTTAATGGGAATTAAATGCTTGAATTCCTGTGGGTTGACAGATGTGCAACTCTTAAAGTTGGCCTTCAGAGATAGAACAGTAAGTATGACTGGAGATTTAATTAGTTTTTGCTTCTTTTCTACATTTTATGAGATGCTAGTAAGCCCTGCACATTTATAAAAGACAAGTAGAATATAAAGGTAAATTTTGAAGCTAGGAAGTAATGTAGACAGATTTTCCTCCTCATCCTCACTTGAAATAATTGCATGTGTGTGAGGGGAAAACATCACCAACAATAAAAAATGAATATTGTAATTTGAAGGAGCTAGATAGTTTTTAGAGATAGAAGGAGTCAGAGCGTATCACTGCTAACTCTCTGGTCTTGGGTTAAAATGATAATTGAGGTGAAAATATAACTTATTTCATATTTTTAAATCTCTAGGCAGCTTTCTTTCTTTAATATTATTTTACATATATATATATTGTTAAGAATCTTCTATATGTTGCAATACACAACAAACTTTCACCTGATTCTTTTGTTTCTGTCTTTCTCTTTTTAACAGCATAGTGGTTGATCTGCCACTACAGATTCACTGCATCTTGCCCAATCCCATTTCATTTAGTATTCAGGAGACAACTATCTGTAGTCTGATGATGATTTCTAGTCAATCTGTGTTCTAAATATGTATTCTTCAGCCAAAATGATGATCTACCTCTTTCATTAGGATCACGTATCTCAATTACCTAAGTGCTTGCCTTTTTATTTCTGTTTATTTTAGATTCAATAAAAAGTATAAAATCTTCTTTTATACCTTATTTGTAACATTAACCTCATTTTATGCAATGTTTATTTGTCACTTCGGTAGCATAAAGGAAAGAGTAATTTTATTTAAAATATGCTTGTTATTATAGGGGAGGATGAGGCTAAATCTCCCATGGCAGGCAGAGAGCATACTCAATAAAGACTTGTTGACAAGATGGGCTGAAGGGAACTGTTGACTCCAGCTACAGTTCTTTCTCAACCAAAAGTGAAATGGAGTGTGCAGAAAGCCTGTCCTTTTCTCAGTCTACATCTTGGCAGCATGATTTTGGTTTAGTTTTGGAGCAAATGAGCTTGGAGTCTGTTTTGGTTTTTATTTTTTCCCATCTAGAACCGTATTCAGGTTCTTTTTATCTCCACTGTTTCAGCTCTGTCCAGTTATAAATTTAAGTTTGGAGTCTATGTTGCTTGTAGACATTTTTTGAGTTGCCTAGCTGAGGTTATTATCCTTTTCTTGTCCATGGATGTGCCATGTTTATTTTTTTTTAAGTCAGATGAATGTGTTTTGAAGACAAAAGGGTCAGCATCGTCTCTGTGGACTGGAAAAGAAGCTATCAGTCAGTGATTTCTGCATGAATTTTTAAGGGTGTCATCCCAGATGCCTTAGGGTGGCCAGGGTTAGCCAGTGCACTGCCTGGATCATGGAGGGATAGCAGGAAACACCTGCATTTTTTTGAGTCCTGTGTGGTTTTGGGGACTCTATGTTATGCTTAACAACTGTTTCATTCTCACTGAATTATAGTCCTGCTTATTCTTTTGTTGTTTTGTTTATTTATAAACTGGAAAATTATTTTGATATTGAAATAAATTCCTCAGTGTATTCTTAACTCATTCTTTCTTTATCTTTGCCTTTTGTATTTTAAGAGGTAGCATTCACTCTTATAGACTGTCAGCTTCATTCTAGAGATGGAAGTCTGAGACTTGGCCTCTTTATTCAAGCCGATTTATACTATTTTTTGTTTTGCAATATTCCTTTGTTTAAAATCAAGAAGTGTGGGTAGCAGCCTTGCTTTGCTTGCATTTAAGTGCATTAGAAAGTTTATCACCTGGAGTTTGTAAGAAAGTAGACAAGGAAGGATTAAAAGGGTGCTTACTTTGGTCACAGATGTGTAGTATTTTGATTTTTTTCTTTGTTTAGTTTTTTTGGTTTTTATGTTGTGCCACTTTCAATAGTGCTAGCGACAATGTTAAAAAATACAACAGCACTCCTACCTTGTGAATTAGTGCTTTTTTAAAAAGTACCCTCTTAATCTTATTTTTTTGGCATGTATTTCTGTTCCTTGAACCCTTACAGTATATTGGTCATGCCCCTGCAAGCATTATTTGCTGTTCGGACAAAAGCTGCAGATTTCCTTCTTGGCTGTATCAGAAAGGGAGAAACTGACCTGTGGTAGGGAGGTTGCTGTCTGTGCAGTGCACAGGCGCATATGTAGAGAGCTCATAGTGACTAGGAGGAACAACTTCATCCAGCTGTGTAATCTCCTGAGATTTTTTTTGTTTGTTTGTTTTAAATATTGGTCTTTTTAAAACTTGGATATGTTCTTTTGGCTTATGTTTGACAACACTTTCTGGTGAAACTTGGTGTTTCAGGGTAAAAATTCCAAACTCCACCTTTTGTTTTTGTTGTGATTTTATTTTAAAAGAAAACCCTCAAACAAACAAAAAACCAAAACCACACTCAAACTTGCAAGGCTCATCTAACACAAAATTAGGGATGTAATAATATAACATAACTTTCCTTCTGTTTAATTAGGGTGTGCTGTGTTGCACTTTGGGGCAAAGATTTTCCTAATGACAGGTTATATTAAATAAACTTGCCTCTGAAAGTTTCTTCTTAAAGTAACAGCAGAACATCAGAAGCTGAAAAAATAATTCTTTTATCTATGTGGCTTATGAAAATCCTTTCCAGGAATTGAAACTGTCTGCAGTGATTGTTATTTTTTTCAGAAGCAGTAGTGAAAGTATTTCTAGTTTTATCTCCATAACCAGAAAGGAAGGAACATTCTGCAGCCCAAAATGCTAATCCTTGTATACTTGTATACTCCTTTCGAATATTTGTGTGGATTTCTGCAGTTCCTGGTTTTGCATCTGCCTGAGATATTTTCAAAGCTGAGTATGAACAGAGACAGGCTTGCTAACGGATGTGCTTTGCAATGGAGTAATTGCCTAGAGAATTTTTTGAACTAGAAACTTAGAAGTCCGCTGTATCATATCACATATTCAGTTCATGAAGGTTGCAATAAGAGGAGACTTCTCAGAATGAAGAATGGAAGCTGAATGTCTTTGTGTCACTCTTATTTAGGATGATGGGATGAAATCAGTGACAGAGGACCTGCAAAGCTGTAGCTTGAGAAGATGAGTGTATAATATGTTCTAGCTGAATGTCTCCTCTGACATGTAATACAAAAGTATTTTTATTGCTGTCCTCTAAAAGGAAAAGTTCTCAAGCACAGTTTTCAACACTGTGTGTGGTTGTGTCAATGTGGTTTGCAGAGGTGTGTTTGTAAGGAAATGCTACTGAACTCTCACTGGTTATTTTTCTTCTCTGTTCACCTTAGGCCAAAATTAGTTCTGAAAAGGAGAGGTGCAAACTGCTAAAGCATCCACAAGGTGAAGATACGTGGGTGCTTGCTGATATGAATGAACGTTTGGAACAACTGGAAAAGGTGATGGATCTGTAAATCATTTAATTGGATTGTTAGCTTTACAGCGTATTTGTGTGAACAGAAGGCTTTGAGGGCTTTAAGATGATCTTTAAAAACTTTCTAATTTCTGATTTCTTTATGCTTTGATATTAGCTTTTTTTTAATGTGGAAACAACCTTTTACTCACAAAGACAAAAAAATTTCTGTCATTCAATTCCGGCTTTAATTTCTGCCAAATACAGAGCAGCAAGTGCTGCCAGCCAAGCATAGTCCCATGGGAAGAAATCTAGAGGATCCAAGGCTTCATAGCAGTCTTGTTTGTGGTCATTCACAGGAGATATCTTAATGGAACCTCTGAATATCACATCCTTTTAGTGTAGCGATCTGTGCAGATATTTCAGCAAAGGAAAGATGTATATTAATGATGTAGTGATACCCGAAGAAATAGATTTGACCAAAATAAATGTAGTATAGTAGATATTCTATATATAGTTATACTGCCTTAGTTCCAGTAAAAAACATATTTTTTCGGAAGAAAAACCGATTATGGATGTGAGGCATGCCCTCCCTGCCTCTACCACCCCACCCCAGCCCATCCCTCCCACCACAGAAGAGAGACAGGTTAGTAAAAGTAAAACATAGCTACGTGTGGTTTACCTTTTTTCAGTGTGGTTTTCTATGTGGGTTGTGATTATTTCTACGCGTGTGATTTGGTTTACTGGATCTCATTTACAAACATTTGCTTGTAGGAACATTCCGTGCAGAAAAAAAAGAAAAAGGATAAGCATTCAAAAAAAGCTAAGAAAGAAAAGAAGAAAAGTAAGAAACAAAAATCTGAAAAGAAGGATGACTTACCTGATAGTTCTTCGGTAAGGAAGGAATTTTAAAATACGTCAAATTACAGTCTTAAAACTTGAACCATTTTAGTTGCTGCGGGTAGACGTGGTTAGTAAATTTAGACTCAGTCTTACCATTTTCTGTTGGAAAAAACTGTGGCAAAATTTGTCAATTTTAACATACTGAGTATTTAACCAATTTAACATAGGCTGTTATGTGGGTACCTGTGAATTTTATAGTATTGAATTCACTCATTAGGAACTAAGAGATTTGTAAAAAATCCTTATTCTGAGGTAGAGAGGAAAAACTTGTAGGTACCCTGTTGTCTCGTATATGGTAGAATGATGTGTCTGAAATTGCAAATATACTTTGATTTTAAGCATGAGTTACTTCTGCCTTTTTCTGTGAATGTTCAACCATGGACACCCCCAGCAACATGGGAATTGGACATGAGTCACGTGCATTTGAGTCTGTAAGCAGATGCCTTCACATTGAGGGGCACTCTGGCAAAACAGCACAGAGACTGCATTAGAAATCTGGTGCTGCTTTCAGTGTGTTTTTCCACATTGTAGAAAACATCTTCCCAGCATTTTGGTGTGAGTCAGCTGGCACTGTGATTTTTAATTTTCAGAGAGTAAGGGAGTCTCTTTTGTCGAGTGAAGGAATGTGCAGCATGATGAGATTTATTTTTTAGGGACTGATAACCAGAGATGAACTATGATATCAGTGTGGGAAGTAACCTAAGGCACAAATGTCCTGCATTTCACATAGGAGTCACCAAAATCCTTCAGACCACAACAGTGACTCCGAGGATGCAACACAGTCCTGGCTGTGACTTTGATCCAAAGTCTGTTATTCCTATGACAGGCTCATGTAAATAGCAAAGCAACTGTCAGTGGAGTCCTATTTACTTAAGTGCAAAAGTGCAAGTGTAGGAAGCTGGATGTGAAAAGAGGAGGCAATAGCATGTACAGTGCTTTATATTGTACTGTGCAACTGATTTTATTTTTTTAATGTAAAGCATACTTAGTAATGAAATAATGCATTTTTATTTTGCTTTTGTAATGTCGTAATCCCAATTGATTTTGGTTTTGTTTTTATTATGACAGTTTTAGCTGTAGAAGTGTTGTGCAAATACCAGTATGAAGTAGTGTTACATAATGTGATGTGCTCATGAAGTATAATGGAGTCTTTTGATCATGAAGGAACCATCTCCTATGGGAATATCAATATTCTGTTTTTATTATCAGTATTTTTAAATATTAAACAGTATTATATTAACAGTGCAAATGACAATTTGTGATTATCAATTCAGGATTTTTCATTATCAACTAATGTGTTAAGGTGTTATTATTATTCTTTACGTTAAACTCTCTTTTTAGGATTCTTCCGTTGAATGGGTTGAGTCAAATGTGTCACAGTCAGAGGACACAGAAAAGGCTTGGAAGGTCAACAAGCAACCAGATGCTGTGAAAGAAGCCTCACTGCAGGTGAGCAGACTGATAACTAGTCCAGAGATAAATTCAGCATGACCAACTGAAACATGCTTAGGTTTCTTGACAGCTCTTTTGCAGTGTGTTGAACAAAACCTATTTTACAGACAAATGTCTTTGCTTAGTTAGGTGAATGCTACTTTTCATTCATTGGAAGACTTCTCTACCTAACAGTTCTTAGTGTTTAAGAAAGCACTGCTCTTACTGTTGCCCAGCACCAGTTTCTTTTATCATCATTTGTTTTCATCATCTTACAACTTGATATTCTTGAAGAGGTCAGCTTAACAGCCTTGACTAGAGATGCTATTTTTTCTTCATAGTTTTGGTGGGTGTTCTGCAATTGAATGAATTTTTGCTTCTATGGTGCTTAAATAGATATAAGGAAGAGAGGTGTAGAACTTTTCAGCAATAATATTTATGGCATCAATGCCTCTTCTGATTTTCCTGAGTAAATTCTGTGCCTAGCATTCTGGAAAATGAAGTAATACCGAAATGGACTGCAGTGGTTTTAGTAACAAGTGTAGTCACATACCGCAACATCCTCAGTTGTGTAAAAATGATTTTTAATTTAGTGTCTAAATTTTTTTTCTCCTGAAAAAAGTCCCTGTTTCTCAGTCTGAATTGGTGCATCTTGTTAAGAGAAATAAAGAGGGACTCTGAATCATGTGTGTCTTCTTGGAAAAGTAAGAAGTAATGAAGTGTTTGCGTCTTGATAATTTATACAGCAACTTCCTTTTTTTAAAAGCATTTTTCTGTATAGTGTATGGCCTAGGCTTGTCTGGTTTTGGATGTAAGAATGTGCTTTTGACAGGAATTTCCTAGTCATCCATACTTTTTTATTTTAGCTTATGTTATGAAGAAGTCTTGAAATATATGGATTAAACTAAATTAGAAGATGTGTTCTCAAAGTGCACCTGAGATGCTTGATGTGACCAGTCTTGGCCTAGTCCAGAGTGCTTGCTTAAAAAAAACCAGAAAGACAGAAACAAAAATGAAAATAAAAGTCCCCAAACCACAGATCTGAAGCCTATATAGAGTCAGAGTCAGTCATTTTTCAGTGGTGGCCAGAGACAGGACCAGAGACAATGAGCACAAACTGAAACACAGGAGGTTCCTTCTGAACATGAGAAAACTTTGGTTTACTGTGAGGGTGTCCAGCCACTGGCACAGATTACCTGGAGAGGTTGTGGAATCTCATCCCTGGGTATATTTACAGTCCATCTGGACATGGTCCTGGGCAACTGTCCCTGGGTGTCCCTGTTTGAGCAGGGGTTTAGACCAGAGGTCCCATGCACATCTATGTTTGTTGATGCGTGTTGCTGGCTAATGTGGGCATAGGTATTTTTGAATCACCTGAAGACAGGTTATTTTTCAGTTCTTGCCCTTAGAGGAGATCTGAGAAGTGTAATGTTTGGTTTCACCCGTGAAACTTCCTTGGTGTGTTGCCTAATATAGTTTTTAAATAACAGTGATAGCGTGACATGTAGCATCTGTTCAGATTGGTAGCTCAGACTTGAACCCCGTTGAAGATAGCAAGACTCTTCTGCAAGGAGATGTTTCAAAACAGATATAATTTTGTCATTTTGGATTCTGTGCTAGAATCATAGAATTGCTCCAAATTCTTCTTTTTATGGAGTAATTGCTTATAATGTATATGTCACTGCCTTCTTTTGAGGCTCCAGGTTTTGTGTGTATAAACGTAGTAGTTATATCTAGAATTTTTTATATACCACTTTTCTGTAGAGTAGTCCTCATTTTTAAAATCTCCTTAGTCTGGCTTAGGTTTTGTAAATGCAGTTTTCTACCTGATATCTTGGGTACAGTTTACAGGCTTTAGATGTATAATTGTTGAATTTGAGGGTTCAGTTACTGCCTAGATATCTGAGCTATAAACTATGCTCAGTTACTGGTTGCAGATTTTGTATACATTAGAAGAGATGTGAAAGGTCAGGAGGTCAAAATTAACAGGATGAGATGTACAGTGTTTCTTCAAGCAAAAAATTAGCAGTATGTAGAATCTCCATGTTTACTACTGTGTTAAATATTTTGTGAAGATATATTTCAAATTATGGAAAGACATTTATGCAATTTACTTGTATATTAAAAAATTGAAAGATTGGGGCTCTTAAAATTGTATTTTTTCCTTTTCATTAAAGTATTTTATATGTGTTTGTAAAGCCTACACTGTTTATTGTCGAAAACATTTGTCAGTAGTTGCACTAGTTTGGTTTGTACATAAGCCATCTTTTTATTGGAATTATGAACACTGTTGCTCTGTTTTTATTTTAAAGAGAGAAGAATGGATGAATTTAGATTTCATGTCATTAAAAACAACGTCAGTAGCAGCTGTCAAAGGTGAAAGACACAAAGATAAAGTATTGGAACGACAGAAAGCTCAAGAGCTTGAGCAGGTAGGAGGAATTAATATATGAAATTTTTTTTGCATTTTACTATTTTGTTCAAATATAAGTCTTTATTGTTATTTAAACTAATGCCTGATTCATGAAGTGATATTTTAATTAAATTGGTGTTTTTGGGACGGGAAGGCTTCATACATCCAAGCTTATCTTGTGGAGAAAGGCCTTTAAACTATATTCTAGGTAAGGAGAAAGTCAGTTTTGTTAATTCTGAGTTCTGTAATATTTGAAGGGCTCCTGAGATGTCTTACTTAATGACACTGACAGATTGTTGGTCTGGCCACCTTCTCCATGGTGTGTGTGACAGGAGCACCATTGGTTTGTGTGATAAAAGCTTACTTAAATTGCTGTCTTAAAGCCTGGAGTGCTAAGGCTTGTTTTTTCCTGAAGAAAGAATTCAGAGCAGTTGTTGTACTTTTCATGTCAGCGTTGTTGGTGAACACAAGGGTGGATCAGGGTCTTGTTGCGGAAGGGTTTCCTGTCATTAAATTCGTTCTCTTTACATATAGTTGATGGCTGTTTTATTCACAACCTTAAATGCAGTTTAGTCTGATCTGAAGACACAGTTACTGATCACCATCTAATATTTACTGGTCCTCACATTTTACAGAAAGTCCTTTGTTGCTTTTAGGTTTTCCAGTTAGTTGTATCTGGGAACCAGATTGACCTGGAGTGCTGTTCTTGTGTAGTATGTGGTGCTTTAGTTATTGTCTTCTTTGGGCTTTTCTCCACTTTTTTTTTTACTGAACATTATTTCTGAGCTGTTGAAGGACTGTTTAATGTGAAGATCTTAAATCATCAGAATGTCAGCGTGTATTATATATGGTTAATGACAATTTATATGTATGCTTAATCCTAAAAGAGTATGATTCTTACAGACTCTCCCACCCAACCCCTTGCTGTCCACGCAGGTTTATACTATTTTGTTTTCTGCACCAGAGTGTCTGTTCTTTCTTTGATACCCAAAACAGTGTGTATAACAGATGCATATATGTTATGCACATATTAAAATTATTTCTGTTTTAGGCCATGCTGTCTGAGAGAGAACTTAATCCCTATTGGAAAGATGGTGGTACAGGTTTGCCACCAGAGAAGGATGAAGAAGCTTCAGTTAAGAAAGGTAAACAGCAACTTTTGGTAATATTCTTAAATTTCTGCTGCAGTTTCTGGTCTCTATGTTGCTAACAAATTCCTGCTAATGTTTTTGTAAATGCATTATGAATAATATATATATTATTAATAATAACAGTAATAATGTAATAAACCAAAATTTGGATGGAAACTCAGTAGTGAATATTGGGTTCATATCATAGTATGTTGTTCTGCAGAATTTCTCTTCACTGGTTTTTAGTCTTGAGTGGTCTGACCTTCAATATCTTTACAGAAATTCTCCATTTTGAACTAATTAAAGGAAAGCATGATTTAAGCAAGACAAGATAAATTGTTGTCGACTCATTTGGTTCCTTTCATTCCATTACACAAATTACGGTTTTAAAATATTCACCCACAGAAGACTGAGTCACATTAAAATGAAATACATTACAGATGCAGTTTGTGAAAAATACGACTTCTGTAACCTTTTCACTGCTTTCTTTACCCCAGGGTTATCCTGCCTATTTCCAGCAAGCACAGTTAGAAAAACATTTTCCGTGATGTCATTAAGCATTTATTATGTGATAAGAAGGGGCCATTGTGTTCTGTCAACAGGGAAGAGTGGGGTCTGTGGCTTTTTGAGTGCCTTTCCCTGTAGACAGTCTGTCCTGCAAACCATTAACCTCATGCCCACTTTAGGAGTCGCAGAGATCAGTGACCTGTAAGAGGTGATGGACATCAGCGAGTGTGTGTTCAGAATGTTAAGACCTGTGCTAGCTTCTTACATGGAAAGCAATTGGTTACTCATTCCTTTTCTGAGAAGGGGACTCTGCTTGTTTGTGTGTAAGGGGTATGCCAAAGAATGGACATCGAAAGTGAAAACAATGAGAAAGTTCCTTAACGTCATTAAAAAAACCTAGAACTTCTCATATACTAGTCCTGTCTTGGAAACTGCATATTGTGTCCTGTGATAAAGTAGAGAAGCTTAAATTTAATCTGTAGTATTGCTGAAGTATAACCAGCATTAACTTATGAAAACATGTAACTGTGTTACTGTATTAATTCGGTTTTTCATTTGCACCCCCATGAATTTTTGCACTAAGTTTAGGTCAAGCTTTGATGTCACATACAGAGTAAGGTTAAATAGGAATAATTATTTGAGATTTAAAACTATGATCTCTCATTGTTTTCTACTTTAGTTACAGTGGTAGAAGATGCTGGATTAAGTTGGCTGCGAAAATCATACCAAAGGATGAAAGAGCAGGCTGAGAGAGAGAAACGAAATTTTGAGGAAATTGTAACTGAGAGATATGGGGTGAGGATAAATTTTCTTCATACTAATAGATGTACTTAATGTGTAGTGTAAGACCTAAGGAAAGAAGCAGGAAAAAACAGCCTCTGAAGCTTCTCTGTAGTGACAAAGAGTTTAAAGCTACCCAGCCTTTTATGTATTTTGTTTTGTTAAATTTTTTTATTTTTATTAAATGGGATCCTACAGCAGATTTAAAATACTTACACAATACCCCATGGTCTTAAAAGTGGCATGATTTTTTTTATTCTTTTTTATAGTCAGTGGAGATATTTCAGTCACGATTAGAAGAAGCTGAAAAAGCTGCATCCAGAAAGGAAAATTATCAGAGAAGTGGAAGATGGAGGAAAACTGACTATTCAGAAAGTGAGAGAGGGAGGAAAGAACAGCCTATTGAAAAGGCGACACGAGATGAAGATGGTAGAAGCAGAAACACATTTGGGGGCCATACCAGGGAGAGATATGACAAGGAATGGGCACATGAGGACAAAGATTACAAAAGAGGTATTTCAAGAAGAGACCAAGAATGTGGACACAGTAGCGTGGACTCCCTATTAAGAGGTCACAGCTCCAAAGGAGAAAAATACTCCAGTGAAAAACGAAATCAGGAAAAGAGTTCATCTTTAAGCAATGTGAAACACAGATTTTTGAAACCCTCTGAAGATGATTCGTCATCTTACAGTGCACCTAGAGACTACAAGTCAGAGCAGTCCTCTTCCAAACTGCCTGTTCATAGCTCTTTGAGCAGCCGTTTCCAGAAACCAGGAGAGGATACTTCCCTGTGGACCAAAACACACAGAGAAGATAACAATGAGAAATTACTATCTGATCAAAAATCATCAGGTACTAGGGAACAAACTGATGGCAATAGTTGGGAAAGAACTCCAAGTGATGAAAAAGAGAAGTTGCGACAGGAGTACCCAAGTGATATCTCTGAGAAGAAGCAGACGTTATCTGACAGTAAAACATCACGTTCTAGGTATTTTATGAACAACTTTACTTGTCTTTTATTTGCTGTATTTTTCATGGCAAAGTATACCAGAAGCTCTTATCTCCTTTGTGGCAGTATCAGAACTGATCCTATCAGATCTCTTTAGTTTGGAGGGGTCTAGCCCCAGCTAAGGGCAGCTGCAATTGACCACTGCAGAAGTCAAGAACACCCCTTACTTGTCCTGTCTCCTCAGCATATTTGAGAATTGCTAATGCTAGATTATTTTCTGCTTGTTTCTAATGTTAGTTCACACTGCAGTAAAATTGGCCTCATAGGCAAAAAACCTGCAAAACGGTATCTTAACTGTCATTGAATTTATAAAAGGCAAACTTGAAATGTTAGAAAATGCAGACTAAAACCTGAAATAATACAGCAGGGATAGGTTTTCCACCTGTGAGATGAGTTTGTATGCTTAAGTAGAGAAAAACAGAACGTGCATTTTGTGTGGAGAAGAGGAAGGATTAATAGGAGTGGGAAGGGAAACATAAACTAATAGGCAGCTGGAATTTAATTTTTCATTACTTTCATTAGTGAAAGATAGCAGAGAGTAGTAAGGGGAAGTGGTCAGATAAGTAAGTTGTAGAGAACTGACTTTTTGCTCTGCTCAAGACCTCCTATTCTCCAGTATTAGCAGCTTTCTGGTACTCCCAGTGATTTGTCTAGTGTGGTTATTACTGTGAATGCTTTCCTTCAGATCTTTCCAATAATACGTAGGCACATACAAAAATATTTTAGTGTCAGGGTGGTTTTATTTAATTGTTTGGGAAAGCTGGACAAATAAATATTCTTGATTGGAGTATATAAGAAGAATGGTATGATTTGGTTCAAAACAGCATTTGATGAAATATGATCAAATGTAATTTCTTCTTTCTGGTATGCTTATATCAGTTATGTGCAGAAAATGGCTTATATTGGGGTTATGATCTTACTTTTAATTAATTATTGGATTCTAATAAGAAGATACCTTAAGATTATTTTTTTTATTTATAATTGTTCCTATATGTGGTACTTGCAGATACCTCACTGTATATTTCCAAAGAAAAAATGTATGTGAATGAGTTACTGCATGACTTACCAGCAGCTGGCATCCTAGTCTACACAGTTCTTTATTTATATACATTGGGTATTTTTTCCAGATTTAGCTTGCTATACTTTGATAGACGCCAATGAAATTTAAATTTTCATTAATAGCAAGAATATAAATTAGTTGCATGATGTTCACTTAATGTAATTTTTTTTTAAAGCATGAGCTTAAATGTATGTTATGGCAGGAGTAGTTCCAAATTCTGACATGAATAGTTTTTGCACACTGTGGGAAATCCTATTCATAAATGTTTGTCATCTCTTGTTTTATTGTTTATTTTAGTGTTTGCCTCGGTGTTATTTTGCCGGGAAATGAGAGATAAATTTTTATACCTGTTTCAGTTACTCTGAAAAAAAGGTTTTGTAGCATTAAACCTGTGATGTATGAGACATTATTAGACATTCAAATTTAGTGATCATCTTTGTTTTCCTATATATTGCCCAAATAGTTACTGCCCTGAAATGTCTGGGTTTTACCAGTTAAATGTACTTTGTAAACTTCTCATTAGAATGATTCATGGTGATCTGAGCTGAAGCCTATGAGATCTCCTCTGCTCTTCAGTCCCGGTTTGTGTATGACTTTGTTCAGGTACAAGGTCTCCACAATCCACAGTTGTTTTCCACCTGTCTTGAGGGTTAGGGACAGGGGTGGTGGGTGAGAGGAAAGGTGTAGAGCTGGGTGTTGCTTTGTGTGTGTGGTGTATTGACCCCTAGCAAGCAGCTAAGCACATACCCAGCTGCTTGCTTGTTCTCCATCCTACAGAGGGAATCAGAAGAGCCAAAGGGAGAAAAACTCCTTATTGGATAAAGGCAGTGTAACAAGTGAAGGGTAGGGGCAGCAACATGTGATGCAAAGGCATTCACTCATTCACCACCTCCTACGAGCAGACTGATGCCCGGCCAGTCTTTGAACAGCTATTTTGTAAGGACTGCACTCTCCACCTTTTTTTTCCTGAGCATGATAGTATGTGGCATGGAATAGCCCTTTGGCCCATTTGGGGTGGCTGTCCTGGCTGTGACCCTCCCAAGCTTTTGCTCACCCCATCCTGCTTGCTGGGGCTGCACAGTGAGGCCCAGAGAAAGCCGTGAGGCTGAGTAAGCACTGTTCAGCAACACTCAAAAGAGCGCTGTGTTACCAACACTGTCATCAGTTAAGTCCAAGCCACAGCACCATACAGGCTGCTGGTCATGAGTGAGTGGTTTAGGGTTGCTCAAGGAATGACCGTCAAAGGTATCAGCAGAAATGATTTTAATATGAATCTACAAAAAAGGTGACTTAAAAAAGTTTGGTGATAAGGTTCACGCTGTTATTTACTACAGGAGTGAAACATACAAAGGAAAATTGAGAGAAAATTGATTTAGAATGATTTACACAGGGACTGAAGACACAAAGGGGTAATGGAGACCCTTCCATTGTGTCATGAGGTTCTGAGCGAAACCCCCCTTGCCTTCTAAACTCCTGATGGGGATGAGGTGTGACTAGATCCAATCTTAGTCTCAGACTTGATGGACGGTTTATATCTGAAGGATTACAATTGTAATCGGTTAGGATCACCCAAAGAACCACTGCCCAAGATTTCAGCAAAAGGTAATCTTAGTACGATGATGCAGAAGTATCAGTTCACCACAGATGAAATTTTTACACGACTTCTGATATGGCAGCAGTCTGAGCCTTGCTCATGGTTTTAAGATGGATCAGAAGATTTTAACAGTACTTAATCATTTACTGATTTACCATTTATGCAGTGAGTCAATATGACTTGCTACAATCGCAACAGTGACTTAGTTACAGATCTGAGATGACAACATTCATCCTTTGCTTGCTGTAGGGTATTTAAATCGATTCACGCACACATGCACACAGACACAAAGAGATGGTTTACAGGGATATATGTGTATAAATGTATGAAAGTATGTCTTTTAAGGGTTCCTCGAGTTCAGTGAAATACTTCAAATGTCTTGGAATTTCTCAGTGGGCAAGAGTTGAGCCTCAAAGAGGCGAGGATTTCGGTCCAGGCCCCCTTGTCAGCTTTCCACCATGGTCCTTCAAGCTTTGCAAATTGGAGAGTGGGCAAGTTCACCACCACAATGCTATGGAAAATGTAAATTCCATCCCAGCCAGACCTAGTAGAATATGTAATTATTGATACCATTGCCTCAGTATTGTTTTCTTCAAAGAAGTGGTTTTTTTTTGTTTCCTGTGTTCAGTAATGGTGATTCACTTTTTTTTTTTTTAATTGCAAGTACAGGAAACTGTACCTTTTAGCTTTTAGTTGCCACATGTAGTAAGTGCAATGCTAATTGTAACTGGGCAAAGCTGGAGATTTTGGGGAACAAAATTATGTACAGAAGTGGCTTGCTTATTCAGGTTCAAGAGATTCAATTATTACGATAGAAGTGATAATTCTTTTCCTCACAAAAGAGGAATAAGCATAGAAACTGTTTAGCTTATATTTTCTTTTGCATGTGTTTTCTGTTTTAGTACTATTAAACCTAATTGCACATCATCTTTGGTATTTTAATTGTATTTCTTAGCCAATACAATTACTGAGCTTATTTATTAGTCAAGTGGAGATTATTTAGGTTTGGAAAACCATACAGTCCTTGCTTATTGATTTATTTCCAAGTTCCTTTAAGCTGACTCTTAACTCTAGAGATTTTGTGTGTTTGAAATGCCAAATGACCTGTCTTCCTAATCCATTCAGTGAGAATTATATTTTTTTTTTCATAGAATATTGTAGAAAATTCTGGCTTTTGGAACACTTCAGGTTTTGATACATGCAGTAGTTATCTGTTGGGAATAATTTTTAAGCTGCTGCCTTCTTTTTCTTTCTAAAATTTCAAGGCTTGTAATACATGTCCTCTTTCAGTGGTGTTGTTGATCAGTTACAAGACATAAATCTTTCAGGTGAAGTCTTGAATTAAAAGGTGTTGCTGGTTCAGTTCTTTATCTCTCATGCTGAAAATATAGCTCTTAAGTTTTATCCTTTCTAAAGCACAGAGGAAGTTTCTTCAGCCTATAAATCAAAGTGTTTTGGACAGTAGTATGACACAGGTTAATTAAAAGTGCTGATTGGATGTCAAAGGGATCTCCCCAGAGGAAAAGTCCATCAGCTAGTGTTTGCTGGAAGTCACACTTAATAATGGGACTACTTCAAAGCTTAATTTGAGACAAGATAAAAGCAAATCAAAACAATTTCTCAAGTCTCAAAAAGTTCAGATGATGATTCAAGCATTAGCACCACTTAAAAAAAAACATATATGAAGTACTAAACACCTGTTCTTCCCTTTATTTAAATAATCTCTTTTGTTTTGAAAAATATCGATTAAGGAAAAGTGAGAACGTAATCTTTGAGGGTTTTGTTTCTGGTGAAGTTGAGGTAAATTTTTCTGAGTTTTTGGGTTTTGGATTAGGCATCTTGAAAACAAACGAAAGCAACTTTGGTAATTTCCTCAGGACTGAGGAGACCTGGCAGTTAAAGATGACACCAGCTTCAAGTTTTCCCATTCTTCAAATCTGACAGGGTTTAATCATATCAAGTAGTGGGTGAATTCTCTCTCTAACAGCAGTAACAAATATTGTAACTGTATTTTTATGTCTCTTTTCTGTTAGATTTTTACGTTTAGAATTAGTTGGCTTTAGTCTTTCCTAGAGTTGGAGAACAAGAGCCAGACTTGTTTGATGCCTCTTTGCAATATTTCTTAGAGACCTTATTTATTATCATAAGAACTCCTTTGCTGACCTTTTAATACTAAAATTAAGGTATAATGGTGTTTATTACTAGCTGTGGCTTCCCTAGGGAGACTTCATACTTTTAAAATGCTACCAGTTAATTTTCCATGGAAACTCTGCTGTATCAGCCATATCACGTTCAGAAGCAGAGATTGTACTGAAAGCAGATAAATATAGGAAAATAAGTAGTTTTCAAGAGATGGAAAGCCATTTTGGCTAACAGGAGAACAACTCAGAAAAGGGCGATTTTGCTGAGAAGTAAAGGCATGGCCAAAGCCAGAAAAGAGAATTAGAATGGGTTGAAATAACTTTCTGTTCCTCTTTCCCTTGCTTTTTGCCTGCTTATACCTGCTACTGTCTCTCGACTGTTTTATCATGCTGGGAAAATGTTCACAGGTAGTTCTTTTTGTCTTAATTGATCTCAAAAGTAAAAGGAAACACAAAAAAACTCATAAAAATTTTATTCAAGCTCCTTGGCTTTAGAGTCCTTGGCAACTTCTGACTGCAAATACATTTTTATATGTCGTTTTCAATTATTTTGACATTAGGAGCATATGTACCAGTATAGCAGGCAAATAATACTTAATTACACAGGTGAATACTGCAGTGTTTTTCCATGGGTTTAGCGCAGCTGGTGTTTTACAGATCATCAAAGGATGAGCCGCCTCGGGTCCTCAGTGAAGAGGAGATGAACAGACTGGGAGCGAGGATTGTGAAAGCAGAACTCATGGGAGACACGGTAATGTCTTTGAAAAACTGTCATGATTTACTGCATTTTTTCTTTATAGTTCACAGTGATTTAATAGTTTTGGTTTCTTTTTTTTTTTAAAGGGTATTGATTCAAGTAAATAAAGACCTACAGAATTTGCTAGGGTTTGAAGATACTGCTCTTACAGTAACTTTTGCTTTAAATGCAACGGTTCATAGACTAGAGTAGAGGATTCAGATCCCCAGGCTTTGTAGGATAAGCAGCATACCCAAAACCAGTTGTTCTCTGCCTTTTTTTATAGTATTTAATATCTCTTTATTAAAAAGGGAGCAGGTGAAAACTACAGAGCTCCCAGTCTATGTTACAAGGTAGACAGTTTCTGGAGCTCTTCTTGTTTCATCAGCTTTGTCACAAGTAGGTGCATGTGGTCCCAGGCTCTGCTGTATAAGCAGGCTTTTATTAATTATGGTATGGAGATACAAAACGGAAAGGAACTGCACAGGCCATTGCATCCAGCTCAGCGTTGAGAACAACTGGTTGTTCAAGCAGTGCTTGTGGACAGCTCCACAAAATGCCTGCCCTGAATGAGACTGAGTCCACGGAGCTGAGAGAAACAGCTGCATGTTTAATGTTGTTTGGGAGGCTTGTTTCATTCAGCAAGCTGAACCCAAAGGATCAAGAATTTCTCTCTTTTGGAACACACTAAACTCTGGAAGTATATATTTTTTATTATACTAAGCATGGCTATAATGAGTTAATTCCATTCAGTAGTACTGTCTGGAATTCAGTTATAAAAAGGTTATAGTCTGTTAGTTTTTAAGCTGTGTTTTTAAGTGTTGCTCTGAATAGCTGCTCTTAAGGAACTTTTTTTTAGAAGTGAATCCTATCACTGTGGGGTTTTGTATCTTTTTTATAAGATTAATTTTTACTGCACCTGTTTAGTTGTGACACAGTATTTGCACCAAAATCTGCATCACGAAGTAATAAATAAGTGTGACTTCAGCTGCTAAATTAGTATTCCCTGAGAGCTATTGATTCTTTGATTTGTGGGAAGTTTTAGGATGTTTTGACGTTATTGCTGGATTAGGACATGCTGTACATATTTTATAAACATTTTTTTTTCAAACCAGTTTTATATTATGAATTCTTTTCCCACAGACTTTAGACATAGATGTACGTATGTAGCTTTACAGTATTTCAACAACTATACCTTTTCTAGAAATCCTGTTCATTTGAAATCTTATTAGCTTCAAATATGAATTAAAAGTAACTTCAAGCAATGTATTTTCTACTAAGATGTAATGAGTGTTAATGATTTAAATAGATGTCTCCATGTTCTAATCTGTAGTTTTCCTAGTTAATATTAAAAAAAATACACTACTGAAGAAAAATATATTTACGAATGTAATTTTAAGATAGGTTTGTAAGGGACTGGTGTAGTCATTTAAGATATTACTTTATTGTTTAAGACATTTTCCTGCCAGGGAAAATGGTTGAAGTTATCTATACATTAGTTGCAAAAGTGCTGGGAAGGGGAGAGTTTTCCAAAGACCTTCACGGAGACCAGCAAAATTTATAGACTTTTTTTCTTCCCCTTCTGCTTAGCTTCAGTAGCATTGCCGAAACAGAAGTTTGGGTGCAATTTTTTTTTATTGCCCCCCCCCCCCCCCCGAGTACTGAATATGAGTAATTTGACAAAAAATGTACAGATGTTCTGCAGGGAGAGTATAACAACAGTATAAATAATAATAAAAAAATAATACTTTCCTTGTTTTGTTTTAAATATTGTTCCTGGTCTTCCTCTGATCAGATTGAAAATGCAGCTTGTTTAAACAAGTTCATCCTGACACACCAGAACAGATGGTTATGTAACAGCATGGCTGGAGCTCAAGGTTGGCCATGTGGGACAAATGAATTCTGAATCTATTTTTGTACTGACTTGCTGCTTGGTGTTGACCAAATTACTTAATTTTGGGGTAGCAAGTATGGGCATGGTTGTTGGAGTCCAATCAGTGGAACTGGTAAAGGGGTCAGAGTATCAGTGTTTCTATTTCATGTAGGTTGATAGGTTGCCACCTGGCAATTTTAGCAGTCCAAGATAATAGAAAATATTTGTATTTATTTAATAAACAGATGGTTGAGAGAGCAAGACCATCAGGAACAATTTACACAAGACTGTAAACGGTACTCATTTTCCACCTTTTGTACATTTTAATACTCAAAGTCTTAAGTGCAAAAGTTGGACATGCAGTGTGGGGAGATGTGAAAGTGCATAGCAAAAATGTCTGAAAGATGTTTCCCTAGACCCATTGCTTGCATATGTGTGTGTAAATGTGTATGTGTGTATATATTAAAAAAAATAAAAGGACAGGTAGGATAACCTGGAAAGTTTATACACCTGATGTGTTCGGGCTTCCATATTTAGCTTCTTATACATAAAGTAGTATTTATGCTTAGCATTTATTAGTAAAAGAAAGCATTTATTAGTATAAGGTAATAATGTTTAAGGATACTTTTTCTGCTCTTTTTATGGCAATTCGTGTTTCTATACTTCAGATGCTTCTATTCTGAACACTTTTTAAATTTTATATCTAGTAAAGAATTATGTAAATTGCATAGACATGTCTTATTTAGTCTTTTGTGTCATTAGAGTTAAAAAAATTATTTCAAAACACAAAAAAATGGAATGAATATAATAATTCTGATATAAAGGTCTCTTAAAAGTTTAAAATGGTTAAACTAAAGGAGTCTAATCACTTTCTTTGAAGGAATTGGCTTCAGAACTTCAAGCAGAACTTGACAATGCTCGCAAGTTGAGAGAGATTCAAGGACCAATTCCAGCAAAGGCTGGCAAAGAGGTAAGGGGGAAATTATTTTTCTCTTTTTTGCACTAACACAATGGTACGATACAGGTAGCAATTGAATTAGAGAACGTCAAATGTACTTAGGAAAATTAGAAAGTGTGACTTCAGGTGAGTTACTGTTCAAATGGAATTGTGCTTTTTGTTGGTAAACAAAACTGTTTCCATTGTACCTTAGCCACTCCCATGGGATTTTTTTACTGGTAATAATTTTCTCGGCAAGGATATGCATCTTCCATTAAAAGTGAAACTGCTGTGTGTTGTGTTGTTGGCTGTGCTGGCTGTTAAGTAACTCTAATGTCTCTGCAGAAGCTGGCATTTTACGTGTTACTCCTTTTGAAGGGTGGTATTCAAGAAAAGGATAGTAAGCATCTTCAATACCAACACTAATACAGCTACAAGGAAACATGGTTGATATCTCAAGTTATGAGTTCTGTCCTCATGATGGAGAGGAAACTTTAGGCAAGAACTAATGTTCTTGTTTAATTTGACCCCGATCCCATGGTGAAAATTCATCTGCAAGTGAGCTGAGTTTGAAAAGCCACTGACTTTTTTCTTTTCTAAAATGCTTCATGTCAGACCTCCTACATTGACTAGTATTTCTCCAGTCTTTAGAAGACAAACTGAATTGGAAGTTAATGTGTGACCTCTTGCTGACTACCTTGTGGCAATAGTAGTAAAGTCTCAGGTTTGAATTCACAAGAATTTAAAGTTACAAAAGCTCTGTGTAGGTAGACTGCTGCATTGCAGTGCAATTCTTGGGCATGTTTTTCCACGTATTTATAAAAAAAAAACCCCTGAATAAAGCAGATTGGAGTTGTGTAATTGCACAGGAAAAATCCATTCAGATTTTAAAATTGGAAAGTAAGAGAGGGTGTTATGGGTGGTCCTCAAAAATGTTGGTGGACACCTGTTTTTCAGAACCTGAGTCAAGAATAACAATTTTGGTCAGCTTTGGTCTTAACCACAGTCTGGTTTTTATCTTAATTAAATTAAAGCATATTTAAAACCAATAGTATGTAGTCATTGCAAAAGTACCAAATATAAATATTTATGAATGTGCCTTGCCTGTGCCTGTCTCCTGGCTTCTTCTGGACTGTATTATGTGACTTTTGAGGATGAGCAGTTCAGCAGAGCTGACAGTTACTTTGTCCTAAGTCCTGTCTTTGTGATAGTGCCAGAGTAGTCTTATGGTTTTACAGCTTCTGACTGCTGGGTCACAAGCAGAATGTGCTTGGTACTCCCGTGTATCAAGGGCCAGCTGTATCACCCTGTGTGTCTAAACAGCCCAGATGTTCAGAAACCACCTCATAACAGAAGAGAAGCTGAGTTGTGAAGGGGTGTTTGATTCTGTATGAACCAGCCTTTCTATAGCATTGACCACCCAGTTCAGACAGATGTATTACAACTGGGATACCTGAAACAGTTTTCATAGAAATGGTTTTCCAAAAGGATGTCCCATTGATTGCAAAGTCTGATAGATTTGCCTCCACTACCAATAACAAAAGCGTTTCATGCAGGTCTCTCTCTGCTTCCTTGGAGCTGCATGGCCAGTGTCATGCTAGGAGGTCCTGAAATGTGGCTTTGCCTTGTTTTAATTTCTGTTGAGAGAACCGGGAAGATAAATCAGGAAGCAGTGAAGGCAATTTTGAATGCATCTCCCTAGGAAGGTTTTTTTCTTTTTGATTAATTGGACATGGATCAATTTCCCAATTCAGTTCACTGTGTGACTGAGTGAAGACTCACTTAGGGGGGTGTATGAGTGGCTGGGGTTGGTACAGAGGACAGGATCAATTCTTTTGGCAGTGGTGCTGGTTTATTCTGCCTCAAAGTGATCAAGAAACTACAGACTTAAGGGACTGTAAAGTGTTAGCTTAGGGGTTTATTTACCTTTTTTTGTTTGTAAGTAAAACTTACAAAAAAGTAAATCTAGCTTTTACAGTCTGACTTAGTGACTACTTTTGTAGTTCTTTTTACTTAGACAGGAATTTCACCCCAAGCAACCCCAAAAATATGATTTTGAAGTACAGTTTTCAAAAACAAAGTATCTATTAATGAAATTTGGGGTCTTAATGGGTATTGTACTTGAATACTTCAGTCACATGTATACAACTGCAATGAATGCACATGCAAAGATCCTTTAAAAATGGTTAATTATAATGTAGATTGTGTTTGTTTTGTCTTTAAGTTGGAGCAGGAGGTAACTTACAGAGTCTATGGAAATGAAAAAACCTTTGACTTCATTTGAATGATGCTTATTTTCAGATGTTTATGTCTATTTTATCATGGACATTTTGAGGAAAGCAAAGCTGCAGTTTGAGCCCTAGTGAAATTGTGTAAAGAGAAGGCTGCTGTGTTTCTGAGTTAGGATAGATGAGGAGAATGAGTACTTAGTGAATGTAAGGATGCAGCAGAAAATTGTGGAGACTTCAGCATTTAGAAAATAACTTTCACGTGTTCATAGTTTACCTCTCAAGTACAGTTTATATTTCTGTTACCTGAGAGTGCTACACAACTCTAAATTTGAGTACATTAGTTATAAGGATGCCACCTCTGCCATGCGTCAGTACCAATCACAACTGATGTAATTTTTGCTTTTATTCAGTTTTTTTATTTAACAAAATATATCTGAAACATTAGCACTCCTTCAAGATGCATAATTTGCAGTGGTTTTTGGCAGTACAAAAATTGGGAGGTAAGAATTTAAATGAGGAAGAATATATCAGTTGGAAGGGACTTAAAATGATCACGTAGTCAAACAACATGATGGTGAATGAATATAGTATATAAGAGCATGCATCTTTTAGAAATGTTTTCAGTCCCAAATGAAGTATGGTTTAGAAAAAAGCTGCTCAACCCTAAGTCTGTTTCTGTGTTCCATAGCACTTAATTAGCATGCAGGAAACAGAAAGCAGTCTCTGCTGAGCAAATGCTAGAGACAGCTCTCAATAATGATGAATTGCATTCAAAATACAAAATCAATACAAAATTGAATGAAAGCTGGAAGGTGGTACTTTAGGCAGAATAGCATGGTAGAGGATATACTATCATGGAGTATTTAAAAGAAGAGAGTTCTGAAAAATAGAAACAAATACTGGCTTTTCTGTCATGCTTTTGAGAATATGTAGGGAAAATATGAATTATTTCAGCTATTCTTTGTTTGAATAACTGAGTTTTCTATGGAAGTCTGTCAGCTGTTGGTCTAATATGATTGATTTAATAAATATATTTAAAGCATTGGTAATAAAACAGTGATTGATATATATATATATATATATATATATATATATGTATGCACTCCCTTTCTCTCTCAAATGTATTCTTCAGGACAGAGGAAAAAAAAAATCAGAAAAAAATTAAAGTTTTTCTACTGAGGAGTATGTAGTGCTTCTGTTATGCCTCTTGGGAATAGAAGAGATCTGTAGGGCAATAGTCTTGAATTTTGGCAGGCACAGCATTTCTTTTTACAGTAGGCATCTAACTGATACGATGCTGCTTTAAAAGGGAAAAACTTTTCTAGGCTACCTGTTGTATCTGTAAGAGTAATGGTCTCCAGTCCATTGCTTGTGCTTCCCAGGTGGAGAAGATGTATAGTGCAAGGAAAAGTTAATTTAGCAAGTTTTATGGCATAAGTAGGACTCGTCTGTTAGTGAAAGCTTTCATAATATTAAGAGCTTTATGTACTTCTAATGCTTCTGCTATTTTTATTTAATTATACTTTTCGAGTATAAAAACGATTAGGTTTCCAGCACATCCTATCTGAACACAAATCTTGATGTACTGAAGGTCTGACATTTAATTTAGATCCCTGAGATGCATTAGAGTCCAGACGGAGGGAGAATTCTGGGGAAGCTAGCTCAGTATAAATGATTTTTAAAAAATTCTTTTTGAAGAGCTAACACTATTTTTCAAAAAGGAAACTGAATACAACAGTTTGACTTATATCTCAGATCCTAATTATGATAAAAATTGCATCTATTGCATACCATTACTTACAGTTCTTCATTAGGAGACACAGGATGGAACATGTTGGATATTTATCCAGAGAAGCTATTTGCAGCACTGTTAATGTCCTTGTTTTCAAGAATGACCTTTTCACAAATAGCTTAAAGATGACAATGATTCCTTGGAAAAAGAGTTACCTATAAGTACAGTGGGGTGTGTGTGTACATGTTTGTATATATGTGTGTATACATGTAAAATTTAAACAGTGATTAATACTTTCGAATAGGAGGTGAAAGAAAGAAGGAAACTAATCAGTGCTTTTGATGTGAGGGGTTTTTTTATTTTAAAAAAATCCCAAACCAGTGCTAAACAAACAGCAAAAAAAAAAGCAAAACCAAATCACCCTGAAAATTAACATTCAAAATTGCAGGTGTTTAATTTTAGGTTTGGGAATTGTGACTATAAACACAGATGTTTTTCTGCAATAAAAATATTTGGTTGTCAAAATTTACCTGTAAAATATTTTAATAACACATGGTTGAGTGGCCTTTCATTCTGACTTAACCAATGCAAAACTTAAATATAGTTGAAGTTATAGTCTTAAAATATATAAAGAATCCTTTAAAAGCTATTTAAAACTGCTTTGTAGGAAAGTATAGTTAGACATTTGTATAAAATCTAGAAAGATGGGGATTAATGATCCCCACTAAATGCACAATAAAAATTTCTGATTTTATTTGGAACTTCAGATGGTGGGGAGATACGGCAACAGATGGCTCATGGCCTGTTTACTCTCAGATGTTTTCATCTCATCATAATTTCTGATTCCTGGTGTTCCATCACACTTGAATCTTGTGTGCGTGTGCAAGATGGCTGTGCCATTCTTTCTTCAGCAAAAGTTTGTGTTTTTCGTGTGGAGTTGACTAGCTCTAACTGGAACAGGAAATAATGCAGTGGGTATACTGCTGCAGAACAGCTTTAATATCATTAGTACATACTTTTTAAAAATAGTAGGTGTATGCAGTTATTGGTGAGTGTATTTCCTGGACACTCTTGTTGATGTCAGTAAGAGAAGATTACATGATTATTCATAAGACAAAAACATATTAAGACAAAGTGGTTTAGTTTCCTGAATGTAATTTATAGGAAATTGGCTTTTGCAATTAAAAAGTATTGGAGAAATTGTATCGGTAAATGATGTAAAACAGCTTATGGGTTCAGTACACATAGAAAGTATGAAAGGGCAGACTGCATAAAACTTTGTAGAGTTCAAACTGACAATACAAAAGCTTGGAATTATGCTTTGACACCGGAGGCAGTACTGTATCCAAGTGCCATGCAGCACTTGTAGCTGATGGTCTAATTTTTTCTAGCTCTGTTTTTCTCCTAACATTATGTTAAATTTCTGCATATTTTTACTGCTGTCTAGAGCCATCTAGACATTACTTTTTTTTTTTTCCAAGTTTTCCTGCATCTCGTGCCTACAGTGGCTCATTGACGGTATGGCTAAGTGACTAACCATTTCAAAGTGTAGCTAACAACTTAAAATATCAAACTTCATCTTTAGATTTTTTTTTGAAGTTATATTCGCAAGGTTATGTTGCTTCCTGATATCCAGTATTACTGTCAAGTTAAACTTAATTGCTTTAGTTTTCCCCATTACTGGATTAATCACTGGACAGACTCATTACAAGCTGTGTATTATTAGTTACATTTATTTATTTATTACAAGTTACATATTACTAGTACCAGCCTTACTTCCTCAGGCTGGCTGGCTGAATCTTACTGAATTTGATTTGAGGTTTGTGTGCGTGTCCATTTTACTCACAAGATATTATTCTGATCACTCTATCGTTGAGATGCTCTAGGAAAAAAATACTGAGTGTAATGATTTTTGAATGCAGGGATGATTGGAAACATATTATAAAGAGGAGATTAATAAGAAGATAAGGTTGATTATTTTGAGTAATACAGAGTTTTGCTAAAGTACCCTTTTCATAATATAAGAACAAAGAATTGATGAGCAACTGTAAGAACTTACTAAGTTTTTTGCATAATGTGTTATTAACAGGGGTCACTCACTGACTGGGGGACAGAAAGGGTAGAGACCTAATCCTTTTCTGTGGCTTGGAGTTTTTGGAGTTTTTTTAGTCAAATGCTTTATTCATAAAACAAAGCACTACTGATAAAGATACATTTCTATAGACCAGTTAGCTTCTGTGTTACAGCCTGCATCAGATTTTCTAATGCTTCTTTCCACTGTATTAAGCACAAGATCCTGAATATGGCAGACGGACTTCCTGATCTTGTAAAACCTTTTTAAAATCCCATTTCTGTATTAGCTTAATACCTTTTGAAGCTGTAATAGTGATTCTTATTAATATGTTCACTGAGTCTTTCTTGAAATACTAAATTTTTAACCTAGTTAGACATTTGCTCTTGCTTTCCTTCCTCTTATGGCTTTTTTTCTGCTATAAGAAACTCAGATGAAAGACACAACTTTTGTACAATGGACTGCTGTTAAAGGCTTCTGACCATTTTAACTTCACCTTGCTGTGAGATTCAAACCTCAGTCTTGCTACGGATAACAGTCTACCTTCTGGTTTTATAAGCACTACCTTGAAGGTTACAGTGCCATTATGCACAACAAATGTCAGAACCTGAAGGGTAGCTTAAATGCTTTGAAACCTGGTATATGGGGACTTCAGGTAGTGACTACATCAACGCCTCGGTGATTACACATGGTGCCCTTACAAATAGCCAGCACTGAAGGAGGCACACTGCTCCTTCTGGATGGATTGCTGAAGGTTATTGCTGAGCTTTGTTATTCCTTCATTACACTGTGCTTCTATCACTTGAGTGTAGCTCTTGGTAAACATTTGCAGACAGCTCTCAGTTCATGCAGCATCCAGCTGTTGGCTCAGTCATTAAAAAGTTTGGTTTTTTCTGACTCTGGTTCTTCCCTACATCACAGTATACTGACTCTTAAAATATATTTTGTTCTCTTTAGCTAACAGCATTAAAAAGCAGTTCTAATTGAGTAGATCCTTTCTGAGATGTTTGGCTTGATTACTCCTTTCGTTCATCTACTCCAGTGTCTCAAATAATCTGTGCACCTGGTGTGGCAGAGGTTTTCCTCTTCCTCCTGCTGGATTATGGAACAGGCAACATCTCTGGAGAGTTCAAAAATCTTTTTCACAACTAAATTTTATTTATTTATGTGTTTAATTTAAAGCTTTTATCTTTCAAAACCAGACTTGCTGTCTTTGTTTTGTTCACTTGGGTGTTAATCTCTCTATAGTGGTTTGTATATTTGGTGAGAACAACTGTGTACTTTGCATATTTAATTGGCCTGAAGTTAGAATTTGTGTTCCTTGATTAATGGCAACAAACAATTCCCCACTCACTCTAGAAATATGCACTATTTTGTTCATTTCAGACTGTAAATTATATTGTTAGTTAAGCAGTCATCACAAGATTCAGGGATAGTGACTGAGCCTCTTCTCCAGTTTCAACTTTAACATTTAACAATATGAATCATATTTCAAGTACTTTAATATATATTTTTAAACCTATGTTGCATTTGTATTAATAGAGGTATTCTTTATCTGATGATAATTATTAGTGAGTAATTACTGTATCACAATCACCGTATAGGTGTTAGGTACGATATGCCATGTCAAATACTCATAGGAATGCAAATATATAAATGTGTAAAGAAAATATCAACAGATAAAATGAGAGCATTAAGTAACTTTTGCGGTTAGATTGGGATCAACACTCCTTTAAATCCTTCAGAAAAGTCTATTACTTCTGTGAGTCATGGCTTTTTCCTGCAAAGGCTCTGTCACAGTATGCCATATTTGTTCAACTGTAGAGGAATTTGGGTTTTTATTATACTTGTGTGAGCTTGTCCATTACAAATGTTAGATACCTTGCCCTGGGATTCCCAGAATCAGTCTTTGGCACATTTTTAAGGGTTTATATCATATTTGCCACTTTCCATTATTTTTGTACTGAGACCTATTTAAAGGATATATAATGCATGTGGAAGGATGTGGGCATTATATATTGGAATTCATTTATGGGAGCCCTAGTGAAAATCATTACTTCATGGCAGCTTGCTTGAAAACTCCTTTTACTGATATTTCAGTTTACAGATGATTTATAAAGTTTATTCTCTTTTTTCTTTTTTTTTTTTTTAAGGTTGTTGAATAGAAAACCTTATATTTAGAATGCAAATAATTAATGTATTATTCAAATTTTGTCTGATAATGCTATAACTACTTAACCATCTTTTTTTTTGGTACCAGAAAGCTTTCTGCTTCTGATGTGTTTAGAAATAGCTTTTGTAATTATTGATAGTAAGATACTCCTAGAAATCAACTTTTGCCTTGCCTTTTTATGTTAATAATTAATTTCTGTTGTTATGTTGTGGTTTTAATTCAGTTCTATTTAGACAGGATTCTGAGATTTCTGAAGAATGTCTTTACCTCTAATAACATTTTAATTTTCTGAATAATCATGCCTGTCATGGATTCATTGGATTCATCTCAGTTGCTAGTATGCATTTACTATTAGTCTCTAATAAGACTGCACATTAGTTTTCATTCTGTCCATTATTAGTTTATCCCTTTGCCTGCTCCTTTTAATTTCTCTTTGATGGACAACTTCTATTTTTTTGTACTTGGTATTTTAAAACTAAAAATTAATTTTTTACTCTTTCCTTTTCTCTGGAAAATTAAATCTAAGTGTGTTATGGTCAGTATTACATGCCTTGTGTCAGGACTCAGAAGTCTTTGAAATTAGGTGGAAAAAACCACCAAACCCCGTAAAACACAAAATACCTTGCCAGCTGTAGAGTTCTGACACAAAGAATTCAGTACGTATTGTATCTACTGCCCCCCACCCCACCCCTGTCTCTGTCCCCACCTATTCTGTGGTTCAGATCCAGAAAATACTTTTCTACTGCCTTTGTGTTAGTGTGTTGGCATGTAGAAATAAGAACAAAAGAAAATCAGATATTGGTAGGATCTAACATTTTGGAACCTGTCTTCAAAGGCAAATGGCATGTAGAACACCTTGTGAATTCCACTGATTTTTAAAAAAAATAACAGCCTGCACATTCCTTTTTGAAACATCTGTATTTTAAGAATTTTAGTGAAGACAAATCTTGGGGTGGATATCTTTAAAAGGAATTAGATGCTTGTAAGTTGACTTAAGAATCTGATATTTACTATTCTTTGCAGTTGTTGAAGCGCTGCTGTTGTAATGTCTATTGATGTATAATCTAACAAGTAACCATTTCTGAGGGCTCCTGTTTATGTGAAATCCTCACTCAGGCGTGTCTTTCCACTCATTCAGTTCCTGTTACCTGCTGCCCCTGTGTGTGGATTTGACCAGTCCTCTTGAGAGACCTGCTGGATCCCTGTTTGGTCACATGCGTATAATAGGTTTGGGACAAGGTGGTGTTTTTCCCCTACAAAGATCTGTTTCATTTCAAACTAATTAGCAGTGCTCTGGATTTTTGAGTTTCCACTGCAATATCTGTGGTTATGTCTTCAGCTTCCAAGCTAGACAATTTTTTGATCCTTAACTTCTACCTTCTTCACCTCGGAAAGGTAGATTTTTCTTGGAAAATGTAATTAAGCCATTAAGCTAGCATACTTCAGTATCTACAGATTTTTCAGACTTTATTTGGGTTTCTGGGACAAGCTTTGCTTAGTCAAAGATGGCAGGTTAAAGCAGTCTGGTAGAAAATAGCTTCAAATTGAGATTAATAAAGTTGTTTATAAGATTTGACAAAGGCTGTCTTAATATCATCAGATTTAGTAGTGACCCCATTATGTGCTCTAATTTGATCATCTGATTTACCTAAACGTCTTTGGAGAGTAATCAGGAAGTTCTTGGGCTTTAAAATGATTTTTTAAATTATTCTTAGTATTTTAGAAAATTAAATACTTTTCCGGTGCAGAATTTCTGCCTTTTCTGCATATATATGTGTGTGCGTATATCTTTAGGTAAGTTTGAGAACACCCCTGTGAAGTGGGGACCCTATGAAGGGCCTTCCATGAGAACTGGTTCTGTAATTTTTTGTGGGACTGAGGTGAAGGTGGTCATTCTGTTCACCATGTGTTTCTTCTTTACCTTTTTGAAGATGACTATATGCATTCATCTTTTTCCAAGAGCATCTGCTGCTACTCCTCAGATGTGATTGGGAGAGACTTCTTTTCCCATGTGATATATGCATCCCATCTAGCTCCATAAGATGGCATATTTCAAGTTGCTTAACTGGGCCTCAAGTTGATCCTTCTATCAGGTATACTTCTGTCTTCCACGCTCTGCTGGTAGGCACTGGGGCCTGAGAAGCCCAAGGGCAGACTTTGCTGGTAAGGACCGACAAAGATATTGAGAGTCTTAGTGTCTTTCGTGGCCTCTCCTCTCTTTCGACAGCAGACCCCTCTTGTCCTTGCTTGTAGGGGAATATCCATATGCTCACAGAATCCCTTTTTGATTTTTTGCATCTCTTGCTAGTTTCATCTTCAGCTGTGGTTTTCCTAATTCTGTGCCTGTATGCCTGGAAAGTGCTTCTGGGGCCCTCCCAGGTAACTTCTCAGATTTCAGCTTCTGTAAGCTTCCTTATTGCTTTCTGAGCTTTGTTTGAAGTTCTCCATTTAGCCAAGTGGGAATAGCAGATCAAATGATCCCCTCTCATCCTCTGTGGGGGCTTTCCTTGGAGATCAACCACCTTTCTTTGGCACCTTGTCATTCATGACCATTCATGAAATCTAGCCAAGCAGATCCCTGAATAAGCTGAAGTCCCTTTTTCTATTATCCAGGATTTTTCCTTTGTTCTGTTTCTTGCATTCCTCACTTCCCTTAGAATCTTAAGCTCCACTGTCTTGTTGGTATAGCCAAGGGAGCAACTGATTTCCACATCCCCAATTAGGCTATTTTTTAAAAATTTATTAGTAGAAAATTCAGTAGAGCACTCCTAGTTAGTTTGTTCAGCATTTGTCCTCAGTGCTTTTGAAATCTGTACTACTTGTGCCCTACTGAGTTGCTCTTCCAGCAGATGAACTGGTAGTTGTATTCCACCCTGAAGTAAGTGTGGGGAAAGCTTTCCTTGTTGCCCTGCCTTGTGTGTGCCTCTCACTTCACATCTCCAGCACCTCAACAGCTTGGTTTAGGTGTAGAAGATACCCTGCTCATGATTTCCAAGTTTCTTTTGGTATGTAGAAGCTCTAATTAAATACATACAGTTTATGTGAGATTGAATGAGTTTATCATCCAAAGGCAAATGACTTATATGACATATATCAGGTAAATGCTTGTTATTGTGTCCATATATTTTGGCACACAAACAGATGATTTAAATGTTGTCATTTCTGCCTCAGTCTACAATTTAACTGGACCTAAATAATAAATGTACATATATTCATCTGTTTCTTCGTCACCATAGAGACAGACACTTGTGTTGAGCTCTTTGTGTTTCCTATTTTGCATATCCTACAATCAAGATTTAAAAAATTTTAATATTATAGTGTGTTAAAAATGACAGGAAACAGAAGTCTGATCTGATGGAATGTGTTGAAAAACAATAGGTAATGCTTTGGCTAGTTTGTTAGCCAAGTTTTGAAATGAAAAAAATCCATTAAACACAGGAAAACTCCTTTTCAGATGGTTTTCGGGAATACACTGTTATAAAGATGGTGTGGTATATTAATTCAGTGTTATCTGTTTGAGTCTTCATATGCATTGTATTTCTTCTGGGGATGAAGTTTAAGAATAAAAACCAAAGAATACAAACTTGTTTCTTTGGAAAGTATTTATTAGCTCTGCACTTAACTAACTGAATATATTTTTAATATGCTGTACTTTTTGAATGTGAAAAAGAGTACCTTGTTAAGGTACTGCTGTCTGCTTTGAATTATAGTGAACACGCAAGATGTGAAGAATCTGTTATTTAATATTTAGTATTTTAAACATTTATTTAATGTGGTGTGTCTGGGCCATCTGTTTTAAAATATGCCTTAAAACCTGACACAGGCTTCAAGCCGTCAAGATGAACAAGTGGTCCTTGTCAGAACAGATGAAAGTGGAATGTCATGGCCTGTGACTGGACCAGCTGAACCACAGGAGGCAAAAGGAGGACGGAGAAAGCGACAGATGGTAAGTTTTATGAATGTGAATATTAAAGTGTAATTATTAAATGATTTTGTAGTTTTACTTTGATGATGCCATAATTAATGAGTGTCTTATCAGAATGTCAGTAGGTAGCTAAAACGTTCCTTTCAGAAGATGATTGTAATTAAGTGCTAGAGTACATATTTATTAAGCATATTTTAAGTTTATTTTCAGATTGTATTTCCCTTGGGATCACTTTACAGCTTATTTAAATGCACATTCATGGAGAAGTAGGTTTTTCAAGTTATCACAGTCTCTTAGCCAAGTAGTTTATATTCCATAAAGTTATGTCAATAATGAAGATTAGCGGAGCTGAATATTTCCAAAATAAGAAAGATTTTACCAAGATACTCAGGTCTCAGGGACTAATTTTACTTTTCTTCTAATAAAAAAATAGGGCTACTGCTGGTGATAATAATTATGACCTAATCTTTGTAAGAAAATGCTTTGGGGAACAAGAAGCTTGGAGGCTGGAGCAGTGTTTTATTCTTGGGAATTGCTTGCAATGGTAAATGAAGTACTAGTTTGATTTTTTTGAGATAAGAGGCGATGACAGTACCTCACATTTCTAGCAAGCGTGCTCTTGATTAGCAGGACAGATCATTTTGCAGCACTTCTGTGGAGGAGCAAAAGGCGTAAGAGAGTGAGGAATTTGCTGTCATCCTCCTGTTTGTTTCCATTTTAGAAAATGCCATCTTGCTGTATGTTAATGACCATTCCCTGTGCTCCTTCAGAGTTCTAACCTAAAGGACATCTGTTCTCTTGTTCACTCTGTCTAAGATGGCAACATTTCCCAGCAGAGGTACCATATTCGTACAAGTTTTCAGACACTCTGTGATTACTGTGTTTCAGTAGTGTCTGTAACTTTACAAAAACTTCTGAATTGCCAATAACAAAAATTACTTTTTAGAATATTTCATTTTTGTGAGCTTATTAACTGTTTCAGTGAATTACTCTGCATCTTCCCTGAGTGATAATGTTGTAGCTCTGATACCTTAAGGATGCAAAGGATATAGTGATTATGGAAAGAGGCTACATTTTTATTTAGGCATACTGATGCAGTTGAAGAAAGGGAAGATACTATTTTCCTTAGATAAAATGAAGTAGTCAGCCCAGTTATTTCAGATGTGCTGAGCTTGATTCATAATTCTTTAAACTTGTTGAAATTACTGGGATCTGAATTTTACAGCTGATCTTTCTCATTAGGTAAATATTTATTTTTAATATGTTTGTTTCCAGGTCCCTACTCATGTAGATAAAGAGAGGGTACGGTATTTTCAGGATGATGATAATATGGACCTGAAGGATTTGGTCAAAAATGAGAAGATGAGGACAGCAGAGGATCAAAACTCACTGTTCATGCGTATGGCATCAAAGGTAACGTGTTGTGTGTATTTCTAATTAAAGATGTCATTATTAGAAATATCAAGGGGGATATGAGGCCTGAGTGCTCTAGGTATGTTGCTTTTGGTTGAGAATTCTTAATGTCTTGAGTAGTAATCAAATCTGTTGTAATATGGTCCTCGTAGATGTCATCAAAGTGATGGAAACGTGCACACATGAAGGAAATGTGGTGTGTTGAATTCCTTCATAGATGTGTTTGTGCTGTTCCTTTGCCTGTAGAATGTGACATGGTTGAGATGAACACTTTTAAAGTGCATCATATATTAATAGGTTACTTATGCCCACCAAAGCAGGTTTTCCCCAAATTAGTGACGGAGAAAAGCACCATTTTCTTTGTGTTTAGAATGTCACTTTCATCTAGAAGTTAAAAGAGTCAGTGAGATTTGAAGCAAACTTCCTGAATTTCCATCAGGATGTCTTGGATAATGAGATAATTCATGCTTACAGGCCACACAGATTTATACAACATGGTTCCACAAGTGAGTCCGCTTTAAGATCAGCCAGCTTACAGACAGATACTGCAGCCCAAATGGTGTAATTGTTTTCTGTCATCCAAACTGAGGAATAAGGCATACTTTTTGCACTTGATATGGAAGTGTTTGACAAAGATGATTCCAATAGCTATGACATACAGTTTCTCTAGCATGCTTCAATTTTTACTAGATTACTGCTCCAATATTTTATGCATTACTGAGCAGGTTCTGAAAAAGTTTGTTTGCATGGAATTAAGTATCATCACAGACAAAATTTTATTTTTCCATTTATCTAGAGGCAGACAGGATCCCGGAGAGTAGGTTTTAGTTTGTTGGTTTGGTTTTTTTTTAAATTTATTTTTCAAAATTAAACTTCTTCAGATGGAACTTAAAATAATTGTAAAAGACATGATAGTGCCCAGTAGAAAATATTTAGACTGATGCCATAAACCTTCTGTCAGGAAATTCTTCTAGAGAGATTATCTGAACTCAGTGTGGTTTGTGCATCTTGTCATTCAGCTGCCTCCAGTAGAACTTCTCATTCTCTCCCACTGACATACTCAAAACAAGTGATACCCTTGGGGTCCAGTTAAACAAACATGACTTATTGCCAGTATTTAGTTTCTTTCTTTACCTTCTTGTCCAAAAAACCCTCAAACACACAAAAATTTTCTTCAGAACTTGTGCAGTGGTGCAAACTGTTAGCATTAATTAACCAGCATATCTGTCATGCAAACACTTAAAAGTAAATGAAAATTTAAGGACACAATCAAACTTTGTACTGTCCACATTGTATGAAAAAAAGCATAACAGAGGGAAATGCCATTTTCTCAAGGACCTTATTCATCTTGTGTTGTTTTGCCTCCATTAAGTATTCTTGTTGTGAGAGATAACTTTCACGATAAATGGTGCTTGGGGTGTGTGTGTATGAATGTCTATATTAAAACATAAGTGGAATGGATTTTAAAAAAATGCTTTAACTCACATACGGGCATTGAAGGTGAGTTTGTAAATCCATATCAGCATGTTGTTCTGAAATTACTGTTAACGTGCTCAATTTGTTCTTTATTTAGTGCTTTCATGTGGCTGCTTCCACTGAACAGTTTAGAGGGTTGCTTTTTGTGCTCTTGACTCTTTTTGGGGATGTGTAAATAAAGCGAGGCGAAATTGAGCTTCCTGAGTTTTGGTAATAGCAAATATTTGTAGTGCCTCCATGAAAATGAAGTAGGAAGTGCTTTTAAAAAGAGAATTTTTTTGCTTGTATTTTTCCAAATGCAAATAAAAGACAATTCAGACTTTTTTTCTGAAAAATGTGTGTATTTATCCTGTAATTTGCTTGTCTTGCCTCTGGACTTTCTAAACTTTGTGAAAAATATTGTTTGCCTATTGATGTATTTATTGATTCCAAGTTTCTTCACTTCAAACTGGAAAATAACTTTTGACTCTTAGAGCCCTGAACTGTTGTTCAGCTGCCCTTGATTTAGTTTTTGTAATTTTGACATTAATAATGCAAGAAAGACTAGCAAACTTGAAGGGAGATCAAAGATTTCTATATTATTTAGTTTTGTAAGTTTTCAAAGGCAAGAATTCTGATAATATTTCTTTGTAATTTTTTGTTCTGTTCTTTTTTTTTTCTATTCAATTTTGAAATGCTGATCATTTTCCAAGTTCTTGATAACTGAGACAGTTGCAAGAGCAGCTATATGAAAGATTCACTCAGCCCAGTATTCTCTGTCCAACAGTGACTGCACAGGAGAAAGAGAGTAAGAACAGGTCACGCTTCCAGTGGTGCAGCTTGTGCTTTCCTGGCATTTAGCAATTTGGAGGTTTTAATGCTGCCTCCTTATCTGGTATCTCTCTCTGGTTTATGGATAGTTATCTGAATTGGGGATGAGACTGAATATCCCCTGTTACTTCCTTTCTGTGACTCCTCATTTTCCATTTTATCATCTGTACCTGTTGTTAAAAGTCATGAGCTTTGAGTCATTGAATTTGAAGGAAAGACAAAACCAAATCCTGTATATGTAACATCTTGGGTTAGCATTCTTGTACCTGTAGCCAGTTCCTTGAGGATTCTACTTACTTGAACTATAAGGATTTCTGGGGCAGTGGTAAAACTTGATCAGTCTAGGAGTGGTACAGAAATAGCCTGGTACAATATGTAGCTGTTTTAAAAATACAAATTCTGTACAAATGAGGAGGAACTTTGGGAACTGAACTTCTGTATCCATGTAGTAGAATAAAATGAAATGTAGTATTTAACTTCTGTAAAGAAGCAATTATGAAGAAACTCTTTAGTGGGAGTTTAAAATGACTGCATAAAGGGAAAATGCTTGCAGATGTATGTCACTGGTAAAAACATTCTAAGGGGGTGAACACCCTCCAAAACAGGATAAAACTTTGTTTGATTGTTTTTATTTAAAAATAAATTCAGGAGTGGAGAACAGAAGAAGAAAGAGCTTCTGGAGGTTGAAAGGAAAGTCAAAATCAGAACCCAACCATTATTTGAAAAGTACTTCTCATGTCCGAGTAAGGAGAATGAAAGAGAGAGTGAGCCTAGCAGGCTTAGAAGGCAGCTTTGATGACAATGAGCAAAAAATTATCTTGAGGGAATTTAAGTAATTATTTTGAGTTTGCTAAAAGGTAAAAAACTTAGGAGTTAGATTCATTGAAAGCAAGAAACCAGCAGGAATGCGGTGTTAAAAAACCTGATCAAGGGATAATTAGAGCATTTAGGAAAGATAAGTGCGTGCTAGAAAGACTAATGAACTATTTGCATTAATACTCTCTATAAATGAGGTCAGAGCAATTGTTTTGCATGAACCATTATTTACATGGAATAAGTGGAAAAACTGTCTCAAGTTAACAGTGTCAGTAAAACGAATTTTCGTTCAAATTTATAGAAATCCAGTATTTAAAAATGAAAGTTGAATTTGAGATGAATAATAACCAATGACTAAAACTAAATAATCCTCACTTAAGGGAGGAAATGAGAGAAGTCAGGTGTGACATCGTCAGCTGTGAACTTATGAGTGTAATCTTTATTCATCCTGAGTAAGAGAAGATGGCAAGTATAATGGCAATCTTAAAAAGAAAACAGAGGGACAGAGTAAATGGTAAATTTTTCTTATGAAAGGAAGTTACCAGTGGATTCATCATGAATTTCTTGTGTTCAACACATATATAAACCATCTAGAGGAAGAGATACTTTATGATATGAGAATTGGTTATGGTTATGTAAAGATGCACAGCTGTCAAAAATAAAGGTCACTGTAAATTGTAGAATTTCAAACTACAAAGATGGAATTTTTCTACCATTGTGAAACATACCTGAGCTGATTCTTAAGATTCACTTCAGAGAGTTTTTTGAGAGACGTATGTATTTTAGTGATGTGAGTTACCTGTTGTATTTTAAATGCTGTCTGAAAGACATTATGGATATAAAGGGAATTAAAATGTCTAGCTCAGACACAGGAGATTATGCTATAGACCTCTCAAATAAACAGAAAGAGATCCCATCATAGGTATTGAGGCAATAAATTCAGATGAAAGTCAGGGTTGATGAATGCAAAATTATGGTAATTGGAGCTGCGTGAAGCCATGACTGTGCATATACCACAAGATGCTGTTGATGCTTGATTTGAGAGTCACTGTGAGTCTGCAAACATCATCTCCGTGCTGGTGTGATTAAAATGAGAAACAGAATTTTGGAGGTTGTGAAAAGGGGGAATTTACAACCGATTTAAAGTGTATAAGGCTACTGTAATGCACCCATGGTGCACCCATGTCTTGAATGCTACCCACTCTGGTAAGCATAGGCTGTGGTCAGAGGCACAGAATGGGTCCATTTGAAGAAAACCTAAGTAAACAAAGTTTTTTCAGCCTGGGGTGTGGGTGGGTGGGTAGGGGAAGGCAGTTGCTAGACTAGAACAGTTGGCCTAAGAGTTTAATAGAAAACAAACAATTATTTTTTGTCTTATGGGAAGTGGTCACAGAACGGAGTTTAACGTGAGTTGGGACTTTTTTCAGCAAAGAAGGAAATTGTAGAACTTGTGCTGTAAAGAATGAGTTGCTATGGAGGCCTTAATTGTGAGTGGGAGCAATAAAAAGGTATAGCAACTTTGTGAAATACAGTTTCATTGGTAAATATTAAACAGGGAAATCTAGATAGGCTTTTGGCCAAGGATTTCCACAATGATGGGCTGTAAATGTGTATCAGAAGAATCAGCTCTATGAGTTTCATTTATGCTTTCCCCCATATGTTTTGGGCATTGCTGAGGTTGATTTTGCAACATAAAGCAGTCACACTGGGTGAGCAAGCAACTGAGTTTAGTATGTTCCATTCGAAAGGCTTTTTTCTTTTTTTTTTTCTTGTTTTGTTTGCTTTTTAAGGATAAAATTTCTTAATAATGTTGCATGAATATATTGTGTTTCCTGGCTTATGCAACTGCTTTAGTTTTAGAAGGCTCTGAAGTTCCTACGGACTTCAGGGAGCTTGGGTCAGATGCTATGTAATGTGGGGTTATTTTGTTACTAGGCAAAGATGTACTGTATCACATTATTTTATTAGAACAAGCCGCTTGAATGGATACCTAGCTCTGCAATAATTTTTAAAGATTGAGCTGTATTACTTATTGACTAGCGAAGTGTACTGAAGAATGTGCTCAAAGTAGGTGTTTTGTCAATTACTGTTGTAATGTCCAAATTTTAATTCATGGTACTGTAGTCCTTCAGTCCCATGCAATGTTACATTTAGGTTTTGAAGGTATTTTTGTGTGGCTTTCATAAAAAGAAGCATCATAGATGCCAGTTGTTCTTCTCTGTTAAGATCTGAAATGCTTTTGGTAGTTTCTTTACAGGTGATTCCCAGCTCTTGCCACCACAAAATACGATGCCCTTCCCCAGATGGTGATTGTTTCTTGATCCTAAATTAAGAAACAGGCTGCTAGGCATCCTAAGGTTTCCATATCTTTCCATGTCTGTAGAATGCATTCTTATTCACAGCATAACAAGATCAGTGTTAGCGCTGAAGTTTCGGCAGCAGTCTGAAAAATTTGAGTGTGATCACAGATATTCTAGATGTAGATTTATGTACTTTGTAAGCCTTTACTACATAGAGTATCTGCATTAAGATCTGGGGCTCAGTGAAGTAGTTTTCAAAATTCTTCCATCTCTTCTCAGTGGATTCAGCAAGGTATTTTATGTCCAGCAGGAAGCCTAGCAACCAAACCTCTTCTGTCAGTTTTAGTTTGACAACACAGTACACAAATTTGACACTTAGGAATTAATTGCTCTTTTGTGCCTTCATCTGAGAAGTGGAAAAATCCACAAAAATTAATCTGTCGTGTTTTAGAAGAGCGGTGGGAGGAACTTACTTGCAAGTCTATAGATGAGATCCTATCTAGGATGGGAGAAGGGAGATCCTGTCCCATAAATTCTGTTCAATAGTTTCATTCATCTTCTACAGGGAGCTGCAGCTGCTTTTTACCTTGAGATTCTGAATCCCTCTAGGTTTAACTCTATCCCACGGGCCCAGATCTTTAATTTGCAGTGGTGAAAAAAGCTTTCTCTAAACAAAAATTTAAAACCCAAACTAAGGCCTTAAAGTTTGATTCTTTCATGTTTCACTGTTATGTCTAAAGGAAAAAAAACACCTCTTTGAAATTACTGTGTTTTTACTTTTAACTTTATTCAGCTTGGAAAGCAGTTTGGGTTCTCACTACTATAGAAGCATGACTGTAGGATTAAAAAAAGTCAGCAAAACATTTGAAAGCTGTTGTGAGTTGTGGGTTGTTGTTTTTTTTTTTTACATTACAGTTTTAGAGTACAGAATATGTGTGAAGTCTTAGGTTTTCACTGCTGATAGCTTTAAGTACCCTGTGGTTCCTTCAGCTCTGGACTGTTGTAAGTAGTTCAATTTTCCCAAATTCATGCTGTTAAGACTTACATAATTCTTTCTCTTAAGTCAGTAGATGCTTGTGGGTGTATAGAGACTGACTTCCAGAACATTACCTCAATAGAAATTACCTTCTATTTGTATGTATAAATTCTACTAAGGCATTTCTGTTCTTTTTGATTATGTTTTACTAAAAGAAAGCGAGAATGATTATTTTGTGTTGCTCATAAGGCCATTTTAATTTTGGCCATAGACTCCTTTTATTTAAAAGTCTCTACAGTAATCCCTAACATGAATTTCAGCAGTGAAAAATACAAAACTTCATTAGTAATGCTGACCTTCCTTTATGCATTTAGCCAAGAGATATGCTGGTATTACAGGTTTTCAAAAAGGGGTTTGCATGTTACCTTTCATTGGTTCTGTAAAATGGAAAATTGCTTTCAGCCTTATCATTTTTACTTGCTGTGCAAACCTACCTGTTTCACAGCTTTGCATTTCCATCACCATAAACCAAAATAATAGTCTAGAAAAAAATAGAAGCTAAAGTGAAAAATGCAGAATGCTTGCTGCTACTACTGTTATGTAATAAACTTGTTTCTCCTCTTTCTTCACATGGTGAAGCCATTCTAGTACAGCATTTAATGGACATAATAAAACTCTAATAGAGCTCTAGTGCATTGTTGTTTTTTACATTTACTTGGAGATCATGTTTGCTGTAACAAAATTAATATGAAAACCCAAGAGAAAATAATTCAAATGCCTTATTCTTTGATCTGCTACATTTCAGTTCAATTCAGTAAACAGTTTTCTGTGAATATTGAGTGGACACAAAGTTAAAGCTGTTCCTGCATTTGGAAACAAATCAGCAGCAGTCACAGCTAGATTAGGAAAGAAATCCTGGGAACAGTAAGAACTGTGTAGATGCAGCCCATATTAAATGAGTACATAAGCATTTAGCATTCTTCTGGAATTATGTTCAAATTACAAGATGTCTTGCAGATGAAGACTTGTGCAGAACAGTCTTTTCTAGGCATTAAAATTATGGCCAGGATAAACCGTAAAGTTAAATGCTAATCACACTTTAATAGCAGAATTCTATGTCTGAAGGTGTTTTGTTTGGTTGACACTTCATTTTGTTGACTTGCATGTAAGGTTTTATCAGTCCTATTAGCTAATAATAGCAAAGTCAAGTAACAGAAACAAACCATTGAGCAGTACTCTGTTGTCTCTTTATTGCTTGACCTGTGCTGCTCAAAGGCACTCCCGAACTACCTTGCTCATCGACATGACTGTTAACCTTTTCCTGTCAGTGACATAGGCCTTGAAAGCACTCTCTGCATTGATATTAAAATCTTTTGATACTATGTATTTAAAATATTGTTTATTTCCCTGGGGTGATAGGTGTTGGAAGCGCCTGTTTATTATATGTTGAATTAAACCTACAAATTTAGATGTCTGTGCTTGTAGGGAGATCAGAGTTGTAATAAAGTTTACATTATAATATTCTGCCTTGATTTGCCTTAAGCAAATGCTATCTGAGATCAGAAAGACTTTTCAGAGGTGATTTTGTTGTTAACAATAGGTGCCAAATGCTGAATAAATTTAAATGTGATGAGATGTCTTCTTATGTCACTGAGGTTTGTATTCTAAAATAATAGTTTATTCTCCTTTATTGCAGCTTCCCAAAATATATTATGATACAACATTCCACAAATATTAACTCTGTCATTTAAAGTTGAAGACGTCAGTGTTGCTATGACAATTTAAACCTAAACTGATACATTTTATACAATCTATAGACTTTTTTTTTCCCACAAATTTTCCAAGCAGATGCACTTTTATTAACTTATATGGAAGTAACTCCAGCTATGATTGCGTTAGCAAGAAGACAGGAAAAGCAGAAGTTCAATAGTTGCATACAAAATGGAACAAGTAAATAAGCAGAAAAATAACTATGAAAAAAGCTGAAAACAGCCAACACTGGAACCATGCGGGTGTCTTTTGTTACCATGCTAATTGTGTTTAATAGAATTTCCTGTTTTATCCACAAATTTGCGGAGAGGGAAAAAATTGTACTTGAGGTATTATGTAGGTATAATCCCTGATGATTAGGATTTCTGTCTCTTAGCATTTCCTTTCAGTATCACAATGATATTAAATTCTTAACTAGGGCTTTTTTTCCCAAAGGGCCACCCAAAGAGCAAGTGGAAGCAGCAGAGGGAGCAATAAGAGACACAACGCCCAGCACACTTCAAATGTAGCGTGTAGGCAGCCAGCAGTGTGTAAGACTCCGAGGGTTTTACTGTGGAATAAGAAAAGCAGAATTGGTTTACAATTAAACTGTGAGATACAGTTCCAGTGATCCGAACATACATTGGCAGAAAAACGAGGCTGACCCTGCAGTCTGCCACGTGTGGGTCTGCAAGAGTTACTTTAGGAAGTAGCCTCATGCCAAGGTGCCTGATGGCTTCACCAATGTAACAAATTAAAAAGGACATCAATTATTTTATAAACAGAATATTATATAATGAAATTATTCATGTAATGCAATCATATTGTTCATGGTCATTATCATGTTAAGGATTTAATCAGCAAATACAACATTGTAATTTTTCCCTCTCTCAAATCATTCTCATGTAGTCAGATGCTGATTTCTTTCTAAAGCCCTATGCTGAATGGTTAGAGATCTCTCTCCTTTTCTTGGGTTTTGGCCACATTTGCACTGTATTTGAGCTTTCCAAATGAGATCCCAGAGGGCTCCTGAGAGAAGTTTGGATGCCTTCCCTGACTGCTGTTTAAATGTTTGTGTATTACAGGCCTTTCTTGGCCAGGGGAAGCAAAATTGTGATGCTGTTCTGTTGGTTAAACCAAAAGCGCATCCTGGTTGTGGAAAATGGGCCATTTTTTATTGGACACAGAGGGAATATAGTTACCAAAGATAAGGAAAAGGCTGAGGTGCTTAACACCTTCTTTGCCTCAGTTTTTAACAATAAGGCAGGCCATCCTCAGGATAACTGGCCTCCTGAGCTGATAGATAGGGATGGGGAGCAGAATAGCTCCTTGTATTCCAGGAGGAAGCAGTCAGTGACCTGCTGAGCCACTTGGATCCTCACAAGTCTATGGGACCACATAGGATCCATCCTAAGGTGATGAGGGAGCTGGGGAAAAAGTTTGCCAAACCGATCTCCATCATTTGTCATCAGTCCTGGCTCACTGGAGAGGTCCCGGATGACTGGAAATCGGACAATGTGTTGGCAATCCATAAGAAAAGCTGGAAAGGGGATCTGGGAAACTACAGGCCTGTCAGCCTGACCTCAGTGCCTGGCAGGGTTATGGAGCAGATCATCCTGAGTGCAATCAC
>JAWMRA010000001.1:41961913-42052069 GCA_035584735.1 Pseudotriccus pelzelni | reverse complement strand
TGAGTCAATAAAGTAGTTATCCTAATAATAAAAAAAAAAAAAAAAAAAAGAAAAAGAGTAGGGTCATCACTTTTTAACATTCCACATATTCACTCGTAAAGATTAACTGTGTTTAATGGATCTGCTTGTGTGGTCTTCTTTGGTGCATTTTCAGTGAGTTTGTGGAATATATGTGTTTTGGTTTGTGTTCTGTTTCACATTGTTCTACAAAAACCTGTTACAGAAGATGGTGAAGTAAAATTACGGGCCTTCCTCTCATCTCACCTTGACCACATTTCTTCTTAAACCTGAAATAAAATGGAAGGAAGAGACAGGATAAAAGAAATATATATCCTGATATAACTGAAGCATACCTTATTCCATTCAGACAAGGACGGAAAAAAAGGGAACTCAAAGTGCAAGTGGCTAAACTCTCTGTTACTGTACAGTTTGAAGATCCCTGGACTCTGCCCGCCACGACACAAGATTCAACCCGTATCACCATTCACTTATGTTCCGCTGTTGTTTTACTTTCACTAATTCAGATAATAATGAGAGGAGTTATGACCTCTGGAAGAACTAATGTCTACCCTAAATACTCACTGGTTACTAGTCCTTTAAGTAGTTTCAGAATGTCAATGCTTATTATCATTGGAATAAAGATAATACTATTAGTTTACTAATATCTTTTAAGCAGCTGTCATCCTTTAAGCTAAAAGAAGTAATTTATTTATTTTTTTAAATATTTTTTTCTTTAGAAAAGAATAAGATTTATGTTCAAGTAGTTTCAAATGGATATTTACTGAAACCACTGTTCTTCATTTATCTGCTGGAAATAGTGTTACAGAAATCATACATTTCTGAAAGCAGCCAGCCATGTTGTCTTATGAAATTCCTTCCTTGGATCTTCTCTGCAGTGCTTAAAATGCACAGTCTGAAAGTACACTGAATATTGTAGTTGCAGTAGTGCAGTCTTTCTAAGTGCTGTGTCCTGGTTCTTTGCTAGTGCTCATATGCACTGATGTTCCAGCAGGGGTCAGCCTGACTGTCAGAGTAGATAACAATCACCAGGTCCGGCTGTACTGGGAGCTTTCCAAGAGAGAGGGTAGACATGAAATTTTAGATCAGGTACTGTTTTATGGGGCTAGTGTCATTTTGTTTCTGCAGTACATATTTAACTTTGGTAAACAGTAGTGGCTGAAAATATAGAAGAAAAATAAAATTAGTTTACTTGAACACTGTGTATGATTCTGAGGTACGTTTGTGAAAATGCATGTTAATGTGATTGGTCTCAAGAGAAATGCTACTTTTAATTTATCTAATTATTGCTAAATTGTGAATCTGTCTTTCTGTGTGGGCATGATTTCAAGAATATGAAAATGGTTGTTTTAAATTAACACTCCAAATATAAACAAACAAACAAAAAAATCTATCATATGAACTGAAAATATCTGTCAATAAGTATCTTGTATGATGTGTTGTACTGCATTTGCTGTACAAACTGCGTTCTTCAGGGGGAAAAGCAAGGAAAAAACTCAAGCCCTGCTATGAGAAGTTTACTGAACATTTTCAGTTAAATTATTTGTAGACTGGGGAATTCACAAGAATTTGGAAGAAGAAATCTGTAGCTACTGACAGCCCAACAACATTATTGCATATCTGATAAGAACTGTATTTTATAATGTAGTCAAAGGCAGGATGGGAAGAAGCTTCTGCAGTGATGAAAGGCCTGGAAATCTACCATCAGATGTGATTGAGAAACCCAGTCATTTTAGTTTATGATAGAGAAGGGCATGAAATTATTCTGTCTTGTAGCAGCACAAGGAAATACGGCTCATAGTAAGGGCTTCTGAAAAGGTCTATTCAAAAAACTCCGGAGCTATTAGCTGGAATTGGATATCTGACACATTTAGATGTAGCTGTGTATCAGCGGCTCATTAGCAGAAGAATTTTCTTGGAAATGTGGCAGATTCTGTTACTACTGAGCTTTCAAATAAGAAAAGCTATCTTTCTACAAGGTCTACTCTATGTCAACAAAAACCTGTAGCTCCAGAGTAGCAGTTATGGGTGGTTTTCATAACCCTCACATTATGTATGAGGACAAACAGAGAAGCCCACTGTGGCTCCTCCTGAACTTACACAATAATGCTGACATTTAACATATGATGAGCCTCATGTTTTGAAAGGAAAGATGAGTTTTCAGTTGGGTAGCTAGAATGTAACAAAGTGAAAAGGCTGTGTACTTTTTATTTGGGATTAAAGGAGCACGGCTTTTTTGTACACATATTAAAGAAGATTGTTTGAACACATTTGCCGTTCACCTTGAAATGAAATTAAATTAGGAGTAAGCGACGAGGAATTATCAAGATGTTCTGCATATATACCAGTTTGATATGTATAGTAGTCTGTTCATGGTGTTTCTCTTTTAAAAATCATTTTTCTGAAGTATTTTCAATGCCATGGAAATATTTAATGCACACACATATTATTCTGCAGGCAGTTTTTACAGAATATTAGAACTTAATTTAATTAAAACTAACTTTGAATACATTACTTAAGTGATTTTTTAAAATATTCATTACAAGATGCTTTACAGTAGGAGCTAGAAATAAAACTTTTCACTTTAAAGTATGCATTGTTCCAGTAGATGTACACTCTATCATTCGCAATTACATGTGAAATAAATTTCAGGAGCTCCTTGAAGTGTATTTCATTTATGGTAGTTCTATGTGATGAAGCAATGAGTTTCTAATATCATTCTCTTCTAAAGTGCATTATTAATAGTCATAAAACTGTACCTACTTAATATTGTGGAGAATACTTATTTCTGTTACTACTTTAAAGCAGTAAATATTAAAAGCTGAGATTAAGTTCATTCTCTTCACTTACATGATATTCATGCTGGTCTCAGTCAGGAGTAATTCCACTGAGATCTGTGAAGTTATATCAATTAGGGCATTGCTGGAAATAGTAACATGCTAAAAAGAGAATTAAGCTCATACTTCCTTTTCCTCCTCTTCATTTAGTGCTTTCTTTTTCACTCCCTCCCTCACTTAGATTTTTTTTGTATCAATGAATACTCCTTAATACAACAAAGTTCAAGTGAAAAGAAAATATTCTTAACTATATTTTCCTTGATTTTGACTTCTTGACTATATAAAGTCATTCTTTATAATAAATAATTTTTATTCTAATCCTTTATTCTGTATTCTGTATTCTGCTATATAAAGAAATTATAATAGATAATAATAATAAACATATTCTTTATTATTGTGTTTAGTATCAACAATGTGTGAAGTTCTGTCAAGGATAGTATAAAATAACAGAGCCTGGTGCTTTGGTATTCCATCTGAGCCCTCAAGAGTGAAACACGCAGTGTATAAATGCCTAATGTGCTGATGAAGTCAGTCATCCTTCAGAAGTAAGATATTCATTTATTGTTTTGTGTATGTCAGCACAATGATTTGTGGCAAGCTTCCGTACAGAATGCATACAGTGAAGAAGGAATCATCTTCAGATCTGAGTTTCTTATGAACATACATATGAAACAGCAGAAGCATTTTAGGTGGCTCCTAATGTAAGGGTAGCATCACCCTTACCCTCATGGTGCCAAAGCCTCGGAGTGAATCCTCTGTGACCTCATTAACTTGATAGAAGATCAGTCACAAACTGTGGAAATAAACAAGACACAGTTAAGTCCTGTGACATTAAAAAGCTGAGCTATGCAATTCAAGATATAAGCATGTTTAATCATTTTTCCTTTTTGGCCATCCAACATCAGACAGAATATTACTCATAATAAGTAATTTCATAAAATAATTTTTTCAATTATTTTTGCCTCTTTTTGATTTAAAAATATTCTGAAAGGCTTTTCTGAAATGTTTAAGCCACATTCACTGCCCTGAAAATTTTATTTCTCTGAATACTTTTGAGCGTATTTGCAGGGTTTCATTAGTTTGTATTCAGTAATTAAGCTTAGTTTTGATTTGACCTGTTTTGTCTGCCTCACATTGGCCTTTTTAGCCATCAGGGCGCTTGTAGCAAGCGTGGGTAGAGCCATTCCCAAATCTTCGTTCCTGAAGCCTAGCCATGATGATGATGATGATGATGATGATGATGATGATGATGATGATGATGATGATGATTTGACCTGTATATTAATAGAACTTTTTGTTTGATTCTGAATTGGATAAGCATAATTTCTACAGTCAGATTCCTATCAGATGCCATTTGTATGCATACCTCAACATACATGAACAAAGTTAAAAATGATCTTTTCAAAAGCATTCTCTAATCCCTAAATTTACTTGTTTCTAGTGCAGACCATTGGTTCTGTTTACTGGAAAATGCACCAAAAAAAAACAAACAAACAAACAAAAAAAAACACCAAAAAAAACCCACAAGCAAACAAAAAAGCCAAACAGCAAAAGAAGCACAATGTTATTTTTTAATTTTTTATGTTTTCAATCAGAATAATATCCAAATAAAATAACAGTTACTGTTATGAGGTTTTCGTAAACCTTTTAAATTATTGCCGTTGTAAATTAGTAGATTAAATGTAGCTAGTGGTTCAGTCGTTTAGGTGGAATTGAATGAAGCCTCAAAGCAGTAGAGGAGTTGTGTCCTCTGTTCAAGGGCAGAATAGTGTCCCAGAGGAGATGCAGCCCTATCTTTTTCCCTGCCTGGGAAAAAACATTTTACCCACAGAATTTTGCTTACTTTTGCTGTCACTTTTTACTCTATGAGGTAGTTAATAAGTAGCTTTTTGAAAGTACCAGTCATTTTTTTCAGACATTCATCATAAATTAAGATTTATTTCCCAGTTTGCTGTAGCTCAGAAGTATTTCATGAAGTTCTGTGAAAAATAGTCCCCTTTAAAAGTGGTTGTTATTTCAATTTCTTCATAAGAAGAATTGAAGCTGCATGAGAAAGTATTTGTAGTAAATGTTCTCCTCTAAAAAGAAAATTTTTATGTTTCTTATTACTTTTTATGCTAGTAGAAGTGAAATGAAACACTTTGACTTGAGCAAGCAGCTTAAGACTTCCACCAAATCTAACTCTATTCCACAGCATTGCTATAAAACCAGAAATTATTTCCATTTCATCTACTATGGGACAACAAATATTGATCAGTTACTGTAGCCATCAAAGATAAGATGATTAAAATTATTTAACTGCATTAATATTCCACAGCATATATGAGGATTTGGTTCAGTTTTTAGTTGTTTGTGGGATTTTATAAACCTTAAACTCAGAAAATTCAGTGTTACAGCTCTCTTTTAGGGAATTATTTAGTTAAAATAATTTTGTTACTCCCTGTCTTTCAATCAGATGCTCCATATTGAGTGCCAAATTGACTTCACAACTGCTGGTTTTTACTTTTAGATTGAGCTGGAAAGAACAGGTTGAAATGAGAAAGATTAAGTTTTGATCTAAGCATGACCATTTTGTACAAACCCAATGAGCTTTTCTGCCTTGCTGGCTGAGCTCTTTCGTCTCATACCTTCAGAGAGGGCTTCTGTTTCTTCCAGGAGTCATTTTTTTCCCGTGTAGAAGTTCACTGGCCTTGGATATGAGCAGAACGTTCTTGGCACTGTATGCCTCATCTCTTTTGCTATTGCCTCAGTGGAGAAACCTGGCTTGGGCACACAGAACCTGGAACATATCCACGACCTAGCTGGTTGATCATAGTGGTGGCATTTGTTGATACAGTTAAAGCTTGATAATACCATTATGACTGTGAAGTGAATTTTCCAGGAAGTTCTTGCTCATAGTTACAGTAGGAGACAGTTTCACTGAGGCTTTGCAGGTTCTTCCTGGTGGGCTTGTGGGGAGGGTTAGTGGGGGGAACTATTGGGGCTAGTGTGGTGATTAATAAGCCCTATATTGTCACTCTGTTAAAAGTGACATCTTCACAACTCTTACCCTTGGTCTTCACAGAGCTTCTGTAATGTTTTTACAGAGTTTCTCCACTAAGACACTTGTAAAATTCCTTCTTTTTCATTAGTTTCTGAGGCTGACAACAGATGTTCAGTGGTGCTACCATTCAGATAGAGCTACCTATTGAAAGCCAAGATGGGAGACCATCTGCAAGCATAGAGATTCTGGTGCTTGTATGTTTTTGCAGCATTCATTTTTGCTTGGACTTAAAATATCATAATGTACTTGAAAGAACATTTTTCAAGGAAATCAATCTCTATTTCTGCTAAATGAGGTCAAGGTTTGTGAGTAAGACTGAAGCTGTAGAAAGAGTCTTATAAAACTATGCTTCATTAAATTGAGTGCTTTGAGTGAAATGAGTGTGAATTGAGTGATTTTTTATGGAGCAAGAAATATTCAAAACAGTCTTTCACCTAATTTCTAAATAGTAAAGAGTAAAAAGCTCTGAGACAGTTTTAATCATGAGATTTGCTGATTAAGACCATCAAAGTCATGTAGTCACACAATCACACAATCACACTGTCACTGCCACTGTAGAAATCAAAGTATGGATTCTCAGGTACCATGTGCCTTGAGTGCACTGTACTGCACAGGACTAAGCAAAGCCAGTTCCCTGGCTTGACAGTGAATATTGCTCTTTCAAAATATGTGTAGAAAAGCTCTAGAGATGGTGAAAAGCTGTAGCCCAGGCAACAGTTTGCGGTGATACCTGTCACAAAATTACCATGCTACGGAATTGCAGAACACTAAAAACCTGGTAGAAAATGAGTTATTGACCCATGCAGATGGGGTTTGTGTAATGTTGGTTCAAGGTCTGACATAGATTAGCATTTTCCGTTAGATCGCTGTCAGTCACTAGATCCTATAGTGGCTCCTTTGCATAGTCACCCTGGTGTCCTTGCAATGAGGATCAGGATCTTCTTTTAGTACAAGGATGTCCATTTTCGCTATGTGACCACGTTGCAGAGCATCAGTTTATTTGACATTCATAACTGACTGTCTTGCAGAAATCTAGATACATACCTGATCTCTCAATATGTGTATTAGTCATTTAATGCTATATGTTTTATGCCACTGTGATAGCCTCTCTATTTTTACCAGATGTCAGTGCTGTAGGAACATGTGACCTGTCCCTTGTACTTGCTTCCTTTTATTATCTGGGATATATAAGACACCCATATCCCATTGATTATCTGCAGTTGTTAGAAAGCAGTGACTGTAATACTTTTATTTTAAGAAATCTTCTGTGAAGAAATTAAGCAACAGATCTCTAGAGCTGCAAACTTAGGTGCAACAGTAGGGTACTTAAAAGAGAGCAACCCAGGTAAGTATGTGTTAACCCTATTCCAAATTTTTGGGTTACCTTCCTTTTGATTCCCTTTTGCTGTTCCTCCAGATGAAACAGCATTCTAAAAATTTTGTAAGTTCTGCTTAAAAAAAAGAATTAAAGTCATAAAATTCATCATCCTACAGACCGAAAAGGATAAAATGCAACGTCTCAATTTGTGTATAAGGTGTATGCTTCAACACTGCCTATAAGACATTTGTGAAATTATTCAATTTAATATATTATCTTACATGCACATTACACAGATGTAATAACCTGGTTGTTCTCTTTCTGGGAAAAGAAAATGTCCTTTGGCAGTTCTGAATTTACAGTGGAATCACAACAGGCTCTCCAACTGATGTGTTGTACCTGATTGAGTCAGAGAGACTTGGTGTCCTAGACCACAGGAAAGGCATAAGTCTAATTGCACAGTATATTATCACTCACTGAAGCAGATCAGAATTTTTTTTTAAAGTTGACTGTTAATTGTGTGCACAAATAAGGAGAGTGGAAGAGCAGATAATCACAGTTTAGTATTTCTTTTTGTAGTGGCAAAATCTTTGCATGCAATCCTGCTTATTGCCAGTCACATTCCTAAGAGGATTGAAAAAATCAGACTATTCGTGTCAAAATTTTGCTGACATATTACTGCTAGAATTCGTGTAATGTATTTAGATATGACTCAGAGATTAATAATGTGTTAGGTTACTTTAGTGACTACAGTTTTCGTGACACTCTTAGCGGAAGATCAACTTGCTATTAGCCACAGAAATTAAGAGAAGAAAAGAAAGCCAACCCAAAACTTTAAGGCACATAATATCCTGGTACTAACTGCCACAGTTGCTCACCAGAAGCACATGGATGAAAACAGTTGTCAAATGTAATTGTGAAACCTGTCACCACAAGTATGTACAAACTAAAGATTGTTGGATGCAGACAGAAAAAAAATACACACCAATTTTTATTACATCATTGGTGGGATACCTCTCTTGTTTACTTCTGTGTACATACCATTCACAAGGGCCTCCTCACAGATCAGCTAGAGTTTAATTACATTTTTTCTCTCAGTAACTCCCACTTATTGATTTGCTCATGTACTTGGAATGGGGTTGATGTTACTGGCCAAAACATTTCCCTTCTGACTCCCCGTCCACTGCTCAAGATTAAATTATATCGTAAATATCACATGCCTGGTGTGATTGCTGACATGGAAGCAAAAATTAGACATTCTCTTGAGAGTTTTACCCAAGGCACTGAAACATCCATATTACATGCCAAAATGTATTAGGAAGATAATTTGAGACCTCATTTTCTTCTGAACACCTTTAATAAAATATGTGGATAGATGCATTTTAGAATGTGTATCCTTTTATTGATGTCTAGATTTTCATTAATATGATGTAATGTAACCTAAAGGCCACACATAATGACGGCAAAATATCAAGACCTTTGGGATAAAGCAATGTGCTACATGAGGAACATGCGGAAGTGTGATTCTCAGCATAAATATATCTTCCACTTTTTTGTAAAAGTTTGAGTATTAGGGAAAGGAATTTCTCTGGGAACATTCCATGGTGTAGGAGTAAATAAATAAGCAAATTCTGAGCTTCTTCAGAATTCATCATGGAAATTAGAACCCCTCTTTGTTCAACATAGAGCATAAAATGAGATCACAACTACACACAGTACTACTAAAAAACATCATTTTCGTCCTCTCAGTTCAAACAGTAACATATAATTTCTTTGAAAAGACTGCTGCAACCTGAAATGTAAGTACCAATATGGTATGTTTCAATTTGTGCACATGATTAAATGCCCTTCTGACTCAGAGCTCTACATACATAACATTATGGGTTTGCATTGCCTTCCACTTGTGTCCCAGCCCTTTGGTTTCTGGACCTGGCAGACACCTGAGGATTCAGGAATGTCCTCTGACTCAGTGAGTGGTGTCTTAGAAGAACCACATTCACCAAAAAATAATTTAAAAAGAAAAATAATATTTCTCACTGCTTAGTCTGAACAGACAAGAACATTAAACAAAAGGTCCTGTGGACCTGATGATGCTTAATTAGCTTGTCTCTAGTGGTAACTAACTCTGTTTGTAATTTCTCTCTTTGAGAAGAGAAGACTTCCTCTTGGTTGAGGAGGACTGGGTTAGAGACAGTGGAGTCAAACCTGACATCCACAAGTCTATAGGCCCTGATGGGATGTATCCACAAGTGTTGAGGGAACTGGAGGACATCACTGCTAATTGTCTTAGAAAGGTCATGCCAGTCAGGAAAGGCAGTGAGGATTGGAAGAAAGTAAATGTCAACCCAGCCTTAAAAAAGGGCAAGAAGGAGGACAAAACCTGGCCACGCAAAACCAATACACTGCATCTCCTCAATCCCTGGAAAGGAGGTGGAACAGCTCATCCTGAAGGCCATCTCTAAGCATGTGAAAGACAAGGAGGTGATTAGGAATAGTCAGCATGAGTTTAGAATCCCTCCGAAAGGGAAACTGTGCTTAGGCAAAATAATTGCCTTCTATGATGTAGCAACTGATTGGATAGATGAAGGGAGAGTAGTAGGTGTATATGTTGTGAGATAAAGTTGGAGAGGCTCTGTGGCATATCAGTAAATCTTTTATAGAACAGAAGTTTGCGCATTTATCTAACGGAAAGAATATATTTCTTGAACATGTGCTTTATGTATAAACTTGAAACACATGGGTAGACAGTATAGTTAAATGAAATTTGTAAAAGAATAGGTAGTTTCTGCATTCAGGTTTCATTATCTTGCATTCATTTTCACTTTAATTACATAGGATTTAAATAGGTATTTTTCTAGCCACTGGGCTATTCCAGCAAATTGTTGTGCATTAGGGACACCTCATTAACAACAAGGATGAATATATTCATGTCCTTCCTACCCAGGGCATCCTCAAGAAAACAAAAGCAAATGTAACATGAATGTTGAAAGTAATAAGTATTCTTCAGCCTTATAATGCTGTATCTGTTTAACATCTCATTTATTCCTATGCTGTCAAGAAGTTTTGGTCTGCTGTCTGTAGAATTGCTATTTCCACTGTTTATTATTATGTTCATCGATTGTCTTACTTTATTTTATGAGTAATGAAATATTCTTATTTGGGCAAAAAATAATAATACAATAGAAGTCTTAATCGTCTCCTCTCAGCTATTCATGGAATGATCAGATAGCCCTGTCTTCAGCTGTTAATGTCACTAAACATTGATGTATAGGTTTAGCCAACACAATTATGGAAAATTATGCATATTCTTTGAAAAATACTACCGAAATCACAGACTGTAGGATGGGATTTTTGTGCAGAAGAACTGTCCACTGAGTATTTAAGAAAAGCAACACTCCTTTCTTCAATTTTAAGCATATTATACTTATCCTTTCCCTCCTGCAAGGTGCACTATGGTACATGATTGTTTGGGGGGGTTTTTTCTAACTCATAGTAGTAATACAGTCAAGGTAAAATGAAGCTATGTTCTAGTAAATACTCATGTTTTTTAATCACAATCAACATGATAAAATAGATGTTTTCAGTGTTGTAACAGCACAAAAAACAAAAAAAAAGAAAATCTCTTTTAGTCTGTCTAGCAATCTAGGAGTTGGAAATGAAGAGGTTTTACTCTGAATTGCAATTTCTCCCATGTTTTGGAGCCTTTACCATTGCTTCTTTTTGTTACACAAATTAGTTGCTCTCTTTTGGTTTTGTTTCGGTTTTTCTATCACTCTGTCATCTTTTTTTTTGTTTCTTCTTTTTTACCTCCTCTTTTAAATCTGTTTTTTCATAACCCTATGATCTTTTGCTTTCACAAGCATATTTTCTCTGTTATTCTCTGTATCTGTTCATCTGATTCCTTTTGGGCAGATCATCCTGTCTATCTTCTGCTTTTTTCTCTGGTGCTTCCCTGACAGCTCAGACTCAAAATAGGTGTAGAACTTTTCTCCTAAACATTTCAATCCTACTTGCCATCCAAGCTCATATAGCAGTGCTTAGCCAAGCTTCCTCCACAATTTTTTGAAAGCCTGTCGCTGTCTCTCTATGCAGACAAATGTCACTTTGTCGCTTTTTACCACTTCTTGCACATCCTCCTTAGCATCCATATTGCCAGTCTATCCAAAACACAGCTGGTAACATGGCTGTTCCCATTGGTCAGACCATAGTTATGTCTTTTAAACTCATCTTTAGCTTCAAGCTGTTCCTCAATATTCTGTCCCAGCAGATCAAGTGTTTCCTCATCCCAGCCATTTTCTCTATTAAGACTACATATTCTAAATAATTCCATGACATCCCCTATGCCTGCCATGACTTCACTATGCTATAAATTGTCAGTCCTTCTGGTTCTTTGTTTACATATACTTTTTCCATGGTGCACAAAAATGAAAATTTCATAACCACTCAGATAATGAAAAAATGAAAATCAATCACTGCTTTTGGGCATGTCCCAGTTTGTTGAACTATTTAAGGCAAAGTTCTAATTTTTTTATCTTCTATAGCACACTAGTCTGTTGCTTAAGAGAACTCATCAATCATCTTAATGACAGTTGAATCATTGTAAATGGATTTAAATAAAAATTAACTGGCTGAAGCTTTGTTTTCATAAGCCTTGATGTGTGAAAGATATTCACAGATAACAGAGACTGGAGTATTTTGATTTGATCTCTGTATCCTTTAGAAGTATTCTGCGTGATGGCATATTTTTGTTCAAGTCATAGTTTCAATTACCTGAGTAATGAATCTACTACTACATCCTTTTAAATGTTTCTTGATTACAATTTAATAGATCACATTTTTAAAACTGTTGGTGGAGATGTAAAGTGCTCTTTAGAACTGCTAAGTAGTGTCACTACAGTATAATTGACAAGTCCAGTTCTCTGAATATATTATTTTTGTGCTTTCAAAGGTGTCTTTAGCCCTTCTCCTCTTAAGGTAAACCAGTTAGTTTATCCATCTGGAATATTTCAAGAGCTTTTTGTGGTATTTTGAAAACTATCTTTTTGGAATTCAAGGTCTCTTGAGAAGGAACATTTTCTGCATTGCAGGGATCCAGTGAGGGGGAATGAAATGCAGGACATTCAGATTAGCTTTGAAGCGTATTGAAAAAAAAATCCTCTTTGGCTTACTGCAGATTCAGAAGAAAATATAAAATATGTTCTGATGAAATGCAGAGCATGCTTTTCCAGACTGACATTAACTAAATGCTATTTTAGAAAACTTCACTGTTGCCAATTTGTCAGTAGGTACAATGTCTACAACCTGTAACAGAGAACTAGAAGAACATAGTGGAAACCTGTTTGCTATGCACGTTTGTTGGTGCCCCAGGAGAGATCTCAAGAGTTACATTTCCAAAAGTATTATGTGATTAGGAGTGCTGGAAAGGAATAAAGTAGCTGAGTGACTGCCTGTGCCCTCATAAAGAGCATCCTCTTACGAGGGCATCATCAGGGCACCTCAGCATGATCAGGAGCTCAGACAGCACCTCGAGACAGTTTTGTCACATCTCAAAACCCATCATTTACACATTAGTAGCTCAGAGGTTGAAGTAGCAGTTGCATACAGACTTTTGTTAGTGTTGAGGACTGAAATAAGAGCATCTGGCCTCAGAGTGGTTATTATATGACTTGGGATGAAGATTTCCAATTTCAACTTGCTGTAATCAATATTCTGTAGCATTTTGAGTCACTTCAGTGACAAAAAACTGCAATCAAGAATTGTTGAAATTTCTCACATTTGCCATGTGGAAGGCAATCTCTCATGTTATTGCCATGTGGAAGTTCCTCTAATGGTAGGAGTAGGTAGGGATATTTGATATTAATATTTGAACACTGCTTAGTACACTGAAAATCTATGGACAATTAAACCAAGTCATGCATTAGCAGAATAAGATGGTTTGGGTTTTTCGGTTTGGTTCTGTGTGTGTGTGTGTGTGTGTTTTGTTGTTGTTGGTTTTGTTTGCTTGTTGGGTTTTTGAGGTTTTTTTGTGAATAGGAGACAGCAAATATTAAATACAACCCTCCAAATATATAGATTATTAAATAGTTGGTTTGGCTTCCTTTTGACAGTTAGTGTAATATATTGTTATTTTATTCTTAATTTGAAAATAACTTGCAGAAATAACATAATATTGTCTTGAAATACTTGCAGTCTGGGCAGACAATATGCACACTGAGTAAAACTGCACTTAAATCATGAAAAATATGCATTTAATCAGAGAAATGTTTCCCATTAATTTCACCATGCTTTGTGTGTGACCCAAAGTCCAGAAAGTGTTCCATTAAGGACATGATCTTTTTTAATGCATCCATTTGGCCCTGAAAACATGCAGATGAGCAGTTAAGGCATCCTGGGAAGCCCTTCTCCTTGAATGTTTTCAGGACTGAGGTTTTAGAGTACAGGTGATGATACTTATCTTACTTTTCATATCAGGAAAATTTTCTTGCATCTGCTTTCCAGCTAATGGAAAAAGATCATTTTTCTTGTATACTGTTTTGATATCTCTATCGCTGTGTTGGACGTGGGAAAGATTAAGTGATAAAAAGAATCAGAAAATGTCTATTCCAATTATTTTTACAGTAAGAAACAAATAATGCTAAACATGCACATGCTGTTTATTCTCCTAGCTTGAATCTCTTATGGCCTCTGTTGTATTTCGTTCTTTTAGGCCTTTCTCTGACATCTGCCTGTTGCACAGCCATACGTATTAGATGACTTTGGGACTCGCTTTCCACCAACGATGAAGGGATTGTCTAGCAGCCGCAGTCATCATCATGGGGTTGCCTGTGACTCTCCATGTGACAGTCTGCCACACCACCAGGACAGGAAGCCATATTTATTAAACCCAGTGGACCCCCATCCTGCAGACCACCCTTACTACACTCAAAGGAACTCTTTTCAGGCCGAGTGCATGGTGCCCTACAATGATCAGATTGCCAGCAGCACGTTTCCCAGGCGGCATTACAGTTCCCACCATGAACTCAAGGATGAGTGTGCTCTGGTTCCCCATGGAACTGCCAACAAGACCAATCGCATTCCTGCCAACCTTTTGGACCAGTTTGAGCGGCAGCTGCCTCTGAATCGGGATGGCTACCACACTCTGCAGTACAAGCGAACTGCCATGGAGCACCGCAGCGACAGCCCGGGGAGGATCCGGCATCTGGTTCATTCTGTCCAAAAGCTCTTTACCAAGTCCCATTCGCTGGAGGGACCATCCAAGGGGAGTGTCAATGGGGGTAAAGCAAGCCCAGAGGAGTCACAGACGATGAGGTATGGGAAGCGCAGCAAGAGTAAAGAAAGGCGATCAGAAGGTAAGCCCAGATCCAATGCATCAGGATGGTGGAGTTCAGATGACAACTTGGACAATGATGTTTGCATTTATCATGGTCCCAGTGGGGTCATGACTATGGGAAGATGCCCTGATCGTTCTTCTTCCCAATACTTTATGGAAGCCTATAACACTATTAGCGAACATACTGTGAAGTCCTCCAGAAGCAATAATGATGTCAAATGCTCTACCTGTGCAAACCTGCCTGTGAATTTGGACTCCCAGTTAATGAAGAAAAGCTCTTGGTCCTCTACGTTAACCGTGAGCAGAGCCCGTGAAGTTTACCAGAAAGCATCAGTTAACATGGACCAGACAGTGGTGAAGGCAGAGACGTGTCAACAGGAACGGTCATGTCAGTACCTCCAGGTACAGTGTGGAGAACTGATTGCTGTTAACTGTGCTCTGCCTTGTTTCAGGTGTTTGTGGGGGATGGAGGTTTGCTCTGATGTCTCAACTTTCCCCAGAAGTCACTGATCACCAAACAAGGGGTACTGGTGCTGAAATGAAAAATAAATCAATTTTTTTCTTCTGTTTCTTTTTTTTTTTTCTTTTTTTGCCAGCATTCAGTATTTCAAACAGTTCATGTTAGAACAGGTTTATTTTTTTTCATGTGAGAAAAATAAGACCTTCCTGTGTATTTTCTGAATTAATAAGGCTGTCTCAGTAGGGGTATAGGGAATTTGATGTTGTAGTGCTTGCATTTAGCATTACAATGTCAATTAACTGAATGTTACCAGGATACAAATTCTTTGATTTCTGTAATTTCAAGATTTGCCTTCATTTACTGCTCATTTTTTTGTGAAAGCTTTTGAGACCCTTTTGAGAAACTTGGGGGTACCCAAGTACTTTCTCCAGCAGGAAAACAGCATACTTTTCTTTTAGGCATAGAATATAAATTCTCTTAAAACAGTTATTGTAACGTGTTCAGATTTGTTTATTGGGCTATTCCTCTTTTTCATGGCTTTGAGTCAAAAATAAAAAATCAAAAGGTTGAAATTATTGCTTGTTCTGATTATACACTTTAGGAGTACATCACCTACTCCCTCACAAGCTGTTTGCAGTTAATACAGCGTCACTATTTTTCACCAGTATTGTATCTTTAAATGTCAAGAATCAGATGTCTCCTCTTGGAGCTATCACACTGCCGGTGAATGTTTGTGGCAGGAACATGGATCAGAAAATATTAAAACTGTTTCATTCTTAGGAGAGCTGTGGATAGCTTTTATGCACTTTAAACGAAGCACTTATGGCACATCTAAGTGTGTGTGTAAGATGGAACAACGTCGCACAGAGAAGAGAGAAGACCATGCGGAAAAAAGAGGTTTGCTAAGATGATTTGGTTTCATTTTAATGTAGTGGGACTCTTGTCTATCTGTATAGAAACTGTAGCGAGATCTCTCATATGGGTGCTTGAATGAGACAGTCAGCTTCCACATTCTGTTGTTTAAGTCAGTATGCAGAGAAAGCGTAGGACTGAGGCATCCGCATTTAAAAATTGATATTAAAAGGTTTTATGGAGTGGCATGCAAAAGAATTTTGATAGCCAGCCTCTGGGATTCTAATTTTTCAATGTAAACGAATGGATATGTGTATTTTCTATTAATTGTTAGGAGGGTGGGGTGGGGGAAGAGGAGGCAATACAAATGCTCAGAGTGTGTTTACAGCTCTGTGTATGGACTGTGGAGGGAGAGGGGTTTCAAAATAGCCTCAAGTTGCAACCTTTTGAGCTTTGGGGTTTCTTTTTATTAAATCTCTTGTGTCTGAATTTTGTGGGTGAGAAGAAATCATAACTTTAGGCTTGATTGTTGTGGTTACTTTGGACCCTGAGATTTCTTTTGTTGATGTTTTTGTTTACTCCTTTAGTCTTCTTAGATTCAGATAAAATAGCTGACAATTCAGTATGTGACCAGATGGCTAGCAAAGAGTGAAAAACTGTGCCAGCATCAGCTTTAAATGAACACATCCGTAGGGACCTTTAGATAATGTTTAACTGACAGGAATAGACTCCTGAAGAAGAATTAGAGGACATTATCTGTGTCTGTATGAAAATATGTCCAACAATTGTCAAGGGCAATAATAACTAAATTCTCACTTAGAATAACTAAATTCTCACTGTGTTTCCCATCCTTACTGCTAGTTTCATTTTGGTTTTCACTTAATTCTGTTTCACTTTTTTAATTATATGTCATTATAAAAGCAAGGGAAATATAACAGGTTTGAAATTGTTGGGGTTTTTAAAAGGAAAATCTTAACCAAGCATCAGTTAACATTGGAAGTAATATCCAAACAGTACAGTAGATTTGAGGAAGCAAGTCAAGATTATTCTTCATTCCTGGCAGCTTGAAAGGATGAAAAATGCATATAGGTATTAAAAGAGTCAGTCTATTTTGAATGCATCCCATTGCTTTTCTCTTCACTGTATCACTTATCTTTTTACACTACAAGCCCTTTGGGGCTTGGACTTTGTTCCCTTTTGTATTTCCACAATGGAGCACAGGACCTAATTGAGGCCTTTTGGCTGTCCTGCAATGTAAATGTGTATTAACAGCAGCAAAGTACTACTCTGTTAGTGGGTTGTAGAATTATTCTGTATATCTGTTGTTTTCCTGATGACCTTCTCATGATTGCACCAAAAGGCTGGTGTCTTATGTTAGAACAATTAGAAATACCCAAAGTAAGAAGAAAGCTGCAAATTCTTTACAACACTGGAAAAGTGAGAATTTAATTTCATTATTATGGTGCTTCTTTGTTGCTTTATTTAACCCATTAAACATTAAATAGATGTTTTTATCAACTTCTTTGTAATTTTAGTTGTTGTCTGTGGTCCAGGACATAAACTCTCAGGACATAAACTGCTCCTTCAATGAGGCAACTATTTGTTTATGCAAGCTCATCTTGAGACAGTATCTGAATTCAATTCAGGGTACTCAGGATAATTTTCTTTATATTGGCAGATCTGAGTACATTAGAGATTACAGGTGACATTGACTTCACATTTGCTTGCAAGGGCTTTTATCATAAAAGTATCTGCATGAATTCTCAGTGTAAATACATGGAAACAACAAACAATTATCTCACTTACTGTGATATTTTCCACATAACTGTTCTGTGGAAGGAGTTGGCAGTAGTTCATATTGCAGATGGGCTTATTTCTCATAATTTGGAATTTGGATCGAGTGCAGAGTCTTCCTGCATTGCACTGTCTTTCTTTACCCCAGCAGGCTCCACTTCCAGCCCTGATGCTGAGGCACAGAGTTCATCCTTGGAGGTTTAGGGGAGGCTTGGGTCAACACTGTGCATCTTCAGAAAGAGATATTATCCCAGACTAGTCTAAAGACTGCCAAGCAAATCTTTTCCTCTTACCTGCATTTTGGGAATGGAATTGCATTTTTATCTTCTATTTCTTCTTTGAAGAGTGATGAGCTGGATTGTAGAAAGATAATGTCTTTTTTTGAGCCGATTTTTACTTCAGGAAAGTGCTTCTGTTTGATCCAGGTTTATGGTTGGACTAAAGTGAAAGAAGGTGAGAAGGAACTGTTCATGTTTTATCAAAATTCTTATTCAAAATGTTTCCATAGCTTGAAAGAAAAATGTATAAAGCAGTGGACAGACTCTATTTCTCCGCCAGCTTCTCCTCTGGAAAAACTGAAATGAGGCAAAGCTATAAAGAAAAAATGTAAGCGGCAGTCCTTTTCTGCGAACAATAGGGTCTAAATACATTGGGATATTTTCGACACTTGTTTTCTATGAATTCCTGATTTTTGGAGCCAATAGAGTACCAAATACACTGCAAAGTTTGTCTCTGATTATAGTTTTGCCATTCAGTGTTCCCTGTAATTGCTGTTCCCATTGTCCTTGGTCCATTTGTTAAGAGATTGAGAAAAATACAAAGGATGACATTTTTTATATTAATCCTCTTTTCTTCTTATGTGGGTCAGTCATAAGTTTTCCTTTGGTTACAACGGATGAGATTGAAGCCATTTGTGTCAGACACTAAGGGCTGAGGATGGAAATTTTAATTCTGAAAACTGAAGTGCAGTAGGTGGGGACAGCAGTGCAACCATTCCAGTCCCACATTTGCACTGCTTGCCATTTGGTGAGATACAGTGAGAAATACTATAAAAAAATTATAAGCAAAGTTTCTGGGTGTGGTCAGAATTTTCTGGTGGCAAAGGGTTCTGGTTCATACTGCGCTCAAGTTTCCTGTGCGAAGGTTGCATGTAATGAGCATTACTATATCATGTGCAGTGCTAAGAAACTCATAATCTAAGTGACTTGTTTTCCAGTCTCAGGACAAGGCACTTCCATAGTTTCTTAGGAAATACTGCTCAATCCCAGTTCCAGCCTCTTTCTGGACAAATAGATCCTAGGATCAGAGTGCTAATAATGAGCAGTAAGTGCATTATGATTTTTTAACATGGTATGTTAAATTACAAGGTTTTTCTCTATATGCCACAGCAATTTATGTTAAATCTGTTATACTGGCCTTATCTATGCCAGTCTAATCCGCATTTTCAGTTTATGTCTATGTTTTCCTCACTTATTGGGTTTGCATTTCAGATGCAACTACCATGTTCAAATTAATCTTCAAGTATATATATATATATATATATATATATATGAAATAATATATATATTAAATATATATATTATAAAATAAATATATATGTGAAAGTTGTATTAACATCCATTAATATAGATCTTCTCTTTTTCATGTATCTCAAGACTTGCCTTTTTTTCTCCATATTCCATTATAAATTGAAAATTAGTGCATATGTTATTTCCGCTTCAGTTTTCCAATCAGAACTACAAAGTATATGAGGTATAAGTATCAAGTTTTTTTATTGAGCTCATATGAAACATACTTCTTGATAAAGCTAGGGAAATGATTTGGACAATTGTGAAATAAACTGTCAAATGTTTTAATGTATTCTATGTCAGTTTCCAGGTAATAGAATAATCATGAAAATGTTTGGAAATTCTTAAATATTCATGATTTTAAAATCAGCTAGTATCTAAGAACATTAAAAACTGAAAAAATATTCACAGAAAAGTAATTTATTTCAGTTTTAAAATAGTGACATGGGTAATACGAATAATTAATACAGATAGGGAATTTGTGGAAAATTTAAAGAAAGCACAAAATAACGTACTTGCAAAAAGTATATTAGTAATAGGTAATTCCTTTGAATCTATATCTTGGTTATTTAGCCTACCTGCAGACCCACCCAAATATCAGTGCTATAACTGAGAGAAATATGTAGGAGAGTATTTCCGTATGATCGTCTTCCTTATATTTGCAGTCCTTTATTTTAGCTTAAAAAAAATTTTTTTTAAATTGTCAGCTGTGTTGATAAGAGTGATTTTGCCACATATTTTACCACAAGCAAGTATTGTGTTCTTATTCATTTAATTAAAGCCTGTGCTGACCTTTGGTGTCTTGAGTAATTTGGTAATGGAGGCTGCCTAAGCACAAAGAGAGCTGTTCTACAGCGAGTACTTCACATTTAGCTGCAGTTTTATCTGCTCATGTTCCTTCAAGTGATAATTTTCTGTCCTTTAGTTTATTGCCATCCTGTAACTTCTTAATATTGAATATACTGGCACTGATCTTATTTTTTCTACATTAACTTGAACTACCATCAGTTCACTCTGTTGGCATCCTTACATTCTAATAGCACATCCATTAAGGAACGTAATTCTGGAAACTGGATCCTATTGCTAGCATAACATATAGAGGAGTTAGCAACATACTTGGGTAACACTACATTACCTACACTGTTAAGTGAGAAATCTTTATTGAAATTATGGCTGCACATAACAGCTGGCATTTGGTATCTATTTCCGTTCCTTCATCGATAAGATTTGTTTCAGTCCAGGGTCTGACTTCTTTCTAGCCTTAAATGTTTGGAGAGTTCTAATCTTAGCATTTTCAGTAATTTTACTGTTTAAAAAAACAAACAACCAAATAACCAAAACAAACAACAACAAACAACAACAACAACATTTGAGCCTGCATCTGAGTTTTTATTGTGAAAACATGCAAAGTAGGTGGGGGAAAAAGTGTTGAGCAGCGATATGTTTTCCTTAGCCTATGCAAAGTCATAAGGAGCATTTCCCTTCATCCAGTTACTGTATTTTTTGTTTGTTTCAAGAATGGAATTTATAGAACAGCTCTTGAATGAGGAAACACTACAGTGCATAAGAGTAGTTTGAGCTGGGTCAGCTGTCCACAGTTTCTGTTCTGCCTTACAAATACTCTTGTGCTGTGCTTATTGTACAGGTGAGCTCCTGTCACTAGTGAATTAAGAACATCAATCTGTTGTATATTCTTTGTCCTTTCATCCTCTTACCCTGAATTTGTGCAATGGCCTCTACTTCTGATATATATGTATTTCTCTCACCAAAGGCTAAGCAACATCTCATGCAGATGGATGAGACACTGTGACAGTTCTGATGGGCCAGGGCTTCCAAAGACAGTCTTTGAATTGTGTCCAGGAGTCTTTTATGCAAATAAGTTTGTGTCTAATTTTGTTTTACTGACATAACCCCAGCCTGCTAACCATTTTTTAGGAAATATTTGAGGTTTCCTGGTCTCTAGCAATTCAGTTCCCAGCAGATGAGAGTCAAGACAGTCACCTTGATTTGATATCAAAGAAGACACTACTATAGAAGAGAGGTGACTGTTTAGAGTCACTGCAAAGACACAGTGTGGTGTTCTGAAACTAAGAAAGTTTCCTTACAACCAAATGAAATCTTCTTATGCACGTATATTGCATTGCTGTAATCCAAATAGAGGGTTGTGAAAGTCTGTTCACTGTCCACTAAAATGTGACAGAAGCTAGTAGCCAGCTGGAGATGGCATCTTAACTGCATTACTTACAGCAGCTGCCTGTAAGACCACATTAGCAAAGTACCAGAGACTACACAGTTACAGTCAGCCTAAAGAAACTGCATAAGCGCTGTTTCTCAAAATGCTCTCTCCACCACATGTGTTTTCTTCCAAGGATTCAGATTCAGCTATATATTCTCCACCCACCAGCCAGTTTCCTGCTGTCTGCTTGATAGTGGGCTTGTGGTGGTGTATAATGAAAGAGAGATAAAATGACATCTCATCTAACAGGATTGCTTCTGATGCCAACCAGTCACTGTATGCAGGTGTTGAAGTGATTCATCACAAAAGACGATATATAGAAGAGAGGAGAAAACACTTCTCCATTGCTAGTCATTGAAAGTGTCCTTTCAAGGGTTGGTCTTCATGTTAACAGTCATCTTCTTGTCCTCAATTGGGCAAGAAGCCATATGTCATTATAAACAATGGCATAGAATGCTTGAAGGATTTTGTGAAAGATGAGAATGAGTGTCTGCCCTCTGCCACTGAGAGAATATCATGCATGAGTATCACTGAAGCAGTTTTAGTTTGAGACCCCAGCCAAGAGTCCTGTTCTGTGACCTGCAGTTTTGTTTCCCTCAGCTAATGGACATGGTAGTTGCTGTTTGCTTTCCTTTCTGCAGAATACGTAAGGCACTTGGCTGGAATCATTGCATTGGCATGGCCCTTTTCAGGGTTGGTTGCTTGGATTTTTTACGCGTAAAGAGGGAGGAGAAAATTTATCTGGAATCAAGACATGGTAGTTTCATGTGAAAGACACACATTCCTCTACATAAAACTGAATGTAAATCAGATTGACAAGCCAGTGGGTAAGACACCTTTTGATGAATGAACATTATAAACTGGAGTGGTGCTTGAAGAATTTTATCTATTGGCTGACTCTATGAGGATTCATACTGGTTTAGAAGAATTTCCAAACTACTATTGTATGAAGGAGGATTGTAGTTCTTCATCCTGTTTGTTCAGGTTTGATGCAAGGGGTGGGCACAGGATTGTGGAAATAATGCTTCATCTTGGACAGGCTCTTTGTTCTGGCTGTTCCCTTCTTGTAAAAAAATACAGAGATAAGTCAGCTAAATTAAATTAATTTATGGTAGAACATGATTGCTCAAATAGTACAAGCTAAAGCAAGTGCTGCTGCAGATACTGAGCATATTAAGTTTGTCCTAAAGAGAAGCAACCCTCGTATCTGCCTTTTTGAAAACACTTGAGGCTTATTAAACTTATATTGTTCTTTCTGCTTTCTAAGGCTTCCTCTTTTTTTGCATACTTCAATTATTCTTAACATATGCACATTGATAGAAAGAAATGCTACTCATACTTATTGGTCTGATTAATTCAATATTCATAAGTGCTAGGAATAGGCTTAGTAAGTGGAAGATGGCAATTGAAACTTCCTTTACAGTGTGCAGAAGAGGCATAATAATGACTAAGACCAAATTTCATGGGTTTGAAAAATCTGTATTGAGCAGTCATTAAGCATTGTTCTTCAGTTATGTGATTTCATTTCATTAAGTATTTGCATACTAATAGAAAGCCAAAGTTACAAGTCTACTGCTGTGAGCAATCGCTAGCCACTCCTTCCAGTCCTTTTGTTTACTTGTACAGTCATCCACACTGCTTTGGCAAAGCATGGGGAGAAGCTATAATGATTTCAGCTGGAATAAAGCAAATCAAACTAGAGATCAATAATGAACTTAATTTGCTACAGAGACAGTCTGTTTGCTATTTCATCCACTAAGGTAAGTTAATAACTATTTGGGGCAAAAAAATGGAAATTGAATATTCTAATTTTATTGTTTAGAAATTGAATAAAAACTGTTTTCTTTACCTTTGTCATTACATTCTGGTCTTATTTCACATATCACTATGTGTGAGCTTTTGAAATTAATGTTTGAAAACAGGGGGACCACTATACCTGTTTGCTTGGTTTCTTTACTTGGGGACCTAGACTACTTATTAGAAAAATCCAGTTCCTTTAGATCAAAACATGCATTAAAAGAAATAACTAGTCAGTCCAGCCTGGCTAATGACAAAGTGTGAACACTTCCAGAGTAACATAAATTTAGGTAAAGATCAGGACAGGTAATCTATACGCTAAATGATGCTGAATCTAGGTAAGATGTTGGCTAGTAGCAGTACTTCATCTTTATAGTATGTTCCGTTTATGAAAGAATGTTATATCAGCCACTTAACAAAAAGGAACTATTGTCAGACGTGACTTCCAAATATATAAGAATTTGTTTCTAGAGGTATGGTGAAGTCTTAAGTTTCAGAAAGCTGCATGGCTTCAAGGCCTTTACTGAATATTTTCTATATATTTTCAAATAATAATGGTGTTCTGTTTTACTATGCTTTTTGTATAAGTGAAGTGCACTCTTCATTTTTAGGCTTGTAAAGAATTTTACATGAACCTGAAGATCATTTGCAGAATGAAATGTTTCCAGTTCTGTATTACTTTGATAGTGTGAATAATACTAGTTCTATTTTAATAAGCACAATCGTGTTCATTGTTAGATCTGAGTTTAGCTCTTCCTCCTTTTTCATGAAAGTAAAAACAGTCACACAACTGATGTTCCTGCTTGATATTCTGATACTGGAAAAATGCTATTGCTAAGGTAATTGGATAATATGATTTTCTTAAAAGCATGAAACAGCTTTATCTCAAGTATGTCAATCTTAATCTCATTAATCCTCTAAGGCAGTAGATACCGTGCATATGCACTTGTGTGCAGTGTAATACGTGACCTTGCAAGACATAATTTTGGACATTCAAACAAAGTAAGAGCCTGTGGGAAAATTTGTGCAGACTGCCTGCCTGAAAAAAAATAAAAGAAATGGAGGTTCAAAGAGACACTTCTCCCAGCAATTTTTCTGGGTCAGCAGAAGAAAACACACTACAGGATGTTTAGTACCATGTGTGTAGAAACAGAATGTATTAAATAATCTGATTTATTTTATTTTTCTAGTTTTTATTTTGGAGAGGGCTTTGTATTTTGGAGGGTTTTACTTTTTTCTCATGATGTGAAATACTTTACTGTGACAGTTAATTGCATTGTCCGCATGAGCTGTTACAGCCATTACTTTTAGGCACCAAAGAAAGCACTCTGAAAATCAGGTCACTTCTTTTAGTAGGTATTGCTTGAAGTATTTGACTATAGGCATAGCAGTTGACATTATTTTATCTGTCTGTACTTTTTAAGCAGTAAAATAGGTACAATGAAAAGAAATGCTGAGCTTTAAGGGTTGTTTGTCCTACTCAAATAACACACAGACAGTGCTGTGAGACCCTTTCATAAAATGTATTACAACTGGTAATAGTCAAAGCAAAACTTCTAAAGTGTTTCTTTACTCTGCAAATGGTCTTTACCAGTTAAATGATGTCTTACTGTTTTTTCTTACTCCAAATAAAAAACAAGATAAAGGGGAGCTGGACCCCAATTTCTGCCCCAAATATTCTCTTATACACCGAAATGTTACTGTAAAAAAACAAAGGGGACTAAAAACAAAATTTTAAAAAACAAGCAGACTTAAATGCCTGCAGAAAAAAACTAGTCAAACTATATAACTAAAATATCTTTTTAATCAAATATCCATTACATTCTTCTACTGCAGCTTTGTCTAGACAGGCAAGATTGTACAAACACTCTGACTTCCTCAATGCGTTAACTGAAATTAGAAAGATATCTGAATTGGTATTTTAGGGTTTTATCTAAATCTGGATGCTTTTTGTAACCATAGCCATCCTTTTGCTGTGGGGCATACAGACTTTACCCTTAAACCCATAATAGAGAATTGGAACTTGGGTCACTTTTGTATCATTTCCTTTGGTTTTGCATGTGCAGGTAACTTTCAATATGCAAACCAAGCCAGTGGGTTTGTGGCACTCACCAAGATTGCTTTGCCCTGGTCTCTTTGTGAACAACTCAGCTTTGTTTTTCTGCATCGAGTGTTTTTAGAAGATGGAAAAGCTACTAAAAGTGTAGTGTGTTGTTTTTCAGTGATTGCTCACTTCACTGATATTAGCAGAGCTCAAACTAGAAATTTCTGATAGCAGCATACATATTGTGGGACTAGAACAGTTCAGTCAAACCTCATCACAGTGTTTGCATGTGTAAATAGGAAGTTTCATTGTAAATCCACTTCAACCAGGATTCAAAACCTGCCCTATCTTAGCTAAATCATTTTGAGAAGCTTTGGGATAAAAGGCATTGTACGTACACATGGGGTTATTGATAACAGAACTCAATAATTCCAGAGAAAAGTGTGCCCACAGTAACTATGTCTCATCAATTTGTACTGCACCTATAAAATACAGCATTAAAATTAACAGTATATCTATTATTTAATAAAACTACAAGTGTTCAGCTTGACTGAATTAAGGGTGCTGTATGAACATTGTAACTTTAACTCCTATGACTTTTTTCCATTAAAGACACCAACCTTAACATTATACTAACATATTTTATTTAGTGCACTAAAGATCAATTCACTTATTTATCTTAAAGAGAAAAATCAAATATCTTCAATTAAAGCATAATGGATAAAATATTAAACAGATCAAAGTGCATATCCTCTGAGAATTTACAGATTCTTTATATCCTCTGACTTTAATATCTAATATCGGCCCAAAAACTGATGGAAAATACACCGTTATAGGTTTTAAACTTCTGACTGAAGTTCGAACATGTCATCAAAATGTCATCAGAGCTTGATTTTACTAAAACTGTGTTAACTTCTGTTTTTTATGAGTGATTTGAAAAAACAAGACTTTACAGTTGACAAGCAGAAGCTGTGAGTTTGAAAATGTATGTGAGAGGTGGTATGAATATAGATTGTATATTTACTGTTTGATGATGTTCTAGGCCTAGAAACAGTGCAAGAAAAAGACCTGAAAAAAAATTGTTAGCCTCTGTCTGTCATAAGGGGCTGTGGGTGGAGTGTAAAATGTTGTGTACTCTTCTACGTCAAAAATCACAATCAAAACCACTACAAAGTCCTAGCTTCCTTTGGACTTAAAAAAGGTATACACCCCAGGAAGGCATCAGCTTTCCAGATCTGGTGTCCAGGCATAAACTTAGAAGTTATAGAGCTGAAATTTTGCTTTTTCTTTTTTTTTTCCTTTTTTCCTTTTTTTTTTTTTAACATGGAAAAATATCAGAGCTGTTTATTCAATCCTTTTCCTCCAGTGGATTCTGTGCTTTCAGTCTTAGCCTTTTCTAGAAAAATATTTTAAGAGTGATTAGGTGTATTTATTCAATAACTTCTTATGGATGTACAATTCTGCATGCCATCATTCAATAAGAAAACTGGAATTTGAACTATATTCCTGCCTTAAGGAATTTATATTCTTGAAGCACAGAAAAATATATTTCTAAAAAATATAGCAGTATGCAACAAACATGGCAAGCTGCTGGAAGACAAGAAATTAAATGCTTCTATGAAGTAGAGCTACCAGAGCCATTAACTAAAGGATATTTAAAGACAACATGGAAATTTACTTTAAAAAGGCACAAAAAAAGAATTAGTTAAATAAAACATGTAGCAGTTGAGAAGGAGGTCTAAGTCCTGAGAAGGAAGACTGAGTCATAAGAAGTAGTATTGATAAAGGTGAAAACTAAAGCAGACTTCCTGGATTAAATCTTTAATCCTTTGAGGAAAATATTGAAACTCCAATTGAGAGATCTGGGAGAACAGAGCACAAGAGGAAAGGGCTGTTTGTGCGTGGTAGTTCAAGGAAGGCCCTAAATCATTCTGCCAGTAGCAGGGAAAGAAGAGTCATTGGAGGAAGAAAGTTGGCAAGGTCTTGGGTTTGGAATTGTCAGGAAACAAAGCAAAGGAATAGCTTGTGCATAGCTTAATTAATTAAATTAATTATAGTTAGTAATAAATTGATAAAGGCTTAGGACCATTAAATATCTTTGTTCCTTTGTATATCACAGTAGTTTTTGCTTTGCAGTTTATAGCAGTATAGGTTGATAAAAGGCCATAAAAATTGTTTCTTATATTAACAGTAACACTGAAAGGCCTTACAGCCTCTGGACTTAGACTTCTGTTTGTCATGGTAATCAACAGCTAAACTATTAGCAAACATTCCAATGTTTCAGTTTTGGTTTTCTAAACAAACTGGTGTGTATATGCCCTGGCTGTAAGCTGGGAAGCAATGGATACACAAGATCCTCAGCCGAAGTTCAGTGTTGATGAAGAACAGATTTTCATAGAAAAGAGACACTGATTATCCTGGTAGGTGTTAGTATTTGTAAGTTGCAGAACAAATTTAGTAACCCAGATTCGTGACTCCTTGTTTAATGTGGCTTCTAAGGTTTTCTGAGCATTATAGCTATAGCTGGCTTTATAGATTTGATTCACTGAGAATAATCAGAGAAGCAGCAAACTATAAATTCACAACTACTTGTATTCAAATCTAACATAAACTATGTTAACTTAAAAGCCCTTTCAAGGGTTCAACTTTAGTATAAAAAGTGGTGTTTCTTCAAAATAACTTCAAAAACCCTGCTCCACTGCACGTTGTTTCTGTAGTTACATGAAAAAGAAGGATGATGGTTTACATGGTCAGACACCCCAGGAGAAGAGGAAGGGAGAGAGTGGGTGGGCAAGAGCACCTTGCTCTAGGACTGTCCTTTGTTATCTCAAAATCTCATGAACACACATTCCCAGTGTTCCAGATTTCCAGTACAGACTTCAGATAAAGAGAAATAATGCACATGAATAGGAAAAGAGAAAAGAGGGAATAAAGAGTTATATGACTCAGACACTCAGACTAACATAATTTAAAAGGAGGATCCCTGCAAACTGGCAGGTGTTCAGTCACACAAATTATGCTATAGAAGCAATAGTAGTAAAATTTCAAACCTGCAAACCCACTTTTGTGATGATTAGTACATAGCCTCACTAATCTGAAACGTATCTTGAACCAAAGTCATCCTGGTGAATGTTACCATGCTCAATCTGTCACAAAAGATTGTAATATGGAAATTCATATTTCAGCTTTTGTGCCTCCCCAAAGATGTTCAATATGTTGAGCTGAACCAAAAACAGCCTGATCTGGTTTATAAATGCTTTGAATTAAAAATACCCAGAAAACCCCCCAGATTTATCCAGCTCAGTATTAGGCCTAACTGAGGCTTCTGTGTCAGCATGTTTGCTAGAAACTTCCAAGTGAAGTAACAGAAAATAGCAAAGAACTCCAGACATGCTTGTGATTATGCAGAGAGAGAAGTGGGTCTCCGTTGCAACAGCAACACATGGTGAAATATGACTGAGAAAGGGCCTTTGGCCATCAGAGTTTTTGTTATGGCTCTGCTGTGGTTTATCAAAGTCAAATCTTGCTATGCAATAATGTCAGGGAAGAATACACTGAAAAGAGAATTGTATTTATCACTTCAGGTTCCTCAAGATGAATGGACTGGATACACCCCACGTGGAAAAGACGATGAGATTCCCTGCCGACGAATGCGTAGTGGCAGTTACATCAAAGCCATGGGGGATGATGACAGTGGAGACTCAGACACAAGTCCCAAGCCATCTCCAAAGATTGCTGCACGGAGAGAGAGCTATCTCAAGGCCACCCAGCCATCCCTTACAGAGCTCACCACCCTCAAGTAAGTCCATGTTTTACTACAAAATGTAGAGCTCTCTACTAAGACATATGGTTCCTGTTCCTGTTTCTTTCTACTCTTTATTTCTAGCTACTGTTCAGGAAAATATTTGAACAAGTGCATTTGGTAATGCTTATTTTGCATGGGTTTTTTCTGAACATGAGTAAATTTGGGAATGTATTTCATTATTATTCTGAAAAGGGACCTGCACTTTGAATTTGCAAAGTATTTTAACCTGTTATTGTTAAGTGAGTATCCAGATATGTAAAGAGTAGGTCTGCTCTTTAAATACTGTGCTGAACTATAGATTTGGCCTGCAAAAGCTTTGCATAACTGTGTATTTATATATACTGAACATGTGAAAGCTAGTCTTCGCAACTCATAAGAGAATGTCTGACATTTAATTATAAAGAACAAAGACTGTCTGAAAGTAGGCAAATCCATGTTTTCCACTCAGAATTGCACTGTATTTTGTGGGGAACCAAAACCTGAATTTTTTTTAATTGTTTGTGAAAGTTTTAGTAAAAAAAATCATGAGTTTATGGTTTTTAAATGTCACTATGTGTTTTTCTTTTATTTGGGCCTTTTAAAAAAGCCACCCAAATTCTCAGGAAAATTGCGTAAATGGCCAATTTTAGTATTAGTGTTTTATTTTCAATTATTCTAAAATGGAGAGGTCCCCTAAAGCAAGAAAATAAATTATATCTATACAAGAAAATAGTGTGGCTTTAAAATCAGCAATTGTTTCTGACTGTCTTCTACAAAATTCTTAGCTGTAATAGTGAATCATAGTTCACTGGACCAAAAATAACCTAATTTTAGTATAACTTGCCTAAGGCTGCAGCTTTAAAATGGGGAAAAAATAAAAAGTATCTCTCTAGTATCCATGACTAGTGTCAAAAGAGTCCGTCTGCATTTTCCTTATTAATTTCCTCTCCTTCCTTGTCCTACTCTACTACACTTTTTCCCAGAGACCTTATCTGAGAAATAGATTTTAGAGAAAAGTGTTTGATCCTTCTTAAGAATGTCATGGTCTTGACATCAATAACGAACAGACCAGCCGAAAAACGTGTGCTTACTGCAGCTCTCCATAGCAGCCTGCCTGATTTTGTCTCAAGGGAAGCCAACGATTACTTCAGCTCTGTCTTTCCATTAGTGTCCAAAGGCAAAAGCAGTCTCAGTTTCTGCAGGGATTTTCATAATCTGGCTGGCGCTTGCTCAAGGGATCCAGTGATTCCTTTCATCATCCAGAAGACTTTACCACATCCTTTTCTGAGCCAAAACTCCTCCTCTGAGACCTGTAATTGCAACCTCTGCAAGGTGAACATAAATGTTACATACCACCACAACTCCATCAAGCCATGCTTTATGCACAGACACACTATCAGGCATAGAGCTTATTCTTTTTGAATCTTTAGAAACAGGAGTTCCAGAGTTCCATAATATATGTATGAAGTACAGTGCATCACAGTGGGTGTATTTGCTTTTGGTCACTTCTGTTCTATGTAGATAAAAGATTTGAAAAAGAATATGTAAAAGTATGAAAAATAAAAAGTCATGCATGTCACTGTTCACCCACAGAGGATGTTGGATCAGAGGGACCAGGCAGCAGAAGCTTTTGTGTTTAGCTTTGAAGTCACGGTAATTCAGCAAAGTGCTTGTACAAATACTTAATTTCACGTGTTTTTTAATCCCCTCCAATTCAGAAAAGCTTTTAGGAATCTTTTTAATTTTAAGCTGTACTCTGTAAAATTCATGTAAGTTTGAGAGTTGTGCAGAAGTAGGATGTAAATCAGGAGATAGAAGAAGGAAATGATAAATGGTAGTAAAACAAAAAATAGGAGAAAGCATGAAATAACTTTCATGAAATGACTATTCAACATAAATTGGAATGAACTAGAATGATTTCTTTTAATCTATGATGATATTTTATAGAAATATCTCTTCCTGGGAAGGCTTTCACTTTCAGAGACAATTTGTATAAAACATAATTATGCATTGCTTTTATTCCTTTCTGCTGAACATGATAATTTCAAGGGGGGAGGCGTCATTATGAGAAACAGCTGAGTGTTTGCTCTGGGAATTGAAGTCTTCTGTTAAGCTAGATCCTTGCAGACTTCTTCATACTTTTTTAGTAATGTGATTTCACCTTGACCATGACATTGCTTCTTCATCCCATGGCTACCCTGATTACTCTGAAGGTTGGTGATAGTTTTGTTTGGAGAGAGACTAAATCAGGACCCCCAACTCACTCACAGGTCATCAAGCAGTTGTGTGAGGTGTGATAACAAGTTATTTCCTTGGCTTACTGAATTGAGTTCAATTTGCACCTGAATAAGAGCTTTGTGGAAATGAGCCAAAAACCACTCTAGGCAGCAGTCAGCCTTTTGCTGTCATTAGTGGACCTCCTAGTTGACCTTGCAGGATATTAACACCTTAAAGCTGAGTGGTATTTCACTCTTTTAATTATGTTTTTTTCTGTCTGTGAAGAACAAAGGACCTTGTGAAAGTGGTGTTTCTACAGCAGTAATTGTCAGGGATCTTCTGCACTTCTTTCTGCTACTCCCTTTCTCTGTTTGCTATGCAGTCTCTAGTTGGCTTTACTTTCATCTGTGGCAAAGCAAACAACTTAAAAACTTGTTCCCTTTTGCCTTCACTGTTGTTTTTGAAGGGATCTTTTATCTTCTGGGACTTTTCCTCTCTGACTACTTTAAGTCTAATATTGGTCTCACAACCCACACTGTTCCTCCCACCTACCTACCTACCACTGCTCATGCACCTACTCTTCTAAGAAAGGATTTTCATTATTACCAATGTTTCTTTTTATATAAAGAATAACCTTTGAACAGCACAACTGTGTCATATCTTCTTTACATAATAAAAATTTATTTTCCTGGTTTTGCTGAGGTTTTTTCCTTGCTATACCATACAATCTCCCTCCTACAATTTTCCTCCATTGCCATGGTTTCCATGTGGTTACAGCACATGTGTCAAATGCTGTGGGACCATTCTGGATAAAGCACAGCTTGCTGTAATTTTGAAATACACACCTCCGCTGCTGCATTCTCATTATCCTACCAGGAAGTAAGTAGATTTTTTTTCTCTGTCTTTGCTGGCAGTATCTTCTTGGTGTTTAAGCTTTCACAGACTAGATAAACTGATTCAGCTGAAAACAAAGGTGGTATTTTCTTTCCCGTTCCTGAAAAGTGGCAAAAGTTTATCTTTCATTTGTAAGCAGATTAAAAATGGACTGGTTAGTTAGCTTCTAAAGAGGGTGCAGGTGACAGATAACTGACAATTCTGTTACAGCTAAGTTTGATTCAGGACATATTCCTTCACTATCTGTATGTGCTTTGCTCATGTTTAGCCTGTTTTTTCTTGGGCAAAAAACATGCAATTCCATTGCTGTCCACATGCCAACCTGTCACATCCACCTCCCAATAACTTTTGAATCCATTGGCCAACTTTCACCAAGTTTGCTGGGAAGACTGAAATCTGAAAGATATGAAGTTCCAGCAAACTTTATGAAGTAGCTGGATAAGTCAGAGAAGGATTTGCAGCCGTCTCGTTCGTTCTTTTGAAAGACTGTGGGCCAACTAGCTGGTGAGTCAGCACTGGGGATAATGTGATGGCAGCATTTTCCCAGCCTAAAAGATAAGAAATATGGAAGGAACTGGAAAGCTCTGTTGAGGACAAGAGATCTAAGAGATGGATCCTGTCACCACAGTTACTCTATTTCCCCCCTTTCCTCTTTCCCTTTGCAGGCACACTCTGCTAAAAGTACAGCTTCAGCTTATGCTTCCTAGACATTGCTGCTATTGTGGGGACTTCAGCCACCAGAGTCTTTTGGGTTTGGGGTGGGATTTTTGGTTCATTCTTGTTGGTGTTTTGGGTGTGTTTTTTGGTTGGATTTTTCTTTTTTTTTTTTTTGAGGGATTGCCTTTTGGGGCTTTTTTGTGCTGGTGGTGCTGATGGGTTTTTTTTGTTTTTGCAAAATAGTACAGAACTTAATGGTAATCTATTTGTGGACATGATGTTTGGGTTATGTATAGTTGCAGCATTGTTCCTTTGAATTCATATTTGACCATGTAAACTTTTTTCTGAGACAACTTCTACTCTGTGATCACTAGTGAATTGAAAATTTCAATTGCCTTGATACCTCTGAGATTTATTTATAGAATTTATAGGAAAAAAAGGAGAGAAGTAAGAACAGAAATTAATTTTTTCTTAGCAAATATTTATTTTCAAGGTATTTTACTAGACATTTGTTGGTTTTCCACTCACCTGTGACTTAGAGAAACACAATTATAAACACCACAAACATTTTTTAATGTACACCAGGTTTCATCGCTGATGATGAAAAGAGTATATGAGTTTGGATTAACAGAAAGCTGAACACAAGCTATCAGTGTGCCCAGGTGGCCAAGAAGGCCAATGGCATCCTCGCCTGGATCAGGAACAGTGTGGCCAGCAGAAGCAGGGCAGTGATCCTTCCCCTGTACTCTGCGTTGGTGAGGCCACACCTGGAGTGCTGTGTCCAGTTCTGGACCCCTCAGTTCGGGAAGGACATTGAGGTGCTGGAGCAGGTCCAGAGAAGAGCCACGAGGCTGGTGAAGGGACTTGAGCACAAGTCCTATGCAGAGAGGCTGAGGGAGCTGGGGTTGTTTAGCCTGGAGAAGAGAAGGCTCAGGGGAGACCTCATCACTCTCTACAACTTCCTGAGAGGAGGTTGGAGCCAGGTGGGGGTCGGTCTCTTCTCCCAGGCAAAGTAGGACAAGAGGGCATGGTCTTAAGTTGCATTGGGGAGATTTAGGTTAGACATCTTCACAGGAAGAATGATTTGGCATTGGAATGGGCTGCCCAGGGAGGTGGTGGAGTCACCGTCCCTGGAGATGTTTAAGAAAAGACTGGACGCAGCCAGTCTCAGTGCAGTGGTCTAGTTGAGAATGTGGTGTTTGGTCATAGGTTGGATCCATGATCTCAGAGGTGTTTTCCAACCTAGCTGATTCTGTGATTCTGTCACATGGATGGTAGAAAGGACACAGTTGCACAATTACACTGTGAGATGTGGGAGGCAGTGTCATTTTGCCTGGTGCTAAGAGTCCTAAAGCTGCCTGCATGTTAATTGGTGCTTGCCAAAAGAGAAGAGAAAGCTGGAGAAAAGAGAGTGCATACAAAGGAAGAACATGGCAGATAAGCCCAGAACAAAGTATGTGAAATAGGAAAAAGAAGACTGGGGACTGTAGAGGTGATCTATCTTGTGAGCATGTCAGCTTAGCTCAGCTCTCAGCTTTGGCCAGTGTCTGATAGAAGGACTTCAGGTGCAATTGCCTTTATAGATATCTGAATTTCCTATTTTAGGAATTTTAGACAATTCAGTGATGTTTTGTAGGACAATCCAACTGTAAAATGATATATCAAAGCAACTACCTGCTTCTTTCTGATCTCCGTACAGCACCTGAGCAGGAAGGACAATACTAAGCAATATAAGAACAGTGAGGGAACTAAATACCCAACTTCCAGAATGCATTGACTTTCATGTTTAGCAGGTGTGGTGCTGCATCTGTGATGCAAGACAGCAGCTTTCCAGCAGCTCTAATACATCAGCATAATTCCTGCTTTGGATGTGTACTAACTCTGTCTTTTGAATCGAAGAAGATATGTGTGAAAGAAATCAGTTTTTAAATGATTACTTGCTTTCCTAATGGCATTTTGGAGAACACTTTCTTCTTGTTCTTTCAATTCTCCTTTAACTTTTTTGGAGAGATTTAGTTATAACCCAGTAATGCAATTGGCAGAACACATTGGGTGCCTTATTGTTCGGATAGGAGTATAAATGTTTTAAAAGAGAATTTCCATTTTCTTTCCGAATAACTTTATTAAAAAGGCCAATATTTAAAGTAGCAGTTGAAGAGTACTCTGTAATCTGCCATGGTAGCAGCCATATTGTATTTCATTTAATTTTTGACACTGATATTTGGCATTTGTAGGACTTGAGGGATAATCGTATTTAACGAATTCTGGCCTCCAAAATTTTTATTATTTTTTTAATTGGTACTGACGAGGAATACATTAGTCATGTTCATTGCTACTATTCCAGTATTGCAGAGTTAAGTGTCATTAGTGTTTGGTTGGTTGTTTTTAAGACAGAAAACATTTCTGAATGAATTTTCCCCCTTACATATCTTATTTCAGTAGAAGTACAGAATTCTTGCTGCATGATATTTTTGCCCGATTTTCGTTTTCTGTGCTTCGTGAACTGTTTTGAGGTGTGTTGGAAGGACACCGTGGTAATAGGGTAGTTGCAAAAAAACTCTTATTCCTTTCCTGGCTGCTATTAAAAGTGAAAATATATCCTGTTTTAACACTCTTTTAAAGTAATCTAAAACACGTGATAAAACACATCAAGAAATGAAGATTCAGGAGCAGGATGACCATCTGTAACTTGATCTCTTTGTCTCAGAACTGCAATATAATGACACTGTGAATTAATGTGCTGGACTTATACCCTGAATAAAAGTCTTATAAACTTCTCTCTAAAGGTTTGAAAAAGGGAAAAAAAGTAAGTTGTTGCTTTTACAATTTGTCCTTGTCTGTTTTTCTTCACCAAGGGAGGGGGATAGTGCTTGAAGAGCATCCAATTGAGCCTGAGTTATTAACGCCAGGCTTTTTTTATTGCACAAGTAGGTTGAACTTTTTTCTAAGACCCTGCTTACTTCAAGCACTTAATGTCTTTGAAGCTGGGGTGTTGATTTCATGAACTGCATTGCATTCCTTGTTATCTTTTGTTATTCATTAATATTGCAATAGGATCTGTAATTTTGTTCCTGGTAGAGACTGTGGTACAGGTAATCCGAACCTGATCTGTGAATATTCCTTCTCTGAATGTCCCTTTACTATGTCTTCTCTCCCCAGAATTCTACATTTCTGCCTACCTTTTCTTGTTTGTTTGTTTTTTTTTTCACTTCTCCAAAGTAAACTTAGGTTTATTTTACTTCCTTCCCCAATGTGCTTCATCTGGGTCTGTTGATCAACATATTAAACATCTTAAACCAGAAGTGCAGTTTTGTCTGGGTCCCGTGGCCTCTAGCTGTATTAAGAACACTTCTACACATCTTATTATTTCCAGGAAAAATCCAAAATTTTTTTAAAGACTCTCCACTGACTTGCTCTAGCCTGATACATATACCTTGGGTGGGATCCAGGCTGCACTAGGAGCTTACATTGAATTTGTTGTGAAGACACTTGTACCATTTTTTTAGCAATTCTTGGAGCAAACCTACTCATACATAAATATGCCAAGACTGAAGAACCAGCACGTCCAATATCAAGAAATCTGTATAGCATAGTGGTTTTTTTCCCCTGTCATTTTGATAAGTAGATGACTGAAACTATCCAAGGTAAAAAATCAAATGCAGCATAAAAGCATTGCAGCACTGGAATTTCATTTAAAGAGAAAAACTTGAAAAAATTCTTCTGAATGCTCTTTACGTTTGCTTTAGCTGTAAGTTTTGAGTGTTAGAGTATTAATGGTACATAATTTTAAAGTTGTGTAGAGTGGTCAAAGCAGAAAATGGAAAAGTACTTTCCCAAGTAATTAAAAAAGTTAACCTTTGCAATCAAGACTTGCTAAGTCTTGATTTAGGCAAGATGTCGTGGGATTTGTTTGTCATCTCCCCCAAATATTTATAAAGCCTAATTTTATATATATATATATATATATATATGTAGGTATGTATGAGTATTCTATGAGTTATGAAGCTTAATGAATCTACTGCCATTTGGGTTTGAGTCTCATGATCCTCATAGTTTCCTTTTCATTCATTGTCTTGCTTCTTACTATGTCCTCTGTCTCCTTGCATCTCTCTCAGTTCCTCCAGTTTTTGTCTACAGACTCCATCCCTTTCAAATATCATTTAGGTGAAAGGTGAGACATATTCAGTATATGTGTGTTTCCACTATTAAGATTTTGTAAGATACCACTCATCCTGAAGACTGTCTTCACATCAGATTTGGTATTTTCAGAGTTTCCTTTGAAATGTGGCACATTTAATTAAAATATGGCAATGAATGTGCAAACACAAAACCTGCAAATCATTCAGCCTTGTTTCTGGTAATGTGCTAGTTGTGTTTGTTATTTGTTTTTAGAAACAGGTACACTCAGAAAAACTTAGTATTGAAGGGAAAAGACTGTTTCCTTCACACAGTGGCTTAGTGCTGTTCATTTGATAAGAAAAACTGTTGGCATATTTTCACAGAATGTGAATATGAGGTGCAGAGTCATGGTCTAGTTATTCCACAAAAGATGATTTAATGGTAGTTGTAATAAGAGAGGAGGAGCAGAAAGGAGAGGGAAAGATATATGATAATATATGATATAAAAAATTTGGCATGTATTTAAAGATAGTTGAAGTTATGTAAAGATAATATTGAAGTACCTAGACCTTAACTTGAAATGGAATATAGTAATATACTGCTCTCATTGCTGTCACGCATCTACATTTTAATATCTGTGCTGCCTGAGACTGTGTATGACTGCTCTCAGGAGATGCACCTGATGATTGCATCTGCTGCAGATGCCATATGAGGGGAAGAATTGCTGCTGCTTACATATTTTATGCTTTTCTCAGTAGAGGATGTTACAAAGAGCTAAGTGTTTTTTCTCGCTTATTAATATATATTTGCAATTTTTCTTTGTATCCTTTCAGCTCATGGAAAAAACTGACAGAGACTACTACACTCTGGATGACATGTTTGTTTCCAAAGCAGCCAAAAGAGCGCGTAGTGGGGAAGAGGAAGAAATACAAAGAAGAAAAGCAATACAGGAGCACCAGCAGCTTGTTGCACGCATGGAAAAGTGCCCATACTGCTTTGACAGCGGTGCACTTTCTAAACATCTTATTATTGCAATTGGCACCAAGGTAAGAAGATAGCAATCTAACAAAATGTAGAAATAAAGAAGAAATTATGTTAGAGGGCTTGAAATTAAGAATGAAATCACTTCTATGGAATTATTTGTGGTTCTCTATCTTATTTTCCTTGCCCTTCCAGTTGCTTCCACAAACTTGTCAAGGCTGAGGGAGAAAAAGATATAAATCTGTCACGAATTTTGAAGCTAATCTTTGATATCAGAACTTGTGGAAGACAGGAGCAATAATGAAAGATCTTAGTGCAGAGATTAGACTGTAGGTGGGTTGGTGGAAGACTAAATCACACTTCACTGGAGGAAATTTAAACTGGTCAAGAATTGTATCTTGTTATCAAAGAAAATTAAATGCAAAATTCCATTTTTAAGCTTAAAATCCTTTGAAATAGACAGAAGTTTGGTTTGGAAACCTTCCCGTTTCTATAAGTTCTTTTAAAAGTTGCATGAATATTTGTATTTATAACATCTGAAATGCCTTAGTATAGCCTTTTCTGTAATTTTTTTCTCCAAAGTTTTCATTTATTATTGATGTTCTTATTTGATCAGCAACTCTTTATAGGCCAAGGAATTAAATGCATACATATATATTATGGTACATTGTGGTTTTTGTTTTTAATAGAGATTTTAAATTCATACAGATCTGTGTGCATATGTACGTATATAATTTGTATTTATATATGTGTTTATATATCTAATAGGTGGGTAATTATACAGAGTGTCCTGGTTTTAGCTGGGATGGTTAATTTTCTTCCCAGTAGCTGGTACAGTGCTGTGTTTTGGGTTTAGGGTGAATATGATGTTGGTATCACACTAATGTTTTGAGTTGTTGTTAAGTAGCGGCCAGGGACTCTGCAACTTCTCATACTGTCTTGCCAGCGAGAAGGCTGGAGGGGCAGAAGAAGTTGAGAGGGGACACAGCTGGGGACAGGTGACCGAAACTGACCAAAGGAATATTCTTTACCATATGACACCATGTTCAGTGTATAAACTAGAGGGAAAGCTGGCCAGGGGCCACTGCTTGGAAAATAGCTGGGAATCGGTTGGTGGGTGGTGAGCAATAATGCTGTGCATCACTTGCTTTCTAAGTTGTTGTTATTGATTATGTAATTTTCTGTCCTTTTAAACTGTCTTTATCTCTACCCACAAATTTTACTGTTTTATTTTCTGATTCTCTCCCCTGTCCTGCTGGGGGCAGGGTGTAAGTGAACAGTTAGGTGGTGCTGCCACGAGAAACCATGGCACAGAGTATGCATTTTACATATATATGTATATGTATATGAAATACTTTATTGAAAATGCATATTGATATTTATCTATATTAAAAAAATATTGGAATGGACTAAACAGTGTAATTTCATAATAATTATGGTACCAGTTGATTTATAAGGCTGATATTACTACTCTTTAGATAATACTAGTTTATTTGAGCTACTGGTAGATAATGGGATTATTCAAAAAACAGTAGAATTACTAATACCTTGCTGTAATTAGCAGATAATGGCTTCTGTTGGTTGAATTTAGCAAATGATGGATTTCTTAGCTTCAGCAATGGGAAGGTTTTTAACACTTGAAAAATGGACACCTCAGTTTTTGTTTGCTTTTTGTAGGTGTATTTGTCTCTACCAAGCAACCAGTCCCTTACTGAAGGTCACTGCCTGATAGCCCCTCTACAGCACCATACTGCAGCCACTCTTTTGGATGAAGACATCTGGGAAGAAATCCAGGTCAGCTGAGAAACTGTCTCCTGTCTTCTGACAGTTCTGTAAAACAATTTTGTTTTGAATAATGATATACTTGTCAGAAGTACCTATTTTCATAATTTGCAGTCTGGCAGCTCTTCTCTGATTCCACTAAGGGGCAGAACATTCTCACATTATGGATGAAAATTATCGGTCAGATATTAACAGAAAAGAGAGACAGGGTAAATACTGAAGAAAATTTCCAATTCATAAGCTCTAGAAGAAGTTTCTTGGAAAGTTGCAAAACATGCATCGTTGGAGGTCTTTAAAACCATGTTAGAGGAACATCTCTTGGGGATGAAGTAGGTATAGTTGATCCCTTACAGAAAGTGGAATAACTGGCTTCACAGGATTTTATTGGGAGTGCCAAGGAAAAGAAAAGGATTGTCAGAGCAGGCAGATCACTTGACATTAAATACAAGCTGAAAATATGTTGTTCATATATCCTCTGTTCTTTAAGCTAATCTGGGGTTTAGGTGGATATGAATTGAAAGAGAACAATCTTACTCTTAAAATCAGTGTTAGAGTGCAGTTTTTTGCCTTCCTTGAAAAGAATTATTAGAATACAGTGCCAGGCATGATGGGTTGTGCTTTCCAATTGTCTTATGAAGATATTTTGAAGATTTGGAGTTCTGTTTTCTTTGGAGATGGAAAATCAAGGAAGGGATAGAACAAGCTTCTGCCTAAGAGATTCACTGTGATTGTCAATCCTCCACTCCCTACTATTGGGTTTATTACAAGCAGAAGACAACTTGCAACCTCTTATACTGAAATATTGGAGACTATTTCAGACTATAGAATAGCTTCATTGTTGCAGTTGCTGAGATTTAAAACTGGCATAATTCGTAAATTTGAAATAGTTTAAGTAACATTGGTCTTATCTCAAGCCTGGCAGGTAGGTTCTCTGACTTTCCAGATTTGCTCCCCACACTGATTCTTGTGGCTGATTGTAATTTTTATACAGTCTTTCCTAGGAAATTATGCTCCCCTCCAACCCCCTCTTCAACCCAGAGGAAGGAAAAGGAGTTCTCTTGTGTATAACAGACATGCCTAAGAAAGTTGGATAAGAAGCAAATAAGTGCAAAAAATAGGATCAAGAGGAAGAAAAGAGCATGGGGGAAAGTGATAAATATGTTTATCCTAGATCTTCTCTTTATCCTAGCCTCTTAACTAAATAATTATAATTTTTCTAAATTTGTATGAGAAGGAAAATAGGATAAAGGAAAGATAAGCAAATGCAGTTCCTAGTCTTAACACTAGTCTTTTACTTGCTAGTAAAGGCAACTAGTTGCTAAATCATTATCCTTTGACCCTATGAATGTATTCATAGACGCCTTAAACATTTCTTTGCAATAAAATACTTTGGAAGGTGATGGACACAGATGAATTATTTTTTTCCCCAGCTTCTATGTAATTCAGCAGGAGGAGTCTGGAAGGCTTTAGCAAAAGTATGAGCAGACAGTCAGTGATAAACTTTCTGATGCCATAGATGTATTTCATATTGCTGTTGAAGGAAAAAAAAATTATCACACTTTAAATATTCAAAAAATGTTGAATGGAGCACATGTTTTAGCTAATTATTTTTGCTGAGGTTCCTTTTTAGGATATATTGGAGTAAAGCAAAAAAAGGTTCCTTTTATACTGTATGCCTTCAAGCACTTGAATTTAACATACTGTGTAGTTTAGACTGATGTGCTCACTTGCCAAAGTAAATAGGCATGTAATACTTTTAATATGAAAGGACATAAATTTTTACATGTTCCGCGTTGACTGAACTGTTTCATGTATTAATGGCGTGTGCATCCAAGCATAAGCCAAGCCTTCTTATTTGCCCTTATGAATGGTTTTCTTCTTTCCAGTGCAAATTGTCCGTGATGGTTTGGCCTGCTCAGAATTTGGAGGAAAAGTGCAATGTACTTAAAACCAAGAAAATGCAGTTAGGGAAATGTTAGCTAACATCTGCTGATATTTTAGGCTTTTCAGTGGATTTGTATTTCAGTTGATATTGCAGGGTAGCAACAGTAAGTGATAGTCTTTCTCAGCCTTTGGTTTAGTGTTTCCCTTACGTCACCACAGTTGCTTGTTTCACTGTATTTCTGAAGGTCTGGGGCTGGAGCAGAGAGGAGAAGGCAACAGGCTGTTAATTCAGAGTAGCTTGTTGCTCTGAGCTGTAAAGTTCCCCAGCAGTCATGGAACACTGCACAGTATCTTCTAGCTGTGTTTCATCAGCTGTGTTAGGGGAATAATGGTAGTGTTTTCCTGTCACAGTATGGAGCAGATCATTAGTGAGGAAAAATTCAGGGCACTAGCCCTGCTTTGAAGAACTTAAATACCTAGTTAAGATACCTATTTGGCCAAGTTTCTTAGCCTTTTAGTTTGATCTGTACTGGGCAAGATGGCAAGGGGGTGGGGAGAAGAGAGCTCAATTTCTAGACCTGTTTCATTGAAAACCTGATAATGATTTGTTTTCACTCTGTTTTACTTCAGTGCTTGCTGATGTTGGTGAATATATGTTTTTGCTTATGCTAGTTTGATTCATCAACTCTCCATTTACATTAAGATAGGGAATATTAAACCTTTGGATGGGATTAACCTTTTAATGGTGCTGTTTGTATTTCTGAGCATTGTTAATTGAAAAAGAAAACAATGCCAAAAGGACAGCCTATGAGTTATGTGAGTCGTAGAGCTATGGTATCTCTGATCTGTGAGGCTCATACAGTTTCTGTGGTTTCTTGGCTTACACTGTGGAAATGGTATAGGGAGCATGTATAATACAAAAATCATCATCTTTAAAAAGCAGTTTTCAAGATCTTGAGCAACTTTCAGAAACATTCACCCTGTCAGAAAGTCAGATCTTTTGTGCATTTGAAAATAAGTCTAAATGACTCTCAGAAATCATCCCTTGTGCTTGACAATTTTACATGTACATTATAAGCTATAGAATGATGCTCTTGCATATCTTGGATGCAAATACCAACTGTCAAGAGTCCTGGAGCAGCAAAAGCGAGCTGCTCTTCAGGAAGGCAAGTCAGGGGTGGATGATGGGGCAAAGCAGGTGGGGGAGGTCACTGCACTGACAAGGCACAGTCTCATGGTACCCAGGCCAAGAGAAGAGAGGAGTTTCCATGATGGTAGACAGGGTCAGACGTGGCCCAGGGGTGGCCAGACAAGTCTTCAGTGATGACTTAAGTTCAAGGGCAAGTCAGGGCCAAGAACTGCCAGTACCTGGCTGGGCACAGGCATCCCTGAAACTTAGCTCATGCAGGGAACAAAAGTGAGGGCCTGAACTTAACTGCAGCTCCTGAGTGACAGGGGCCAGGCCCACACTTCTCACCTCATGCCCGATGTATTAAGTATTGTATTTGTTTTGCTTGCATACAGTGAAGATGGTGGTTACAGCCATGGCTTTCTTTTGAGGCAATGTAAGTATTTTACGTAAAGATCAAGCATGCCTAGTGAAAATATCTTCCCTTTTTTATTTTTAGTTTTTTTACATGAAACTGTGTAATTGGAAGGAATAGTGAAAGGATGATGGTAACTGTAGTCAGTACAAGCCAAGACATCACCTTCTTAGAAATTGCAAGCTTGGGACCTCCTGTTAAAGCTGTGTTGTTTTATGGAGCACTCCAGTTATGAAGGTTAACATAGTTTTAATTTTGGCTGTAAAAATATGTGATATTTATTAAAACTAAGTTAATTGTGTTGTGTATTTCACAATAGTTTTCTAGACTGCCTATATTTGTGTCATAGGAAATATAGTTCATATTAAATTACTGAATAATACATAATTTTCCTACTATGATTGTTACAATTTTCCATTTTATAGTGAGTTTATTACAAATATAGTACATTAGTTAAATAATGTGTCTGAAAGCTTTGAAAAGTTAATTTAAATTGCACTTTTTTTTTTTAAACAGATGTTCCGAAATGCATTGGTAAAAATGTTTGAAGATAAAGACTTGGACTGCGTGTTCCTAGAAACAAACATGAGTATGAAGAAACGGTATCATATGGTATATGAATGCATTCCTCTTCCAAAAGAAGTAGGAGATATGGCTCCAATCTACTTTAAGGTACACAAAAATGTTTTTTTTCTGAAGTCATTTGAATGTATGTATCATAATTCACCTATTTATGGAAAACATTTTGATATTCCAGTGCTATTTTTGAAAAGATGTGTTCTTTGATCCTACTTCTTGATCCATTCTTTGATCATATTCTTTGATCTTAAAACAAGCCCTGTGAGGTAATTTGGTTTTTCAAGTAGTCAGTGGAAGATCTTTGTGAGACTGAGCACTTGTCGCAAGTCTGATTGTACTGGCAAATACTGGAAGAAGGTGAGAGAATTGTAATCTCTTGAGTTGCTTTAAGGATTGCAATACTTCTCACTGAAGTCCTATGGTATAAACTTAAAACACCATACATGTGCCTTGGCTAGCATAAAATGGGAAAATGACATCAACCGTTTTAAGAAATACCAATGTATATATTGTTTCATCCCCATTTTATTTCAGTAAGTCCAAAGTTTACACAGATCTTAGGCCTTTGATGAATGTTAAAATAGATACTTCTATTACCAGCTTTTCTAATTTCTTTCCCCTGGCCCCATAAGAAAAGGTTCATTGAAGCTTTTGTCTGGAATTGAGGCCTTTCAGCAACTGGATTATGATTCAGCCTTTATCAATAAATTTTTTAATTTGTTCTTTGAAATATTAGTTTTGCTTTCTGGAAATAGTGTGATTGGGTTTTGATGAAAAAACCAATGGAGCAGCAGTATGATGAACCACAGTGCAGTAACTTTTACTACATCGGAAACTTTCCACCTGTTAGATATGACTACTATGCTTCAGGTTCTGGTAGAACTTGTGTTTTGTCTGAATACTCAAGGAAGGAGGAAGAACAAGGTTTAATGCAATGTTGTTCGCTTAAAACTTTTCTTTCAGAAGTTTCTACCATTAAAATACACAGCAAATGAAATTTAAAAGACGCTACACTATACCCAGTTCCATACTGTTGAAAATACAGAGTCAGCTTTAAAGGTTTTTAAGGGCAGTCAGGATTCTTCTCTTAGTGTTTAAAATAATCAAACAGGTTAATATAGTATAATGAATTCATAAGAGGGTTTGTATGGGACAAGTAAAAAGAGAATGTGACCTTGTAGTTGAAACTTGTTAGAGATGATTTGTGTAAAGCAAAAGTTAAATCTCAAACAAAAAGAAACAGAGGGAGTGAATTGAGTGAGTCTGAAGATATATGATGTCTTTGTAAAGTAGATAAGTTACTTTTTAAAGAAGTAATTGTTACTTGCAGTACAATGTACTTCACTACAGTTAGTTCTTTGCTTGCTTCATGTAGGACCATTTTCACATTTAGATAAAATGATTTTACAGAAAGCTATAATGGAGTCTGATGAAGAGTGGTCCATGAACAAGAAGTTAATTGATCTTTCTTCAAAAGACGTTCGGAAATCTGTAAGTAATGAAATGGATTGAACACTGAATTTCTCAGCAAATTCTTCTAATTTTTTTTCATTACTAACTGTTTCAAAGAGAGCAGAAAGGGAACACAATCAGATTAGTGCATCAGAAGATGGCATAGATATGATGAGAACAGTCTGACTGAACTAACTGACATTAAGGAAAAGATTCTCATTTATTTCAACAATTGGTGGACTGAGCTGCAAGCATTTGTTGAGAACAAAGCTGACACTTTGAGGACATGTACTAGCACAATTTTCTAGATTAAGAATTAAGGTAGATCAAAGATTTGCAAATTACTTTCCTGGAGAAATTATGATATTTCTTTTTCGTTGACCTACAACAGCCATTTGCGTTGCTAAGTTTGTGAAGTGAAAATATAAATAGCATTATGATTCTTTCTTTCTAAAACAAGGGAACAGTGCTCTTTCTATCTCCTGGATACTGAGCTGAAATGTCTTTGTATAAACAAATCTTAAAGGAGCAGTGCTGGATCTGTTAGGTTCAAAGACTGTTACATCTTTTTAATACTGAAGTGGAAGACATGTGTTATATAGACTTTACCACAAGTAGTTTACTACTATGTAGTAATAACACTCAAATTTTAATAGTGCCATTTAGTAAATATTTTTTTCACTAAAAAAAGATCATAGTTTAGGAGAAAGAGGAGATGAGTTTTAATAACAAGACATGAAGCCAGATACTACAAAAAGGGAGATGGAATGCAGAAGAGTAAGGAATGCAATTAATTTGCAGCAAGGGTTTAGGGAAGACTGTAAACTTAAGGTAGATGTAACCAGAAGACAAAATAAGTATGTTTGGGATATCTTCTGCTCATTGTTGTATCAAAACAGGAAAATCCAACATCTATCACCTATAAGTGAAGTATAATTTTCTTGACACATGGTAAGGCATTAGGACATCAGGGTTCTTGGAGAATCTTCCTAGCCATGCATTTCTGTGACTATTCTATACTCATTTGAAGGTAGACCAGTTTTCAGATTAAGTCTGGACAGTTCTTTAAATTAATACAGTGTATCTGAGTGTAAATTGTTGCACAGTTGTATGATTTTAATATTATTTTAGGGTAATAGAAATTCAGAAAGATCAGAGGGTATAGTTTAGAGACGGAGCTGAGGTTTGAGAAGTTATAGAGTTGTACTGGGAGAGGGTGGTAGCTGGAAGGAGGGTCAGACACGGCTGAGACATCACGTAATGGGTGGATGTGTGCAGAACTTGTGTCTAGATGTAGAGCTGGAGAATCCAGCCCTTGCACGGCATCAAGGCTTTCTCTGCTTCTCCTTCTGCTCCTTGCAGCGAGGGTGCTGGGGGTGGGCAGTGGGAGGGGACACAGCCAGGAGAGCTGACCCAGCAGTCAGCACTGTTCAGCAGTAGTCAGAACACTGGCATGCTGTCAACACTGGTTTAGGCACCAGTCTGAAACTTAGCACTATACGGGCTGCTGTGATGCAAATCCACTCCATCCCAGTCAGACCTGATGCTTTGCTAGAGACAAATAAGATAAAGCTGACCTTTTTCTTAAGGTGTCACCTGCCAACCCATTTTTCCTTATTTAATGATTTTTTTAAAGTCCATTTAAAATGTTTTATGTTTCTTGCTATGCTACATTGCTCCTCTCTATTAAATCTTAATTATTTTTAGAGTCAGTTTTCAAGCAATATATGGAACATGCTTCATGAAAATTGTGTAGCTATTTGGATTGTAGCAGAGAAAATGCTTATGAATTGGAGGCTTTGTAAATCTTATCAGTACAGGAACATCCTCAACAATTAAAAGAGTGGAAAATAAGTTATTGCAGTGAAACAGCAAAAATTACTTGCAGTACTGTAGCAATGAACGGATCCACTTCTCTTTGTCCGACTGAAAGCTCTTCATTGTGGCAGGATATCCAGCTTCTTCTCTGTAGTCTGACTGAATTACTAACTTACCTGATTTGGCAAGTTAATGATAACTTCCAGTCATTTAGAGGGGGTTTCTCCTAATGTATTTTCCATAAAGGTGTTTCCCCTTCTCCCTGAGTGTCAGTGTTTTCACTGGGTAAATATTTGCTATTACCACGCAACACCTTACCTTTGATAAATGCGTCTTGCTAGTGGTTGTCTTCAAGTTTCTGCTAAACCCATGTAGTTCAGAGGTGTGGAGTCAGGAAGGCTCAGTGTGCCCACTGCTGCTTGGTCCATCCCCAGTGTGTTACCTGGTGCTGCACCGTGGTCTCTGGAGCTTCTGCCACCCAGTAGTCATCTCTTCTGTGTCTTTGATCTGGTTGTTGTGTGTTCTTCTTTCCCCCTACCCTTAAGTTTGCTTTACTGTTTCTCTCTTGCAATTTTATGCTGCATGTAGTTGGTTTGAGAGGTGGTTTAAAATAAAATGTTATAATATCAACTGCAAAATCACGCTGAAATTCGTTCAGTCGTGGGGAGATTGACTAAATGCCAACACTTTGTTAAATATCTGAAAATGTGGTTTTGCGCATACAGGTTCCTAAAGGATTACCATACTTTTCTGTGGACTTTGGCCTTCAAGGAGGATTTGCGCATGTGATTGAAGATCAACACAATTTCCCTCATTACTTTGGGAAGGTATTGTTACGTAAAAGATTGATTTACCAATTATACTTTGTTTTGGAAAATTTAAGTAATTAAAACAGATGCTGCCAGAACAGTTACTTTGATGTACCCTATCTCAGTTTATTATCTGTCTTTTCTTGATGAGTCATTGTAACTTGGCTTGTTGAATAAAGGAACAGTTGATTTTTTCATTAGCTGATACAAAAATCGTGATTCTAGGTTTGTGTTTCTTTTGAATTAATAGGAACTGTTGATATTTGACATTGTAGATATATAATGTTATAGATATAAAATACTTGCATCTATTTAAGAGTTTTCCTGGCCATAGTATTGACATATAGGTGCACTGAATTCCTGCTTGTATAAGTTAGGGTGCATACACATACAGACTCACAGACAACTCCCATGAAAATCCTCATGTGGTTAAATTACTTTCCGTGGTATACAGTGTATTGTTTATACAGGAAGAGCTGTAATGTGGAAAGAGCGTGACAAACACACTAAGAGCGACTGGGGAGAAATATAACACCAGAAAGAGCAAAGTGGGCAGCTTTCTTTTTCTGAGCTTACCTTAGTCACAAATGTACTGATACATTAACAATCTTGCAATGTTAGGATGTTTAAGCAGTAGATCAGTATGCCATGCTTAAAAGAATTTTGCTGAGGCAACCATCTAACAGCTATAGTTCTATTCTTTAAATTGTCTTATTTTTAAAATTGGTATATTTTTCAGAATATTTCTTTATTTTGTTGTAAAATAGTGTTAAGTAATATGGTAATTTTGCATTTACCATTACCTATCCTTCTTCTGCTTGCAAAGGAAATTATCGGTGGCATGCTGGACTTGGAACCACGGCTTTGGAGAAAAGGAATCAGACAGAACTTTGAAGAACAGAGGAAGAAGGTGTTACAGTTTGCACAGTGGTGGAAACCATATGACTTTACCAAAAAGAAAGAATGAGAACAACCCTGCAGTCAAGGACTATATAAGCCATAAATTACCTTAAAGGATACTTCGTATTTTAAGAATAACACCAATGTGTTATGTATTGCTAATATATTTTAAAACATAGGATAATGTTCAATTGATGATTATCTGTTTCTGGTTTGGACACTGTGGATCCCATGAACCTGCAAGCATGACAAACCAGAAGTGTACAGTGTGTTTAGTTTTTCCTTTTTCAGCTGAGACAAAAGAATAGAATCCATGTGGCCATTGGAGTTCTTTAAAATGTGACTTTTGCTTTTGGAGTTTTTATGATCTTTGAGACAACTGGTATTTTTTTAATATTGTATTTAGCCAGTGATGAATTATCCTGGTGACCTTCTGTAGAAAATGGTGTACATTTTAAGAACATTTTGATTAAAACAAATACATTGTTGCAGAAGAAAGCTGTACAGAAAATGATTTTCTGATTCTGAGTCTTTGTGTTTTTTGAGTTGAAGTCATTGCAGTTACATAAACATTCACGAAGGATTGGATTGATAAACCTGCTGCTGTCCCCCTGCACAAGAATTACAGCAATTTTTCGTACTTCAAGCACAAAGGGTGATGAGACAGCCCATAGCTGGTGCCAAATGACAGCTTTAATGGTAACAGTTACTTTTGATAACAATTAAAACCAAAGAAAGAATGAGAAGGGTGGAAGAATCTTAATGGAAAACACTCTGCAAGGACGAGCGAAGAAAAAGGTCACAGGGATCTTCCCAGGTGACTCTTCTCTCCCTGGGCTTCCCATCTAGTGCCACAGGTGGTTTGCAATAATACTTTGCTGTAGTAGTTTTCATCAGGACCTGCTTGAACTCCCTGCTGGTGTTCCTGCTTGTGATGCTGTTAGTGCTGATTGGAGCACACTCTGATAAAAGGCAAAGAGTTGCACATTAATTGATTGTTAAGAATGGATGGCACTAGGAAGTGCCTGTCTGCAAGTTAAAGGACCACTGTCCACTGCTTTATTCACTGGGTTTTGTTTTTTCTTTTCTGTAAATGATACAAAACGGGGGTAGGGAAGTGTGAGGGAGGAAAAGGGTGATTCTTGCATCAGTGCCCGCCATTTTCCTTGGAAACCCTGACATAGCAGGCTTGGGCTTTGCAGGTGCAGAGCTGGGAGAACAAGGAGAACAGGAGACAAGGACAGAAGGTCATGGACAGAAGCATTGCCGCAATGTCCTCCCAGTGCTCAAGGGAAAGGGTGCAGACTTGTGAACAAAAGGCTGCAGTGCTACCGGGAAAGGCTTCAACCAGCCGATGGAAGGCCTTTGGCATAGGAGAGGTTAAAGCATTGTGCAGGTGTCTCAATGTGCTTCCTATTCTTTTCCTGCTGAACTACTGCTCTCTACAGCTCTCTTAACTCTTGTGAGATTGTGAGCTGCTCAGATTAATACAGGAATCACTAAATGTTAGAGGGTTGAAAAAGTGTTCATTTCCCTTGGTGGTCTTTTGCAACTTTCCTGAAGAACTTGTACTTGCCCTGCTCCCTCACCTGCCACTGCATTTTGGCAAATAATTCTAGTAGAGATAAAAATCTGCTGTGTTGTGAATTATTTTCTGGAGGATCTTTGTAAATTGGTGTCAACTGCAAGAAAAAAACTTAAAAATAAGCTTTCATGATAATTATAGTGATTTAATGTGTGTTTATATTGTGTTCACCAGTAAGCCATGGACAAAAGGGACAGTTCTAACTGTTCTTCAGTAAGTTTTGATCTTCCTTAGGCTACTGGTGAGACTGCATGGTAAATAGAATGTGAAATAGCAGCTGCTGGTAGTTGCTTAGAATGTGATGATGCTGAGCCAAATTCAGGTAAAGTGTAGTTTTTGGTTGTGTAAAGCATGACTAAAAATAGCTTTCTCTGAAAGCATATATTGCCTCCAGTTTCATCTGCCCCCCAAGAGGATAGCTGGAAACAGAAGCGGTGACTGTTTTTAAGACCATTGGAAAAGTCTTTATCCAATGCTGTGCTGGAAATGCAATTTTTCTAACTGATATCACTTCTCTGAGAATTTGTGTTCCTCAAGGGAAGCACTATGTTTCACAAAGGATATCTGACTTGTATGTAGGAAAGTCCTTTGACTCATGATGTGTGCATATTTTATTATTTAGGTTTCAGCAAAATTATGGGTTTTCTTTGGACAGAAAGGACTCGGAAATATGGAATAACTCAAGCTAGTGGTACAGGAAAATGTTTTTACCCTATTAGAGGTTTTCAGAATGGGAGAATGTGCTTACCACATATGCTGAGAATAGTATCTTCTTGTAGTTGGTCACAGACCAGACATGCATATCTTCAGGGTAAGCTGTGCCTCTTCATAATTATCTTTAAATATTCATGAGGCCATGACAGTCGCCATGACAGACAACACAGCTTGTTAGGGCACTTACGGAAGGCCTGGTATGCTTAGTCTTCAGTCCTTACTCTTATAAATATTAAAATATTTTAAATAAACCTCCTTCATCCAGAAGAACACCCACCACCTAAATTCTTTGGCACTAGGAGGTGGAAAACGTAAATTCAGGTGTCTTCAGGGAGAAGAGGGATTGGAACCTGGATTTCTTACATTGTTGTAAATGTGCATCAATGTGAATCTCTTCTGTGTAACCAGGGAGGAAAAGGATCTTCTCCCTTCAAGCGAATCTGTGTGTGTGATTTAAGAGGTGTTAGGACACATCTGTGTCATCCTGTCTTACAGGGAGGTCATGTAATAGGTGCTGCTACTCCTCTGCACAGTGCCTGGCCTAAAACGCAATGTTTCCCTGGTATCAAGTCAGCTTTTTCCAACTCTGAGATCTCCCCTGCTTTGCATTCCCTGGCTATGCTGAAGGAATTCTCCTCTTGCTTTCATTCCAGGTCTTTCACCAGATTCAGGGAAGGATGCTGCACCAGCACAGCACCATTACTGCTATTTGATCAAGCACTGGATGAGGCCTGAGCAGGAACTCGCGCTCCAGAGTCTTTATTCTATTATGTTTGCCACAAAGTTCTCTAAGAGAGAACCAGAATGGGTGCTGTAGTTAGGCAGATTTCCCTCAAGCCTTGATACCTTGAGGATTTGCTGCCTGGTCTGTCTTGGAGTAAAAGGGCTTAACATGCTCCAGTGAGATGTTCCCTTTCTTTGCTTTTTCTCAGGCTGTTCTCTTCAACCTGGGTACTCCCCAGGCCCATGAAGTTGCTGTAGAAAAGCTGCCTGAAGCACGTGTCTTCTTGTTAAGGAACCACGTTTGGACTTTATTATTTTTGCTCAAATTGAAGGAAAGCACCATGAATTTGTACCGCACCATTAGCTACAAAATGAAGTGCAAAAGCTGCTGTGGTGTCATTATTCTTATCCATGGCCAGTGTTGATTGATGTCAGCGTCATTGCCTGAAGTCATCTGTTGATATAAACTGAGGTAATGAAAAATGAGATTGTTGTAAGCTGGGTGAACTCAGAGCAGCTAAAGTGGAAAGCAGGACTTTCTGCTGATTATTGGTGTTCTTCCAAGTAGGTAGTTCTCATTTATGTCCATATTCCACTTGCTTTTCACTTCTCCTAATGTGTTTTCTTTCAGAGTAAGGCTGTGAGATGCTGTGTTTAGCGTAACAGTTTTAGTGTAACAGTAGTGGATTGTTGCTTTGTACTTGTCAAAAGACCTGGGAGAGAACAATGTGGATTTTTGTTGCTTTGCTAGAAAAACAACATAGCAACATTCAATCTTAGGTCTATTTGGGCTGATTTTTTTTTTTTTTAAATTTTCAGTTTGTTCATGAACCAAACAGTGGGTTATTCTCAGAGTCATAATCAAATGTGAGTTAGAGAGATTTTACATACTGAGTTCAATCAACTTGTTTTAAATTTCACATGAGTTCTGAATGGAAAACAACATGTTAATAGTAACTCTCATGGCAGAGTTCACCAATCTCTTGAAATCTACGAAAGAAGAAAAATTTTGAGGAGTCCCTTGAGAGTTCTGTCCTTGGTTGAAATTTCTTGAGCATTTCCTGTTTTCTGCATGTCTTTTTATCATTAAAGCATGTTTTCTCTTCCTAATCCCAACTGAACTGGATGAAAAGTCATGGATACAAGGGCTGTTATACTCTTACTTAAAGTGTAGCTGTACTTGAAGCAAGATCCTTAATATCCTATCTAAAAGTGCCATTTTTACTTCTCACAAATCAAGATAACTAAGTCCAATAAGAAGAAACAGACATTAGAAATCCAGTCTTGCAAACGTCATAATTCTCATGTGCACATTGATATGTCTGTGTGGTAATATTACTTTTCTAGATGTTGCACTTGTTTATGTTGTTAAAAGTGAGAAGGGAAGATAACATACTTCAAGGAAGTCATGCTGATGCACCCTTTACAGGGAAGTTAGTATAAATTTTAACCCCCAAGTTAAGAACCATCGGAAGATATTTCTAAAAGAACATGTAAGATTTCCTTGGGATCCAGATTTCAAAGCTAATGATAGAATCCATAATTGTCCCAGGGAAATCTTTAGCAAAGAGTTATCTATCATTGTCAAAGGTGATGCATTTGACACGGTATACTGCCTGGTGATCCATCTTGAACAACTGCCCTGCTCTCTCTGTTTATTCTGAAACTTATAAAAAATCTGTGAAGTACTAAAACCAAATTTTAAAGGGACTGCATAATTGCAGGACGCCTTCACCTACAAGCATCTTTACCATCCCTGGTGTCTTGGCTCCTGTGTATGACCTAAGCACTGTACACAGCCCAGAGGCACATCATGCAACACAAACAGAGAGTGTTGGTTACTTTAGAGAAAGCAGAGTCTGAGCTCTTGATATGTGAGTGGTTGTAAAAAGTTCATTTCTCGATGCCCAAGCTTCATGTGCCCTTTTACATGTGGTCTGAGGACAGACAGCTGGCAGTCTGAAATGGCTCTGATGAGCCTGCTTTTAGTTCTGTGTGAGAACTGGAAATGCATCAATTCATTCTTTTTAAATGTCTAGCTTTTGTAAAGCAAGTACCATAGAGCATACACGCAGTAAAACCAATTTTAGCAAAACCCCACAAGCATAATTAACCTTTTAGAATAAAGTTGAAGTCATTCTTCCTGGACTACTGTCTTTGAGGGTAATATTTTTATTAAAGATTCTCTCTTTTGTAATTTCTGGCCACTGCTGTACAGCTCTTGGTCACCCACCAGCCTGGAATGAGAGGTAGGTACAGTTTGGTTTTGAGATCGGGCAAGATGACTTTTGAAAGTCTCTCTCAGCTCTTTCTGCTGGGATTTTAGGATCTTATTTAATTCTGATATTTTATGTGCAAATGTCTTGGACCAGCAATTGTAAGACAAGATATGAGCAGCTAACAACTGGTAAGTATTTAGTGGGGCATAAATACATAGTTACCACTGTACAGCTTCCCCATTGCTGTTGTCACAGTTTTGCAAGGCTTCATTTGGGAATACCAGCAGATCTCTAATGTCTCTACGTGTTTTTTATATCCAACTCCAGGTGTGTATAGTTGTTTGAAAGCATTACTGTTCTTCCAGCTCTTCCAGTGTTCTGCCTTTTAGTGCAGAACAGCTCTGAATGTTTGACCACAGTGCAGTAGGTCTGAGAACTTGCCTGTGAGGTTGAAGACAATGACTAACAGTCCTAGTGACTGTATGGATGATGGCATATCCAACTGGGACAGAATATGTAGGCTTTTAGTTTAGAGTTAATGTGGGCAAATGGAATCAGAAATGGTGACCTCTTTCCATCAGTTTCTCTTCTTTCCTGGCTGCTAGTGCAGGACTTAGATCTGCAAAATTAAGCAGCAGTGCTGTATTGCGGCAACTAGAAATGGTGCACATCCTGCAGCATTTGTGGTCACTGGCTAAACTGTTTCCCTGCTATCGCTTTTATTGTTGCTGATGGACTTGCTGCAACTTCCGATCCTGTTATTCTTGCTGTGGATGTGGGTGCTGTGGGCATCTCAAGTAGCAAATGCAGTAGGAAAGGTCGCTTTAGTAGAGTCAGAAACTAAAGTCATCTGGAAAAGGTGAGATGGAAATGAACTCCAGAATAATACTCTGGTTTTCCCTGGGGAAAAAATGGGTTGAAAATCAGGCATTGCTGTGATACTATTCCAGTTCAGGTCATCTACCTTGGCTGTGCCCCCTTCCAACCTTTTGCACACTCTCAGCACTAGGGGGGCAGAGGGAGAAACAGGGAACTGCTCAGCAAAGTCTGAAGCTTAAGCATCCTATCAGCATTGTGTTGGTCACAGATCTAAATCACAGAACCACACAAGCTTTGCCCTTTGCTATTGGCAGATAGCAAGAGGGCCACCACGCAGCAGGGGTTTTGAGTGGCTTAGTTGAAATTATGTGCTGTGAGTTCTTGCAGTGATTTATAGACAGTTTGGTTGAACTTAAAGTATATATACTGGCCATTCCTGGAAACTCTGAGGAAAATGTTGTCTATAATTAGAACATAGATTCAGGATTTTAAAAGCATTAACAGCTTAATGTGCTTCAGAAGGTAGACAGAGAATTTGGCTCTTACCTCTTTTTACAAACAGTACATGCTTCTCAGGAGATTTCTGTCCACCAGCTCCCCACTTTTATTGAAGTGAGAAGTCTTCTGTGGGAAGCTTTTAGGTTATTTTCCCTTTAAAGCAAAAATATTTTGGCCAGTATTAGAACAGAAACAGATGATAGGGAATTCATCTCACATCTGTGTGAGCAGTTCTTGACTCTCTCTATAGCTGTCTGGAAGACTGTGGATAAATAGCATTTTATATTTCTTACCAAATATGAAACCTTTTACAAATTTTGTTATAACTGGAAAAAAAAAAGAATTCTCTAAGGAGATCTTAATCCTCAGGACTTTTATCTTCACAGCTCTTTGCAAACATTAACTTTGTATGTCTGAAAGCTTTGACAAACACAGCCCCCTCTGCCAGCTGTGAATCTGCTGTCCCTTTGGACTAAGTGAATTTGCCCCCATGCCTCTGCACATGCCCTGCCCCCTGGCAGCACTTGGGATTTGGGTTGCTTAGAGCACCTAGAAAGTCCTCTCAGATCCCAACTCCTTATGCACTCCTGAGATCCCGTTCACTTCAGTTGAACACATGATCCCTGAAGTGTTTCTTTTCTATGAATGCTTTTAAATGATTTATGACTGCACAGTCTTGTATTTTTAGCTTCTGTGCAAAGCTTCCAAATCAAATCTTGATGGGAACTGCTGCCTTTGATAATTTTGTTGTCTTCCTCTCCACTAATGAAAAACAAGTAGCATCTTGCAGTTAAACAGTATGGTTGTCTTCCTTACTATATTTTTCATACAAATCAAGCAGGAATACAGGTAGATGAGAACAGTAATATGATTCTAGTTTATTAAATAATTAAAAAAGGTCAGTGAGTCCCTGTCTGACAAGACAGCAGTGCTAGAAAGCTTGGATTGTCTCTAAATGATGGGAAGTGAGGACATGCAAGAGGGTCGTGAGCTGGGTGGTGCAGCTGACACAACAGAAGGACAGAATGCCATCCAGAGGGGCTGGACAAACTTGAGAAGTGGAACCCTGAAAAGCTCATGAAGTTCAAGAAGTCCAAGTGCAAGGTGCTGCACCTGGGTTAGGGCAATCGCAGACATGAACACAGACTGGGGGAAATAAGTCACTGAGAGCAACCCTTTGGAGAAGGACTCAGAGTGCTGGTGGATCAGAGGCTGGACATGAGTCAGCAATATGTGCTTGCAGCCCAGAAAGCCAATCGTGTCCCGGGCTGCATCAAAAACGTGTGGTCAGCAGGTCTAGGGAGGGGATTCTGCTCCTCTACTCCACTCTTGTGAGACCCCACCTGGAATGCTGTGTCCAGCTCTGGGGTCCTCAGCACAGGAAGGACATGGACCTGTTAAAGTGGCTCCAGAGGAGGCCATGAAGATAATCAGAGGGCTGGAGCACCCCTTCTATGAAGACAGGCTGAGAGAGCTGTTGTTCAGCCTGTAGAAGGCTCCAGGGAGATGTCATAGCATATGCAAGTACCTAAAGGGGGCCTATGAGAGAGCTGAAGAGGGATTTTATACAAGGGCATGTAGTGACAGGACAAGGAGGGATGGCTTGAAACTGAAAGAGTTTAGATTCTTAGGACAAAATTCTTTACTGTAAGGGAGGTGAGGCACTGGTACAGGTTTCCCAGGGAAGCTGTGAATGCCCCATCCATGAAAGCGTTCAAGGCCAGGTTGAATGGGGCCTCGAGCAACATGGTCTAGTGGGTGGCATCCCTGCTTGTGGCAAAGGGATTGAAACTAGATGATCTTTAAGGTTACTTCCCACCCAAACCATTCTATGATTCCAATTCACCATTTTCTTGCACTGGATTCAAAGAAGAGTTGCACAGTATGTGAATTTGCTGTGCCATGAGGATGCTCACTTTTTCCATCCATCTTCAAGCCTTTTATCACACTTGGTTTCTGTGAATTGCTGTGATTTAAACATTAATACTTCTTTTTAAGGTATCAGAGATGTCAAAACATAGGCTAGTGATAAGGATTTCATCTAAACTAAAAGGAAGGAGCTAATTTGCAAAGTGTTTGGCCATCTGGTGGCAGAACTGGGCTTTATTTACACTGGAGGCCAGATATCAGTGGCAACATTGCCTTCCCACTGGTATCTGCCACCTTCATTTGCAACGGCTCTGCGGGGAAAAGCACAAAAGGCGGAAACAAAATGAAATTATCATGGGTCACACATGCATTCAAGGAGATTCAAGACTGAAAAATAGAATTGTTTTCCTTTGGAAAAAAAAACCTAAAAGGTCTGGAGTCACGATGCTGAAGGATGAGCAAAGTTGCAACTACGTGGCCTGTTACAACCCAGACAGGAAGCACTAACAACAGTTGCAGTATCCTTCGTTTCTTTAGTGAGTGTTATACCAGCATATCTGAATGTCTGTCATGCCTTCTCCAGCCAGTTATGGAGTGCCTGAGGTGCAGTAGCATACCCTGCTCTGGGCTCCACAGTTCTGGGGTCCGGAGCTTTAGAGAACTGGCTAAAGAGCATTTCTGGGGAATTGCACAGGTGGGGTGATTCTGTTTTGGAGCAATGGGGTGTACTGAGTCACCCTCAGAGTTCCCCACTGACCTGTGTTTTCTAGAAAATTTGCACACCTCTTTGCTTGACAGTTCAATTACTTTGTCACAGGAGTGTAGGATTAGGAAAGGGATATTTTTGTCACCAATTCCAGGGGACCAATCTGCGAGTATTGGTCTTGACTGTCCGTATTACAAGCCAATTATGCAACAAGTCTAAACAAAAAGTGATTTGTAGAGATTCAGAAAAAGTATAAACAATTGCAATTTAGCAGGAAAAAAAGGCAAGAGAAAATAAAAATGGCTTTTTAAAAATTATTATTATTTTCAGAATGGATTCTGCTTAGGAGTAGAACATGAGTCATGATACAAAGAAACAAGAAGTCAGGCAACTACTAGTCATGAATGTGGGTGAAAAAAAGCTTCTGTACAGGTTTCCAGTGTCACTTACAGATGCAGAACATCCCATCTTTCTATAACCCAGTTCTGATGCTACCAGTTCTGTGGTGTCTCACACATGTGGCTGCATTATTCAGGGCAATAAAATTGTGATGTTTCATTTCCTTAAATTAGCCTATACACTACATTATTTGCCTTACGCATCTGTGCGCAACTTCTGCTTGATGTGTTTTAGACGATTTCTGGCTGTGTAGGTTTCATTGCATGTTTTTGTTGTTGGTTTTCTTTTTCTCCCCCCGTAACATGTGCCCTGCAGTATGTCTGCAAATGTGAGGGTGCCAACAAGAGTGCCTCTCCTTTGTGGTGTCGTGCTTAGCTTCTCTGTTAGGTAGACTGGCACTGCCTGACCCTGGGCATTTCTCAGAGACCTGTACGGTTCTCTTTCCTAACAGATGGGGTCCTGGGGACAGGATCTGTTTATTAGAGATGGGGTTATTGATCGTCTCTCTCTTCTGAAGGGAGACCATTCTGCAAGATGACAGATCTTAGCGAATAATCTAAAAGCTATTACTCACCTTCTCAGGGAGCGTGTTTCACATCTGGATCAGCTTATTAAGGACATTTACTAATGAAACCCCAGTATGGTGACACAGCAGCCAATTATTTTTTGCACTGAGTTTCCACTTGTTTAATGACTGACAGCAGGACCTTTTAAAACTGCAGGCCTGACAACTTTGTGTTAAATCTGTTATTTCAGTTTAGTCTTTAACAGCATGTCTAAACCCTAACCTGAATCCCCAAATATAATCACATTACAGACCAATTATTCTTCTTGCTGAGTCACTTTGTCAGTTTGACAGCACACCTAGCAGAAAATTTCGATTCCTTTCAATTTTTTGATTAAAGAAATGATTTAATTCAGAGTTTTATTTTGTCTGGAGTTGTGAAAGTCTGACTTTCCCACTGATTCGTAGTCACCATTTCAAGTCGGAGCGTTCTCTTTTATGGTAAACATAGTAAGCAGTCACAGTTCTGAGCAAAATACTTCTTATTGCCATGCTGGGGCACAGATCCCTGGTCTCCCTATATTTGAAGGCCAACTCCCAGCTTATTGCTTGCATTGGCCAGAGGTTAGACTGTATTTCACTCTAGCAGCCATGAGTGGCCAGTGCCACAAGTAGTCATGAGGAGGGTGTTGATCCTTATATAGTACATCTTCCTGATAGATTATTATTTAAAACAAATATACAAAGAATACAAAGATGTGTAGACAGAGTTTGGAGCTAGGAAAGAATTGTTTAGACTTGAAGTTTGAAGTTATAAAATATTTATAGTGTTTGACTTTCCGAAGATTTGGTTGCTTAGAAAAGTTGGGTTGTCTGCAGCCTGCAGTGAAGACCGAGAACTGCTAACGAAATAGTACTGTCATAGCCTCTGTTTGATATATTTTTCAAGTCATTATAATGGGAAAGGAACAGTATTAGCATTGGCATTTTGAAACTGTTTCTCAAATACAACAAATACATTACAATTTGGAATTTATGAATATTGCATTGCTATCAGCATGCTACAGACCGAATGGGCTGTTGTGCTGGCTCTTGCCTAGTCACATAATTAGGCCACACGTGTCATAAGGATTTAAAACAAACAAACAAACAAACAGAAAATCAGAGGAAATCTCCTACTTTTCACTCCCATTTTGCTAATGAGGAACAACCCACAGGAAGAGTAAAGCTGGGGGGGGCTTCCACTTAATACTGTGCAGTCCCTCCTGCACAGATGTGGTCAGCTCAGGGCAATGTTTGATGGGAGGGATGATAATCTGCTCAAAATTAGGGAAAGTAAAATGGTTAGAGATCTATGTAAGGACATAATAGGAATGTGTAGTGATAAAATCAGAAGGGCTAAGATGTGAAGTGGATCTAGTGTCTTGTAGGGTTATAAAAAGACAGGGGGAGAACCTTCTGCACCTGTGCTGAGCGGAAGGCAGTGAAACCATGACATCATTGCTGAGTTATGAAGAACACCAAATAATGGTGCAAATAAGATATGAAGTAATTTTGGCTTCTAACTTTATAAAAAAGAATAATTTTGACCAGACTCTAAACACAGTTAAGTTTTCAAAGGAGAAAATTATTGTCATGAATAAGGAAAGAAGAGGTAGAACAAAATGTTCAATAACATACATGCATGTCAATCTCTGAAATATCAGCAAGAAACTGTCTGGATGCTGTAAAATATTTGGGGGAGATGTGAAATACTATTACTGCAGGCCAATAAATACATTCAAATATAGTATGTATAAAATTGCCTTGACCTATTGCCCATAATTTTGTTTCTACTTTCAAGGACCTTTACAAAAATAAAACAAAGCAATCAGACTTTCAAAGAGAATTCATTTTTTGTGTTCTCTTCATGGGAATCTTCACACTTTCTCAAAAAGATGCTTTTCCTGTAAGCAAAGCTTGCAGTGATTCTACTTTGGGTTTTCTGTCATTATGCAGTCCAAATAAAATTCATCTGTGAAAAAGTTCTTTCAGATGTAGCTTTACTGTCAAGAAAGAGAGTATAATTTTCACTATCGTCTTGGGGATTTGCGCAGCAGAAAGGTTGTTTTGAAGTCCACAAAACCTGCTCTTTGTGCTGGGTAATTTTGCACCCTCCTGTGACCATGAGGCTCCTTTTTAAGTCCTAAATTCCCTGAAGTAGATAAAACACATTGCTGCAAGAAGCAAAATGTTCAGACTCAGAAAGCTGTCTGCATGCTCTCTTCTTATAATCAAGTAATCCACAGCTGTTTCCAAAAGGGTATATTCCAATAGCTTTTCAATTTTATGAACAGTTTCTCCTTTCTTCCACTGTGCTCTATGACTGCTGGGGGAAAAAAATCTAACCAGTGACATTCAGCTTATTCTTAATAAATACCATAGGCAGGCAGGAGTCCTGCAGCATTTTCTTGTCACCTTTGACAAGTCTTGTAGTACCACAGAAAAATGATCCTTGGGAATTAACAAAGCCAAGCTGTGGTTCTGTGTCTGCATCTCCAAACATCTCTCTTCCTTCTGTTTGGACAAGCCCTCTGAGAGGAGAAACTGCTTTGGTGCTGACACAACTTGTGTGTTCTTTCCAAGGCAGGCATCAGTAAGAGGTAGTGAAGTTCTGAGTACCTGAGTGGTTGCCTATGTTTGTTCCCAACTGAATCACAGAACTGCTTGATATTTTGTCCATTTGTGGAAAGAAGTATCTTTCAAATGTCTATCAGCGTCCTCTGGAAGAGAACCTGATACGTGATTGTGGATTGTAGATGTATTTCAAACAAGACCCCCTTATATCTCTCTTGAATTCAGTGTTTACATTGACCAATTTACCTTTTCTTTTCTGAGAAGCCACTGAAGGCAGTGTTAACTGTGCTGTCCTTAGCCTTTGATTCTTCTATAACCATCATAATTTGATTGGAAATTAATTCTGCAGTTTCACTAAGAAATGTATCAAAAAGTGTAGGCTTTTCACTACTCAGTGGTGACATGCAAGGAGTAGAATATATCCCACCTTAAATTTAAGGAGGTAATTTAGCACCAGTATGGGGAAGACATCTAAACTCCTTTTACACTCAGTATAGTGAGAGGAACTGACAGTGATTCAGTCTACTGAGTGTGGGTGGTGATTTTTGGATGAGTCAGTGGACTCCAAGCCACATCCTGCCTGGCCCTCCATGGACTGTAATGGGAACTTGGACACCTGCCTCATATGTAGACACCTGCATGCTAGAAACTTGAATCCAGGAAGGCTGGATTTTAGCCTGTATTTTTATACAGAAAATTATCATCACTGTTTTTCACTCTGATATAGGAGTTATATTCTATAGGATATAACTTTTCTACTGTGAGTCTTGCAGCAGCCATCAAAACAGTATTGCACCTTATTTTTCTAAGATATCCAAACTGTATCTCATTAAAGGTGGGAAAGTTTCGTATTTTTCACATATTGAATGTTAAATGTTTGTTAATATATTTTTATGTTATAGTGAGGGATGGAGACTGTGGGGAGAAGTGAAGGCTCCTCTTTCTGAAGCCACAGGATCTTACCAGAGGCCAGCCCCCAAAAGCTGAGGGTATGTGTTCACATAAACCAGTGGTTATATTTCAGAAGTCAAAGGGGTAGGACAACATCTCAGAGGACTGTTAGAAGACAAACATTTTTCTGAAAGCAGCCTAAAGAGAACCCAGTGACCTATGCTCTTCTAACGCATACCTTGTAACTGGAAAAAAAGCAAATAAACATGTAAGGGTGATATATGGGTAAGAAAAAACAAAGAAGAAAGGATTTTGAAAATTCCTCAGGATTGTTCTTTTTTTTTTTCTTTGAATGGCCTACAGAGAAAGCAATAGATATGATACATGTGGAATTTTCATGATTCTGTAAGTCATGTGTGATACTTCCATAAGCAACCTATAAGGGTAATGAAACTCTGAAAATGTCGGTACATTCCACTATTCCATACATTTTTGGTTTCATGTGGCAGTGGGATCCAAATGATCAGTATGATGCTATTGAATGTCACACAGTTGTTAGGTTTAGGATGTATGTATAACCATGTGTATATATGATTTGTAAAGCCTTAGCACAACCCTGAAAATATTAAGAACAGCAAGCAGGTGATTTTGATGGAATGGGTATTATTGTGAGCTTGTATTCAAATCCCCAGTAAAGATGAAGGATCTCAAAAGACCATTTTGGTCAAGGTGGCATGAGACACTGTGTGTGTAGCAACACATGATGCTTCTGGAGTTTAGTTTTTCTGCCTTTCACATAAAACCAAGATGGTAACATACCAGAAGTGATAAAAAATAAGGAAGGGTGTAGATTGGACAAAAGCAGTCACACCCCTCTTCTCCTTGTCCCCCTGCCCTTAATGAAAAGAATATGGGAAGAGCAGCATACCTGATTTTTTCTTTTCCTTTCCCCAGTTAAGTCAAATTTAAACATCTTAATTGTGTTCGACTGAGTTCCAACTCTCACGCTCTTCTTGCACAAATGGTTCTGTGTATTCCCTAGGTCATAGCAATAGCCTCTCCCTCTGGCCAGTTAAGCCCTCTGTCTTTAATTCTTGCTGACTTTTGTGAACCATTTTATTTAATGACTCAAGGTGGGATTTTTTTGCTTTCCCTGGTACAGGTCCCTGAACAAGTGACATCTCTCACTTGACACCACTGTGGGTAATACAACATGACTTGACATTTTCAGTCAAGTCCTCAGAAATCCCAGGGGCAGGGTAGCTCCAGTCTCTGTATTCATGCTGAGCACAGCCAAAAAAGAGGAGTTGCTGACATGGAATTCTGGATTCTTGTGCTGACAGTGAACCCGTTATTTCAGATAGGATATGTGTCTTTGGAGGATCTAGTGTTCCTTGTGGCTCATATTTCTGGATGCACTGCAAGAGCATCAGGAAATAGAAGGTTTAATAAAAATAACATACATCTGTAAAGGCCAAGATTCTGGTTATGGATTCATGGCAGCCTACGTCGGAAAAAAAGTCTCCCTTTTTCTAAACTGTTGCTCAAAGGACTGAGAAAAATCCCCTTGGCTCCTGACTGAAGAGCCCCCAGTGTGGCATTTGTCCTCCAAAATTCCCCAAACAGAAAGTAGCACAGATATTTCCCCAAGCTTGAGAAGATTATATGATTGTTATATGAATCTAGACTACTACTGCAATTGCAATTATAGCAGAAAAATCTTTCTGTATCCCTGTGTTTAGTTGTTTTGGTTTTTTTAATAACTTTATTCTGGTGGAATGGCTCAGGACTTTGGGAATTATATGCAGTGATATTTCCCTCTTAGTTTGCTTATTCCTGATTAAATTGATTTCAGACTGCTAGCTCACTTCTTCATTACCATGATGATTTTATTGTCTAAAAGTTATTTCTTTGATGAAAGAAAAGTGACTTTGAATAACAAAGAAAAAAATACATTATTACTACCTGGGTCTCCAAGAGGATCAGACAAGAAATGCTGTGAATATACAGAGCAAGAGCAGTTTCTGTCCCAAATACATTATAAGAGAAAGGAAAGACTATCAGCCTTTTATTTAGAGATGGGAAACTGAGATACAAAAATATACTTTTTCCTGTTATGCTACAGTTGTGATTATGGGTACTTGTATTCAAGATGATTGTTGGCTGTTTTCATTCATTTCAGATTTGAGCATGAGAAGTGTTGGCATGTACACAACAACTTTTTACTTTTTACTACCTGTAAAAAGCTTTATTCTTAGACATTATATTTCCTCCTTTGGTGAGACAATTGGAACTCAATGCAATCCAGTTAAGACAAAAAATCTTTGGTTGATGATAAATGGGCCAGTAAAGGACCTACTCAGGCACAGCCTTGAAGGCATCAGCCTTAGAAAGGAAAACATGATTATTGCAAGTGTTGTTCAGTATTTGAGGGGGATTTTGGGCCTGTGCAAAGCATATTATGGGATACCAGAAGACACATGTGGGATTATGTAAACTATTTTATGGGAAGTTTAGGCGAAGGGGTTGGATCAGGGTAAATGAATGAGAAACAAGCATGAGACAGTGAGAAGGAGGGATAGAAATGGTTCACTGTACTGAGACCTGACCCTGGCTAGCATTCCTGTCCGATTTTTGTATTAAATCCTTTCTCAAACCATTCTTTCTTTGTAGTCTTGCTATGCTGTTTGTGAGAGCTGTGAGTCCAAGTGCCAGCATCTGGAGAAGGACTGACGAGGTCTAGCTGTCAGCAACTGTATATGAGAGACCTAAATGCCAGTAACTGGAAAAATCTGAGTGTGTGAATATTTCTGCAGTGATTTTAATCCTCGGTGCATATGAGCATATGTTTGCCAGCAAACTCTGAACTGGACTAGCTGAAGGAGACCTGCCTCCAGCAAGACTTGAGGTCTGAGTTGGTGGCTGGGTGAGGGTCCTGTCATGCATGGATATTATGAAGATTGAGGCTGTGCTGATGTCTGAGGGGCCAGCAGGTGTGGGGTGTCTGTGAGATGAGCGTGTAAGTGTGTGCATCTCTTTTGCTGGTGTGCATCATGGGTGAGCCAGTGGGTAGGAAGAGAGAGACCTGCATATGGGGTAGGGGGCCTAAGGTTTGGACATGGATGTTGATTGGGCCTGTGCTGACATCTGAGGATTCAGTGAACGTGGACATGCCCGGAACCTGGAGAGCAAAGGCATGTGTGTTCTCACTACTGAGCATCAGTCCTGACCAGCTGGAGAAGAGGGATGGGACTGAGCCATCAGTGCCTGTGTATGACCATTGCTGATGTCTGTGGAGATGCTGGCAAAGGCCGTGCTGTCTGTGGCAGCCTGCCTGGCATCCCACATCGTGTCCTTTGTGTGTTTGTGTGTGTCAGGGATACTCTCAACCTCACTACTGGCCAAACCTGCAAGCATCTGAGATACTTGAAGACTATTTTGTAGCTGACTGGCATTCCTGAAGGCTCTAAGTATATGGTATCAAAGGCATGGACTTAATTAAATTACTCTCTTAAAACAGTGGCCATATGGTATCCTGCTTCCTCTGACTGCTAACAACAAAAGGAAAAAAAGTCGTGTCAAAGGTCATGTGTTATTTCCATGAGTTACTGAAAACATGCTTGCCTAAAACTCCCACAGCACCAAATATAATGAGTCATTGCCTCTCTTTATTCCTTAATTACTAACTTCCTGCGTGGGGATCTCAATTTTATGACAACAGATCTCACTGGCATCACTTTCATAATGATTCTGTTCCATGGCATGTTTGAACTCAAGCATGGAATTAGGCTGGGGGCAAAACGCTGCCAGTGGGGTTTCCAATGATGGAAATCTCCATCATCCCTAGCTCCAGCACCTACTGACTCAGAGCTGAAGAGAAAATGGCTGGAAAATTCTGAGGAAACTGGTGTACCTGCTAAGCAAATGAAGCAAGAAAACTGTAAGACTTAAGGCAGAAATCAGTGATGTATGTGGTGGTACAGGCAGAACCACATAAAGAGAACAACCACTTCCAGGTAGATATTCCATGACTGTGCTCTTCCCACAGTGCTGCTGGACACAGATGCTTGAAAATAATGTTGCTTTACTCTGAAATTTTGAAGCCAGAAGGAATTGTACTTATCCAGTTGACTGATGTCCAGCCTTTATCTGAAATTTGCTAATAAAATAACCTTGTTTTTCTGACTGCCTCTAGTTACAGCCTAATGTCTGCTCCTACCTGTTGCAGAGCCTCAATTAATAGCTTTGGTAGTGATACTGCTTCTGTGATAGGAGGTCCTGCCAACTTGGAGAAAAGCTAATCCCAAAACAGAGACAAGGCATGAAAGGGGAAGCTGCTCTAGGAATGCTGGGAAAGTTGATCAGAGAGGACAAAGGAGAAACTCTGATGGCCCTGAAAATATGCTGTGTAAGCTTGCTGAGGGTGCCTGGAGAAAGTACTAAATTGGGTTTTGAAAATAAGTAGGAAAATGAAACATTGGAAGAGCAATTGAGAGAAGGAGCTGGGAGTGAATGCTTTCCCTCTTACTTTCACCCCTGATTGGTATGAAAATTAGGAGAGACAAAAGAGTTTTCAAGAGGTCTGATTAATCTCTTCTAATCTGGGGGAAAAATATTCTGCAGAGTCTTCTCTCCTCTTCAGGGTGTGTTTCTGGGAATCAGTCTGCTTAACTGAGGTGGCTTAGCCTTTGCAGAAAAAATTGCAATTGCATTAAGTCTACTTGCTGCCTTAAAAAAAGCAGAAGAAAATGTGCTTGAGGTAGTTGCTGAGCTTGCACCCACCCACTTTTGATGATTTTAGTTTCAAAGGTGGTATGTATTACCGTTATATAATTAAAGTGTTATCCTAATTAATCTGGACCTACAGATCATAGTGTCTTTGAAATACATTTTCTCCATTAATTACTGATTTTAACAGTGTGCTTAGGTACAACAAAGTCTGCCTTTTCCTGGCAGGGGATTTGCTCTAGCTTCTTTTAATGTGATTTTCTGAAAGAAAATCAAATCTCACATCCTTTTAAAAAATCTTAATTTGGACAATCATTCTTTGTGAAACTGTGCTAAAAAAAGGGTCTTCAGATACTTATGTAGTGAATGCAGAAAGAAATGACTGACACACATTCAACCTGAGGAGCTGGAGATGACTCTTTTCCACTGGCCTTTTAACCAAACCGGTGTAGGTTGCAGCCAAGCAAAAATCCGTATAAGCAGACAAACAATATCTGGAGAAGAAGTAGAAGTGGATACTTAGACAGTAGTTGGTTTTTGATATGCCTCCCTGATGAACAGGGAAAAAATATCTTAACAATGAGACTCTGGTATATGTACTAAAGCTGCAATCATGACAAAGATTTTAGCAAGATGATGAAATTGTTGCGCCTTCTGGTTTCTTGTTCTTGTAAAACCAGATGTTCCATGTATTTGAGGCTTGAAAGCACTATAAGAACAGCAAATGGTGCTGTCTGCTTTCTTCATATAATCAATTTTCTATTTTTTTTTTAATATATAGTTGAAAACCCTGACAGAGAGAAGAATTAGAGGAGATTTTTTCCCCTGGCTATTAAGACACTACCCCAACAGTATTACCAATAGTATCACCATTGCAGGTTGGTAGTGGCAAGCTTTCAAAAAATGTCCTTATCCCCTGAAACACTAAGAAGAAAGTCCATCCTCCCCCAGCAAAATCAGGTGCATAGGCATCATAGCTTAGACAGAAAAACTGTAACCTGCTTTGCTAAAATGTTCTGTTTAAAGTGCACTACTGAAACAGATATGAAAGGTCCGGGTGGCTGTGAAGAGCAGCAGCTCTGGAGCTGGTCCCCTCGCATGCCAGCGGGTGGGCAGCCTCCCTAGAAATGTGTACTTTCCTCTTCTTCAGCAAGGCCACCTCCAGCCCTTGGCAGGCGATCAGCTTCTTCGTAGACGTGCAAAGGGATCTGCTCTAGGTACTGACAGACTGGCATGGGTGCTGTGCTGCCCCTCCACTCCTCCTGCCTAGTGACAGCAACATTTGAAAGCTACATAACAAACTGGTTATTCCTACGTCACTTTCTGAATCCTGCACAAGGAAAGCAGCTGCTCTCCATGGAAATGTCCCTTCAAACAGCGTGGTGAAGCTGGGCAAAAGAAGGAAATCTCCAATACAGCAATCAGTGTTAGAAACTATGTATCTGAAGTCATGGCTGAGGCAGAACTCTATTTTTTGCTAGAAAATCAAAGAGAATATAAAAAATGTCAAGGGATATAAAAGAAAAGAGGAGAAAAATCTCGGACCAAAAGAAAAAGGAGAAAATATTCAGACCAAAAGAAATGATGGCCGACACTGGTTATCATCAGTAGAGATTATAGCCCTTCTTTTACTAATGGACTTTCCTGAGGTAAAGAATTACATCAATTTATCTTGAAATTACACTTGACAAGGGGTGAAGTGACTATTATAATCTCATTTAATAAACTGTTAGGCCATTTAAATATGCTTTCTATCTCCTTTATCCACTGGAAACATGTGCTTTAGCAACTCATTAACCTCCCTTCTAATTGTATGGATATAGGCAGCATTCTGCTATGGCACTGCTGAACCATAGCACAAGAAATTTTGTTATTTTGCCCAAAGTAGATGTTTGTTTCTGAAAAGGGACACAGAAAGGTTAGAGGGATGTAGTTGTTTGTACCCTCCCTTGGATTTACTGGAATAATTACTTACTTGTTGAAACTTAGCTATTACTTCAGTACAGATTTTATTACAGGTCAAAGAAACACTTGTGGAAGCAAAACCAAATCTCCTACTGAAATGAAAAATAGCAGATAAAATCAATTACAGTACTTCTACTTCAAGGAAAATATAAATAAGCACTTCATTAAAGATCTTCTCAGAGGCAATAAGCTGGCCTGGAACATGGAGCCAACATGGCTCCAACATGAAGCCAAGTTCAAACTTTGCAGTGCTGGAGATATATTATAGTTTTTTTAAGGGAATGTGGCAGGCTCAGAGGATGAGAATGCTGATAAGCACAAGAGACCTTCTGGGCTGCAACGTCTCCCAGTGCAGTTTATTTTACAGTTCAGAGTGAAGTCCAACACTTCCTGCTTTTAAGGAGGAAACAAACTTTCCAGGATAGTTTTGGGGCTGATGGCTGTTACAGAGGTAGTATGCTTGAAATGCCCAGTGCCTAGAGGTGAGTTCATGATGTCTGACATGGGCACTTTGCAAAGCTTTGAGGAGTGCTATTTCCCAGCTTTAGTATTCATTATTTCAGCTTATATGATCTATAGACAGATTTAAACCCACTCATTTGAGAATCTGTAAAGGAGCTTGTACTACCTGGATTACGTGGCAGTGATGTCCAAAGGCCGCTAATGCACCAGGGGAACCAACCTTGGAATGAAAACAGGGAAGATCAAAATGTTCTGTCTTCCTTCAGTACTCTCGAGAGAAACACTAGGAAGATTTCCAAGGCATTTTTCATCCTGCTGTATTTTATTCCTCATATTTATTCTCTCACTCCAGAAAGGGCGTCACAGGTGTTGTGACAGCTGGGGGACAGGCCTGTGACTTCTAAGAAGTGCACTGTCACCCCACTTAGCATGTGAAGAGGATGCTGGCTAATGTGTGCGCTCATGTTGCAACAAAGATTAGACCATCCTTCTGCTCCCTGGTTGCACAGTGCCAAGTGCCACACAGACCCTGGTCCGTTTCTGGGGTTTTTACGTACTGAGTCTGTCACTGGAATAGGCAGTAAAAATGAGAGAGAGCTCCTCCAATAGTATACAGGCTATCAGGTGCAAATAATAAAATGTGAATGCTGTCACAGCAATGCTCCTGTTCTCCCCATGCCTCTGTTTTTTGTGAGCGAGGTGAGAGGTTTAAGGGAAAGCAGGCATTACCCTGCATCTAGCACAAAAGGAAGAACAAGTACAGAGTTCTACATAAAAATTCAGCATAGATGAGTGTGTGGGAGCAGTGGGAAAGCAGTGCTGAGCCCTGGAGAGAGAGGGCTAAGGACAAAAGTAGGTCTATCAGTTTGTAGACGTGCTCTGAACAGATACGAGCGTAGTGCTGCCTCTGTTCTGGACTGGATGCTGGATAGCTATGTTGAGCAGTGCTACCAGTCCCACATGGTATTGCATTCAATTGGCTTTACTATCTGCTTCCTTAACAAAGGTTTCAGCTTGAGGATATCCCCTGATGCAACTCTTTATTGTAGTGCAACTCCATTGGCACTGTTCTGACAGAATCAGTTTGTATTGGACAAGTAACCAGGACTTTCTGAGGAGGAAAGCTAGTTGTTTGGGTAGAACAAGGCCACCATTCCTCCACATATACAACAGAGGTGTTGAAGGTGAACCCTGGGTGTTATTTTAGACCTAGACCCCACTCCCCAGATGCTCAAACCCATACATTTGTGAATAACTGATGTTACTTCATTAACAGTTGTTGCTGCACATAAACTACGTGTTTTGAGGAAGTGTGTCTGTGAATATCTTTACATACAGTAAATGGGGGAAGAGTGGATGCTGCTGGCTATTTTTCATCAAAGGAGTCTAAAGGTAAAACACAGATGAAATGAGGAATGTAAGATTAAACATCTCAGCCAGCCCTTGCTGTGCATCAAGGTGAATAACTGCACAAGAAGCAGGACCGTTATTGAACAGCCTTGTGTTTCTACCTGGTATTTCATTCAGGTTTCCTAGAGCAGAGGGGCCACATGCTGCTGTGAATGGACAGAAAGTGATGGCTTGACAAGAGCCTTGCAACTTTGCAGTGGACTTTGGCAAGCCCTGAGGTTTGCAGTTGTAGAGTAGTGGCATACACAGTACAAAATCTGACATTAGTCAAATAATAAATTTGAAGGAGTAATAGACAGGGATTTATCTTCCAGCATTTCGCTGTTAAATCTGCTCTGCCCAGAAACTGGGATATTTATTATTCAAGAGGATCTGTCATGGCATTTGGATTCAGCTTAATCGAATGTTTTTATTATAATGGGGAGGACTAAGAGCTGAGCAGAAAGACCATGAAATTGTTTTTAAGACTAGTTTTCTTTCAGGAACTGCCTGTGTAGACAGAAAAACTTTCATGTTTAATGCCATGTAAAGTGTTGTGTACAAAAACTTGCTTAACTGAATGAGTAATGAGTAACATGAAAGCGATATAATAATACAAAGATTACATAAAAACTCTTGAGACATTCATGACAAGAATCCCATCTTTTTGTCTCAATGTATTTCAGAGTGCCCTGAGGGAACTTTGTTTCCAGAAGAAAAGCTGACTTATGAATTTTCCTATTATATCTGATTGTAAACAGAGATTCCCGTAACAGAATATTGAGCTGCCTTGAGAGTGCCTTCATCTCTTAAAATTGGATATCCAGCCATGAGGATGTGTGACCCTGTTGCCAGATCATTTGCTCTATGATTCTCTTTTGATTTTAAATCTGGTGCTCTCCTGGGATAATAGGTGGCTCTGGGGGGCTTACCAGTATAAGTATGGAATAAGAAAATTATATGATAACCAAGCAAACAGGCAATAAAGATATGACTGCTTAGAGTTTCAAAACCCTGCTTTCAAAAGCTTGGTGGAAAGGGTTAAATATCCTTGTAAATATACCTGTTGTAAGGCTTCTCCTGGCACCATGCCAAGTGGCAAGCAGCCTGTTTGGATGCATAAGGGCACAAACCTGTAGGACATCTGAAATCCCAGCAGTGATTAATCAAAGATAACATTGTCTACATGTTAGCTGTGTGCACAGAAACTTCTGGCTCACAGGTGTGTTGCTGAGGTCCATTCACAATCTTCCTAAGGAAGAATTTCTTATCAGAGAGAATACCTTAGCAAACAAATTTCAAATACATGAGTATGGGAAAAGTCTATGAAATTTACAGAGCTGAGGATATTCTCCTTCCCTCCTTTGTCTTTCTCAGATTTCTGCCTTCTCTTTGCACTCTTGGGACTGAGGAAAGGGTTTGTCGTTGAAATCTTTGCATTTCACTCTGGAACTTTCCCCATCCTTGGCATTTGTTCCTTTCCTCCTTGAAGCCTTCCTGCACATGTGCACCATAATAGTCTCCAGCCAACTTCTTCCTGCGTAATACTCTGTGAGACTTGGGTTTGTGGCTACTCCCTGTACCATGCTTATTATCAAGGTTAGGGCCCTCACACACAAGGTATTGCCTACAGCCCCAGAAAGGGCAACAAAATACGAAGTTCAGAGAAGTGCTGAGCAGGAGGTTTTGATGCTGAAGGACAGGGTGGTGACTTCAGGAAAGGCACCTATACAATGGTAGATTCCTGACTTCACTACATGTGAATTACTGCAGTCTTCAAAACAAAAGTCCTCAGGATACCTCTTTTGCACCAGGCACTTGGAGAGGTTGAGATGCCGAGATGCTGTGCTGAGCAGGCTTGAAGGAGAAGAATGGAGCTGGGGCTGTGAGCTTCATGGTATATTTGAACTTATTTGTGGGTGAATAACTGTACGATAGTCATCCTTCCTCATCTTAAGCATTGTAATGGAGATAGGATAAAGAGTTCCCCTTGCTCTCCTTTGAAACCATGGTTTCTGCCAGGGCAGATGAACCCTCTTCTTCTGCTTCACTGTTCAGCTCTTACAGTCTTGCATCCTACCTTACTGACAGATGTGGGAATCCCCTGTGCTCCTGCACAGGAATTGGGTAGGTTATAAAGGGTTACAAAGCTTTACCACAATGAATGCAAAGACCCATCAGGAATCAGGGTGGCAACACCAGGCAGAGCAACCAGTAAGCTCAGCAGTGCCTACAGACCTGCTGCCTGTGATTGTTGGAGGAGAGCCATCAGCCATGGGCACCTGGTGAACTCCACTGAAGAGTCAGAGGGGCCACCCCCTCCCCAGAAGTACCTGCAGACTGGTGGGGGTGAGCACCCACAGGGGCATGGGGCTCATGGGGGCTGTAGGGGAATAGCATTTGGGAACGTTGTACTACTTCTTAAGAAGTGTTTTAAGGGAGTTGTGGCAATGTGCAAGTATTAGTATGGGACATTTAGGGGAAGAATCAGAGATGGTTCTGCTGCGGGAAGTAGTGTGAGAAAAAAGGGGATCAAAGGTTCTGGTCTGGGTGACATCTGCCAGTCAGTACGTTCCTCTGGCCCAGGACCGAGACCTGCACCTCATCACCACAGCTTACAGTCTTACTAAATATTCTTGCATAATAATAACTATTTGCTACTACTGATACTAATTACTCTGACATTCTCTACACCGACTTTCTGTGTGGGCACACACTCTATTCTGAGCACATGTGAGAGACCACCAGCAACCTTCAAGCCAGATGAGTGGGCAGAAGCACCTGAGCTGAGTGCCAGCAACTGGAATGGAATCATGAACCTCAGAGGCTGGAGAGTGCCAGTGCCAGCACAGGGGAAACTGGGGTCTGAGATCAGCTCTGGCACAGACTCAGCAGGTAATGCCAGGTAGCAGAGAGACCCATTTTCCATGAGTGAGTACAGATTTCATTAGTGGGCGCTAATGCTGATCCGCAGGAAAGGAACAGTACCTGCCATTTGTACTGTTCATGTGTGTGTGAGCACTGCGTGTGTGTGTGTGTATGAGTCTGTGCAGGTGTAGGCACAGTGTAAAGGTACTTACTGCTCTCTGTGTTCATCAGTGGCTGGCTATGTGTGTGTGTGTGTGTGTGCGGGCTCATGTGTGCACCTCCTGGTAACACGTCCTCAGCCTTGCTGCAGGCTGGGCCTGGAGCAAGGAGCTTCAGCAACCTTGCATCAGCTGGATGGGGGCAGCAGGAAACCCCCAGAGTGCTGTAGCCGTAGGATCTGGCTACCCTTCATAAAGCAAGACAGAGCACTGCTACTTGTGCAAGCACAGATTCAAGGTTTAATGCTGCACAACTTTGTCAATGCTGCCAGGGGGTGGGGAGTTGGCTTACTGACAGCAGAAGACTCTCAGGTCATTGACAGCTATGTCATCCCTCTTTCCCTGTGGCCCCTCCACCTTTGTTTGGAGCCCACAGATAGCCCCAGAGGTGCAGTTGCTGCTCCATGGGACAAAGTGACCCCCTGAAAGTCCCCAGCCCTCCAGTGTTGTCCCATTTGAGCAGGCGAACCTCACATTGTTGTCATGAAAGTCGTGTTGTCATGAAAGTACTGCCATTTTTCCACATGCAGGGAAAAGGAAACCAGCTTGTTGCTGGAGCACAGCTGGGCCTTGGTCCAGTTTCCCCACCTGCCAGAGAAGAAAATAATTTGCCAAGACTTTGTTCAGCCTCTGCTGTGCTGCAGTCAACATCTCAATGTGCTTGGGATCCTGCCAGTCCTGGGGCAATCCTACACCCCTGCACAGAGATGGCAGGTTTCTAGGAGCACCTGTTTCACTTTGCTTCCCCATCATTCCCTGGATGCCCAGCCACCACCAACCCCAGGCTGCTCTGTTCCTGCAGAACCCCTTGGCAATTTCAGCTGCTTGCTTTGGCCCTGTTACTTGATGCCCTTTTCAAAGTAAGCTTTTGAGGAAAATGAAAAACTACAGGTTTAAGAACTGCATTTTTTTCGAACTTTCCTTCAGCTTTGACAGCGCTGTTCATTTCCCTGGGACCAGGCTCTGGACACAGGAATGCTGGGTGATTGCTGTCCCAGGTCATGCCCATCCTCTCAGCATGTGATGTGATAGCCAGAGCTGTCATGCTATCAAGTGGGACTTGTCCCAGACACCCAGGAACAGGATCTGCTGAACTGACTCCAAGGCTTTTTTTTTTACTCATTGGACTCCTCTGCTAAGAAATCGTTTACTGGCAGGGAGCCTGGAGAGCTACTCCATGCTAGAGAACTCTTGCTGAGAAGCCTGCATGAGCAATGCAAATACAATGCAAACTGCTGCGATGGGACAAAGTGTTGTGGCCAGCCCCGCTAAGACCAGAACAAAATAACATTGTTTCACAGCAGCTTTTCTTCCCCCCATGAAGAAGAAGTGAAATCTTACCTTCAATTCAAATCCCTTAGCGTAGCCACTGGGGCAAAACTGTGTGTGTCCCCAGGAACTCCACGGGCCTCCGTTTGGCACCATGAGCACTGACTCACTCATACTGTCGTGCCTCTGGGCCCTGGAGGCAGCAGGAGCCCAGCAGGCAGAGGACGGCTGGGATGAGCAGCTGCATTGCAGGGAACCTGCTCAGTGCCTTGCTACATGGAGGTGATGGCACAGGGGAATTTATTTGCCAGGAGAGTGCGTGGGAGTCCTTGGGGAGTGTCTACAAAGTTCATGGGGAGTGCTCACTGTTGCTGTGTAGTGCTCCTGGTGACTGCCTGTCCCTCAGTGGTGACTTCACCCTTGCCAGGTAGAAGGGCTGTCAGTGGTATGCACTGGTCAGGGGACTTGCAGGGCTGTGAAAACTTGTGGATTTGAGGAAACGGCAGGGGGTCAGAGCTGGGACTATTTCTCAAGGGAGTGCTGTGGTTTGGAAGAGGGTCCTGACAATGCTGCCAGGAGGGTGTCAGAGAGAGGGAGATGGGAAGAGCAGTGGTGGACTGGAAGTAGAAGAAACCTTTGAAATGGCTGAGGCAAAATTTGAGATGAAGAAGTCTCAGAGTCCTTTGCCTTGTGCAAGTCCTCATTTGTTTCCTCCTTGCTTTCCTTCTCTCCTTACCATCCCACTGAAGTTGAGGAATTTGCATCTTTTTTCCACTGGGGACCGGTGGATGGGAGCAAAACTGCATGCAGTCACATCATCCCATGGAGTCGTGCAGATGCAGCTCCCAGCTGCTCAGGTGTATCTTTAGGAGATGTGAGCATCCAGAGAGGTGGGAGTGTCCACCCTGGGAGTGTCGGCTGCCTGGTGAGGAGGTGGCAGAGGCAGTGATACTGGGTCAGTGGTTCTCGGATTCTTGAGCAGTAAGCAGTGAAAACAATTCACACAAGTAATTAACTGCCTGTGGGAGAAAGTGAACACTGTATGCATTTCTATAACTTCACAGTGAGAAGCAAGAAAACAAATAAAGAACCAATCTCAGCTTTATATTTCTCTCTCCTGTCTCTCATTAATTTTTAAACCTTCCAGACTCATGAATCTTCTTCTTGAGTTAAAGAATTTCCCCTCCATTCTGCAATCCAACCCCAGCCCTTTCCCTACAGAAAAGCTTCCCAGCTCTAGGAGTGGAATAAGGACTGGACTGAAATGAAGACAACGGTATCAGTATCAGCAGTTGAATTTGTGCTGCTGGAGTGCAAGGCCAATGAGTGCTTTGGGTAGATCTGCTCATATGCTGATCTCCCCTGAGTATCCAGTGATGTCCCTAATATCTCTGCTAATCAGCATTGTCATCTGGGGAAGGTCTTTCTCTTCATCCCATGCTTGTTTTTCCCTTCAGTTAACTTATGGTCCTCCAGTCAGGCAGGAAAAGTACCAGGCTGCCAGTGCAGGATGGGTGGATTTTTAATTATGTTACGTTGGAAAGCTGGAGTTTGAACTCAGCGAGTCTGGCAGGTTCTATGCTGGTTAGGTATGGCAGCTAGTTGTAGGGTCATGTTATGTGACATATCCCATCTTCTTTTAATCAAACTATTGGAAGGCAGGGTACCATTAGACTCAACAGAAGCAAGAGAAGACATGATGGCTAACACAGACCAAAGATGGGTTCTGTATTTTTCAAACATATAAATTAAAAGGAAATATTTGGTTCTCTTTTTGGACAACTTAAGCCCTCCTCCCTATGATAAAAAAGAACTGTGAGTTACAATGAAGGCAAAATATGTGAACATTGTGGGTGCTTGAAATAATCAGAAATCAGCAGAATAGAGAAAGGTGATAATAGAGCCGAAACATCAAGATCAAAGAACAAAGTGCTTGCATTGCATGTATACATTCACATTGTAGATGCCTAAGTGCAGAGAGATGACTCCCACTTTCTGTAGGCCAGAAGGTATTTTGTTATTTACTGCCCATTTATAAGATGACGGGGCTTTCCAGGAGCTGTGTTCTCAGTCGAACTTCTCTAGCAACATAAACCGTAGATGGTGGTAAGAAACAGCTACTTTAAGTTGTGTGTGGGCTGATAACATTCTTGCAATGGCCCTTGTACTGTCACTGGAGATAAAGCCAGTTAAATTGTTCCCACAGCTGAAAACTAAAGATAGTTTTTTTGATAAAGGACTTAGTATCAAGAATTCTTTGGTACTGCCAAAGGGGTCAGTCAGCCTTTGAAACTGACATAGTACTCCCGTTGCTGTCACGTCAATTTAAAAACAGATGCAGTGACTCAAAAGGTATTTGTTCTCCTGTGGTCCTCCATTGGCTGCAGGAGCAGAGCTGCCTCACCATGGTCTGCACATTGGGCTGCAGGGGAATCTCTGCTCCAACGCCTGGAACACCCCCTCTTCTCCCTTCCTCCTTCCTTGGTGCCTGCAGGGCTGTTTCTCTCACTAATCTCACTCTCCTCTCCCAGCAGTTGTGCAACATTTTTGCTCTTTCTTAAAAATGTTATCACAGAGATGCCACCAGCATCACTGATAGGCTCAGCCTTGGTCAGCAGTGGGTCCATCCTGGAGCCAGCTGGCATTGGCCCGGTCTGACATGGCTGGAGCTCCTGGCATCTTCTCACAGAAGCCACCCCTGCAGTTCCCCCACTACAAAGACTTTCCTACATAAATCTGGTACACATCGGCAGACCCCACTGTAGTATCTAAGCTGGAATAAGAGGCCTATAGTTACTCAGATCAATCTTCAAGCAAATTATTAAAACTGACCGCTGTATAGCTTTCCAGTAATTTTAAATGACATGTTATCCAGCACTGCTATGACCTTAGCTCTTCCAGTTTAGAGACACCTTAGGTCTCTTGAGTACTTATTATCAGTTCTACTCATTCCCTGCTACTCACTCTGATTTTTTTCATCTCTCCTCTAAAGTAACTTTGATTTCTACCTAATCTTTCTTATGATCCTCATCCCCTAAGAATGATTAGAACTGTCTGAACACAAAGTTTCTTCCACTATGAACACTGAGCAACTAAATAATTTAAAATAGCTATATCTGCTGTAATCTTCTTTTATACTGTCAGCTGGTCCTACAGATTTTCTGACAGGCCCCTGAATCTTTGATATAAAGAAACATTAATAGTGTTAATTCCCTTTGCCATTTTTTCCTCAAAGTGCTTTTTGTCTGCTGTGTTTTCACACACAATCTGTCACCAGATATGTTACTTCTATTTTTTCCATCTGGACACAATTTTAGCGCTCACTGTCCCCTGCAGCCTCTCTTGCCTTGTGGTTTGACATTGCCTATTTCCTTTTACCCTTACTCAAGTAGATGTTAATAACTTGTATTTCCTGTTCCTGTACTTCCAGCACCAGAACCTTCAGAATCCTGCTGTCAGTCGATCCACAAACTCCAGGTTTTGCTTTGAAAGGCTCCTGCCTTTTGGCAGGAAGAATGGAGAAGGACCCTGTGCAGGACCTGTATTTATGGTTTGCCAGTGAGCAAAGGAAATAGAGAGTCAGGAGATACTCTGAGCACTCCTGAGGACTTGCTGACAGAGTCCTGCAGCACCGCCTCAGCCCTGAGATGCAGTGAGATGGTCGTCCTGCAGCTGTGAAGATGCCCTGTGCCAACACCATTCTCCCTTTATTAGATTACACTGATTACAGCTACAGGAAGGCAGGTCAGCAGCCTTTTCAAGCATCTTCCCTGCCTGCTGCCCAACTTGTTCCCAGCTGATCAGTGAGCAGAACTCCTGGCTGCAGCTGAGGCAGGGGATGAGGGGCTGATGGTGTCCCACAGCTGCCCCAGAGAGCTTACAAGAAGGGTTTTTTGGAAAATCTGAAAAGAGAGGAGGGTGCAAAAGTGAACTAAAATTAAGTGCTTCTCTTTGTATATCAAATCTAACAAGAAATTTCTTACAGGTGGTGAGCCCTGGGGACTTTATCACTAGCAAGGTTTTGTTGGTGTTTCATACCAAGCAAAGCCATGGCTATCCTGGCATGATGTACTGCTGCCAGCTCTTGCTCACTTTGAAGACTGAAGATAACAAAATTTGACAAAACAATTTGCTGTGGTGGGGGAAAAAAGCCTTCAAAACTTGACTGGGTATGACCCTCAGAAACCTGATTTTTCCTTGAAGTTGTCCCTCCTTTAAGCAGGACGCTCAAGTTCTGTGAAAAAGCCATGTCTGCTGAGATGTTGTCTGGGACTGAATTGGTATAAAACTAGATATATGGCAGTGTCACTGACGGAACTGTGACAGCAAAACTATTCTCTTCTTCTTGTCCTCTGAGTTAATTCTGAACACATTTTTTTCCTGATTTATGCCCTTCCTCCCAGTTTACACAGTCACTTTTCTACTTTAATCAATTTCCAGACATTATCTCATCCCTTCTCTTTCGTAAACCACACAGATTTATTCTTTTGAACCCTTTCTTTGCACTTGCTTCTGATATTTTCTGTGTTGTCTGGGAACTCTGGACATTTGAATAGTTAAATCCCCATTACTGTTGTCTGCGAAGTCTCAAAATTTTTCTTTAATAACATCCCTGCAGTCTAAAACTTGAGTTTTAGGTATTCCTTTAGTTTTTATACTCCAAGGGCCTGTTTGGTGATTTCAAAAGGAGGAGAGAAAAACCCCCAACAAACCACCTCAAAAGGAAGATACCTCAATGAGGAATTAATTCACCTTGTGAGACTGGATATTGAAAGTACAAGGGCAGAAGGGAGATCACGGAAAAGGAGAGGTTTTTTAATGTCATTGCAAATCCCTTGGTATAGCCCCAGGAGAAAAAAAAATACATAATCCCTTCGTTAGCCCAAGAGCCTCCGTGGGCACAGCAGGGACAGAGCTGTGCTGCTGAGCTCCACTGTCCTCATCATGCAAGAACAGAGCAGGCAGAGAACAACTGCAGCAGGTTTGCATGTCAACAGTTCATCTTGAGCCTACCGAAAGAGCAATCCCTAGCTTTGGAAATGGCTGAATTTATACTTCAGCAACATAGCGTAATGCAACCTTTATAACCACCATGACTGTCTGCTCCTGTGTCATCTGAGAGCAGCTGTCAGAGTGAGGAGAGCCACTGCTCAGTACAGCAGCAAGACAAGAAAACTGGCCATGTTTACTGAGGAGCTGGGACTGTTGGGCAACTTTTTGAAGTTCATCAATGGGAGATGTTAGAGTGGATGTAAATTAGGTCCTCAGTTGTCCAAGCAAAGGTGCAGTTAGGGAGCTTTTCTGTTTTTACAGTCCCATTTGCAGGACTGATAGCTTTTTCCTTTTGACCACTGACATCAGGAGTGTCCCCTTTGGTGGGCTTCTTGATAATCTTTGCCCCAGACACTGCACACACCAACTTCTGCCATCTTTCAGCTTCTTTTTGGGACATGCTGGCATGTCGGAGGTGGTCTTGATATGGTGGCTATGTAACATGACCACAGCATAAGGTAACATATTTGTGACGTGCTAATGGCTCTGACCACTAAGATGAAGCAGGTGACACGCATTATGCGTTACTCTTTTTTGCCCTCAGGTGGGAAGCAAATAATAACCTGAGTTTAGCTTTGTTTCCTCTTTTCTCTTGCCTGGCCAAATCCAATTTCCACAGAAAAGCTTCATGAAGACAGAACAGGGTGGCCTCTGGGAAGAAAGTCAGAAGCAGGGGAATGCCAGTCCAGGTCATTATTAATGGTTGTCTATAAAATAAATAACAAGCTTATTAACTTTGCAAACCACAACCAGCTGTAATAGGCTGCAAGTGCTTTGGAGGACACAGCTTGAGTTTGATAAATGGTCTTGTCAAATTGGAGAAATAGTTTGAGAAAAATAGGATGCAATTCTGCAGGGACAGGAGTGTGCTCCCACCTTATGCAGAAATAAGGAGCTGCATGAGGTGAAATACATGCATTAACATAACTCTGCAGAGAAGATCTGAGGGTCATAATGGATCAAAGGCAGCACATGAGTCAGTGGCATCAGGTCGTCTCCATGCCGAGATATATGAAATAAATTACAGGCTGCAAGACAAAAGGAGTGATTTTTCTTCTCAGCATGTGTGATGCTCTGCTCAGCTGAGGGCACTGAGCTTCCAGAAGGAAGCCCGGTTGGATAGAGTCCAATGGAAAGTAACAAGAATGGTCAGCAGTCTGGAAAACATGACCTGTATATAACAAGCGTGAGAGCTGGGACAGGGTAATAGAGATTGGGAGAACAGGGGAGAGGGAGTCATGGGAAGAGTAGTTCAGTTAGGAGTCTACAGCTAGTGCTGCTGTGGGAGGATGTGGGGAGGACAATGCAGGGAGCTCAGGGAAGAAAATCTAGCCCAAATTTTTCTGTCTTCTTCATTGGGCTGCCTCCATGCCAGTAGAGCCAGGCTGGGAGCCAGCTGTAAGGGGCCAAGGTGGGCTTCAAGGAGAGTCAGCATGGGAGGGAGGCTGGTGGCTGTATGGGAATCCCCACTCAAGTGGGAGATGTAGGGAGAGGAGGTAGGCATTGGTTCAGGGACTGAGAAACCATATCACAGTAGGAGTGCAGTCACCCAGGGTCTGAAGGGAATGAGAAGGACAGCAAGTCCCTGTGCCCAGCCATTACAAACAGCTCACAGCCGCTGCAGGGATGGGCAGGATAAGGACCTGCAATGATACAGGATATTGCTGCAAAGTGGAAGGCAATGAACTGGCCTCTGTCTGGCTGAGGCAAAGAATAATGGGTAAGAACTGCAGCAGGCTAAGATTGGCCAAAGGAGTGCTCTTGATAACAATAGTTAAACCCAGGGAGGCTGCAAGATCTCTATCACTGGAAGATTTTTGACAAAGTTTGAGCAGATGTGCATCAGTGGTGCTTAGCATGCAACCATTGTTTTGGGGTAGGAATGCACTAGAAGAGCTCCTGAACATCTTTCCAGACCTGTTTGCTCTAATCGAATGATTAATTGTGCAAGTCAAGAGCCCACCCTGACCTTCAGCTGCTGAGCTGTGGCAGAGCCCCCAGGAGCTGCTTTCTCCTCTGCAGACTCATCGGGCATGTAGTTGCTCCTGGGGCTGGAGGGGATCCAGGTGGGAAGAGCCTCTTGGGGAGCAGTGCAGCTACCATGGGCATGGCTCAGGGTTCACCACAGGAACTCTGCAGCCACAGACTCTTTGCTGAAGAGTCGCTGGAGGTGTGACCAAATGGACTGGGGTGGGAGGGAGATGCTGACTGTCCCCCTCAGCCATGAATGATCATCTCATGTTTGTGTGTAGGCTTGCTGGAGACAGCTTTCCCTGGGGCCTTGCCTGGCTGCTTGCTCTGGCCCTTGCACCACTGTGCTCCTGGGCGGCAAAGCCTCCACCGGTGCCGCAAAAAGGGGAGTGTGAAATGTCAAGTGACAGGCGTTTATGGGCCCTTCGCATTGGTAAATGGGTGAAGGCTCCTGCCCAAAGCACCGTTACATTGTGTTTATTTTCTCTGTCTTTGCAGGTAAAATTAGGAGACAATCCAGAATACAAGCAAGGGCAGCTGAGCAGCTGGGATCTCGATGTTTATGCAAACTGTTGATGAAGAGTGTAAGTAACCAGGGTCATATATCTGTTACAGCATGTGCTGCATTTATTAGATTAAGTATATGAAAATATTTATTAAATCACTTATTATTGCATGCATTATGTTTTACTGTGAGTGTAAGCCTGTCCTGAAATTCTGAGCCCCTCTGCAGCTGGCCAGCAGACTAGAAGTACTAAATAATCTTCAAACTTTATTAATACAAGCTGGACTAGAGTTGCAGATAAACTGTTGGACACTGAATTCCTGCTGCCTGGGGAGTCCTTTTCCTGACCAGCAATGTGAGCCTAGCAAAGGGTAAATATCCCCCAAGCAGCAGTGAAGAAAACAAACAAGGAAATAAATTCTTCTTTGCATTTACATGCAAGAAATGCCATAGAGCCAATTTTCTGGGATACTTGGCACTTCCCTCTAGCTACAGCATTGTTTGTGGAGCTGAGTGAGTCCAAGTGCGCCTACCTGAGAGCTGGCACAGGTCTGTCCTGGGTTATGCTTAGGAAACACCCTTTCAGACTGGCATCAGCTCTTTTTTAAACTAGGGATGGGAGTTGAAGGGACATTTTTGGCTCAAACAGCGAAGAGTAGGAACAGTGGTTTACTTGAGTAAACTCTCTCTCAAAAAGAAAAAAAAAAAACAACCCCCCCCCAAAAAACCCCAAAAAACTAGTGACTCTTCCCTTCTGTCAGTGCAGGACTGCTGTGTCATAACACACCATGGAGCAATTGCCACCACGGATAAGCGTCCCCGTTACCCTAAATCAACATGACTTCATGGGTCTGTGCAATGCTGGTCTTGTTTACTCTCCTTGGGGGTCTTGCCGCAGAAATGGGCAGGCAAGGTTTGCTTGGGGATGAAAGAAAGAACAGGTGAAACTGCACCTGCGAAATTAAAATGTGCACCATCTTTGGGGTACTCACATTCCCTTTTACGCTCAGGATTTTGACACTTTTCTAGTTCCATCAGTTTGGATTTTCTTATTTCCAGTGAGGTCAATCTGAGCTCTGTATCTGGAGGGTGGGTAAAGTCCCAAATAACCCCACAGGTGATGGTTGGAAGTATGATTTTTCAGTCAGTGCTTCCCCAGCCTCTGGCACCTCCGGTGATTGTGTAGACAGCACAAACTGCAAATAAGGGCTCCAAACTGCTCTCTATTTCCAGCTCTGGAAACACACTAGAAGGCAAATAGCTCTGGTTCTTTCCTTCACCTTGATTGATTTGATGTTGCTGCCAGAGGGGAAAAAAACCCAAAAGCCCTCTTTTTAAAATTCATTAAAATAAAATCTCCTTCAAATAATTTTAGAGTTCTGAGATAACAAACAGCAAGACAAAGATCACAGCTGAAGACTTTTATGCCATCAGAATTGTTAGTCATTGTCTTTGAGCTTTGTATAAATAAATGATTGATGCCTCAAAACAAGACCCTTGAAGGTGTTTTTATAAGGCCACAAATGTGTCAAGCAGACTTATTAGATGTGAAGGGAATGATTATTTGTACAAAGTGAAATGAACATGTGCAATAATATTGTAAAATGTTTATTAGTCTAGAGTGTGCTGAATTTTCCTAAAATATATCAGCTTCTCAGTTTGCATTTAATGTAGTGTTAGGTATGACGCTATATCCTTCCTCGGCTATTTTCAGTTAGCGTTATGCTTTTTGCAGAGTAAATCAAGGGTTTGTGTCCTTTATAACAAGGGTATTATCAAATGTGAGGCAATGCTACCTGTCTAGAAATCCAGTGTGGAAGAGAACACGCATCTATCCTTCATTCAGAGGGTGGTGGTTGGTTGGATCATGTCTGTTGAGCAAATCTTTACAGGGCAAGCGGGACACAAGGCTCTGGAAGCGCTTGAGCATCTTTCCACTTTGGTGGCTGCTGCTGCTGCTGCAGTCAGGCAACAAGGTATGAGCTCCCTTGCTGGTAACTCTGTTCACTTATGGCTCTAGCATCCCATGTTACATTTCCAAAAGATTGGATTCTGCCCAGTGATGGTTTTGAGGTGAGCAGGGCTATAAAGGGGTGTTTAGTTGCGCAGTGCTGAGCCCCCTCCTTTGCGCTTGTGCTCTACCATCAAGGCTTGATCTGTTCCTGTGGGGTAAGAGCAGTAATGTAATGACTTGGTTAGCTGGTTCCCTACTAATCTACGGTCCCTCTTTCTCCATGTTTGTGGGGGTGATGGGCCACCTGTGTGTTTTGTAGACGTTTGGAATTAACCTCTGAGGACCTGGCTTAAATACCCTGTGATTCTCTGGGACACTCTGTGTGCCACATCTGAGCTAGAAGTCCAGTGGGGGCATTGAACGTGGGGCCTCGGTGGTCTCTTGCACCATTCTTAGGACTGATAAATTTTGCCGGGTTTTATTATTTGCCTCTTCAATCAGGATATTGCTCCTGCAGTTGAGTGTTTCGCTGGGTCAGTGGTCCTGACCCTTTTAGGTGTTTAATGGCACACACATTGGAGGATGGCAAGTTAACTCATACAGATCCATTTTGTGTTCTCTTCAGACATATACCTGGTTAATAGACTTCAGCTGGACAGGACCTTTAGTCCTTCTTCAGAAAGGGCATTCAGGGAGTCTTTGCTAGCTGAAAACTTGAAATAGAACTTCCCACATTAATGGCACAAAGCCTAATCCAGATTTGGATTTTGCTGTGGAAGCCCTTCTGCAGGCCAGCACTGTCCTTGTGGGATTAGTTTTCAAGATTATTGATGGCTGCACTACTTCTTTCTTCCATTATTGTTCTCTGCTCAGGTATACAACTCAGAGGTGCTATTGGTTGCAGAAACATTTACATGGAAGTCTAGCATAAGCGCTATCTTTTAAATTTTTTTTTAAGGCACATGGTTTTGAAACGATGTCTTGAAAATTCCTCGGGGAACTCCGTGGAAGGCATCCACTTGGAGCTCATATACTTGCACAAAATTTAATTCATTTCAGATAATTGTCACCAGGTTACTCTTTGGCTCACCCAGTTCAAAAAACTGGTTGGATTTAACAAAGAAATTAGGGGATCACACCTAGGGAATAAAGCTTGCTGTGAAATGTTTTCTGTGAAAGCCAGAACCAGGTGAAAATCACTTAGTTTCAGGTTTCATTACAAATTTGAAAACCATATCTCAGGTTCACTGAAAGGTTGGTTAAGGGTCATGCTGCAGGGCCTGGTTTGGAATGAATGTGGCTGATTTATGTCGCTTGCTGCAGAACTTGGTTTCATTCATTACTTTGACCCAGGTTCAGGGGTCTGGTCCTCTAAGCTCTCCTTGTGTGTTGAATTCAGTGGGAATTCCCTCTGCAGAGGCCTTGGAGGATCCATCTCCATGAGAAACTCAAGGTTTTGATTGCTTTAAATGCCGGCTTTATTTCAACCCCTCACCACCTCCTCTGGTGGAAGTCAGCCTGATTCCATGTTCGCCAGATGAACCGCTCTCCTGCCCCCAGGTGCGGATCCAACCTGACTCTCAGAACCCAGGAGTTGAGTAACCTAACCAGAAGTTTGCACAAATCCATCTGTGCTGAAATCACTAATTCCCACACAGCCCTGCTGGAAGGTCCTGCTGCCACTTTGCAGGCAGGCAGACCCACAGGTTATAAGCTAGACCAGCATGCTGTTGGTTGAACATTAGCCACATCTTTGACTAATGAGCATCTGGTTCCCCTTACCATTAAGAATATCCCTGCAACTCACAGACAAGGTCTTGCAGACCTGCCTGTTGATACAGAAGGATCAGTCACTTCATCTCTGCTCCCCAGGGCTGCTGATCTTTCCCACTCATGCCTCCAGGCTGTTCTTCATGTCCGTGTTCTGGAAAGGCAAGCAAAGAGTGATAAGAAGATTGAGTATCATCTTGACACTTCTGACACCCCAGAAGCATCCACTGGAGCCTTGTCACCAACTGGAACCTTTTTCTGTTCTTTTCTAGTTATTAATCACTTGCAGATGCTCCCACAGCAGCATTCCTGTGGGAGACTGTCGACGTCAGCATGGATTCCTTGCCTCAGTGTTACCAGAGTAAGAAAAAAAGCTGCCCTGAAGTTCTGATTATTCCCTCAAAAGCAAGAACATTTACTCACGTAGCAAACCTGGAAAGCTGGGCTAGCAATATGCCTTTGAGAAGCTGCAGCAATGCCGAGCATGCATCTTGAATTCAGAGATTGGGCTCACTGAACTTGATGCTCGAGCTGGGATTTGTAAATATTGAACTGGAAATTAACCTGGAAAGCTGATTGGCTTGCCAACAAGGCAAAACTGAATTACTTCACTTGATTTCTTCTTTTACCTCCCTAGGAAAACCTTTGCTTCCCATGCCAGTGGTGTGGCCAAGGCATGAACCAGTCACAACCATCTCAGCATTGGCAGGGTTATTTCTGTGATCTCTTGGCCTGAAGGTACGCTCCAAAGGTCAGATTATGCCTGAAACATTGTCAGTTGGGTGGGATCTGTGGGAAGCTCAAACAGGCAGGAAAGTCTAGAGGTGGACTCATCCTGTGGGGTTCAAATGAACTCTGTAACATGCAGTCAGTGGCCCATGACACAGGGCTTGGTGAAACCTTCCTGGTGACTACCTTGGAGATAACTTTGTGCTTGTGTGTTTTGGCCACTGGCAAACGTAAGACAGTTCAGCCTAGCTTAAACCTCCTCCTGGGTGGGTTAAATCAATCCAAATTACCTCATGTTTGCTGCGGGCTAGGAACACACACAGGCAGTTGCTGTGGTGGTTCACATAATGCCAGGTCGGCTGTGCTGGGTGGTGCCAAAGGCGTCTCTGACATGGTACTCTGCCACTGATGGTGGTCAACAGGGCACTCCAAGGAAAATCTACAGCAAACATCTGGCGATGTTTTTCCAGTATCACTCTTTTAACCTTCACCATTTTTAGCATTTGAACACACATCAGACAAAGGTGGTGTTTTGAATTTAAGGAAGTTTTTTTTTCTCTGAGGAATTCGTCTGATCACTTTTTGAACCCACATACATTTCACAGCATCCCATGCAAGGAATTCCTTAGCTTCACCAAGTGCTGTGGGAAGAGCTGTTTGCTTTCATTCCTGCTCTTTGCTCTTTTCTTCACTGTTTCCCAGGACGTGCTGGAAAGGAGAGTAAACAACTGATCCTCACTCACTGTGGCCAGGATTCCCCTGATCCCTACCACATCCCATCTCAGTCATATCTTCTGATTTGAGAAGTTCTCCTCTATTGAACCATGGCCCATGCAGCAGCCGTTCAACAACTTGATCATTCTTATCGTGTTGTTGGTCTAAATGTGGATGCGTGTAAAGATCATTTGAATCAGGGTTTTTTATTCAGGTCTCTTCCCACTCATAACTTTGAATTAAATATCACATAAAAGATAAAGCAGTAGACACGTAAGACCAGCAGAATCTGCTTGGTTTCATGCTGATGCCCTCCCCATCTCTTCCTCTGCTCATGAGTCAGAGCACCATCAGTGCATCATGCTCCTTACCACTAATTCCCTGTATTTTCCGTGTATCTGAGCGTAGCATGACAAAATGTGATAACAAGAAGTTCTCTACTAGTTTAATGGAGGAATGGGATTGCTCTTTTAGGAAAAGCAGTTGGGGTTTTGTCCTTTATCTGAGACTATTCCTGTTAATTTTGCTTAAAACGCTTGGACTGTTTGGCACTTGAAGGTTCCAGGGCGGGGTAGGGAAGATGTTCAGAATGTATGTACCATGTTATTAAGACACACTGAGCAGTAACCTGACACCAAACCTCTGTGTGGCCTTTCTGTTTTACATGCTACGGACAAGTACATTACTGTTTTAACAGTCGACTTCCTGTGAAAGGGAAAGCTGGTTTTTTATTGATCTTACGCTGTTGCAAATCCACCTACTCTCAGCTGCATGGAGTTCGTTTGGAAAGCATCTGATGGGATGTTCCTGGAAAAACCTCAGTCCACGGAACAATACAATGCTCCTTTGTTTGTCGTCTTCTTGCGGAGGCCAGTCAGCCCTATTGAATGAACCTCAGATGTTTTGATTTGTTCTTTGGTGAAAGTTTATATGACTTAAGCTATCTTTTTAGCCTTCCCCTTTAGGTTTTTTCTAGGAGAACAAAGCTGCTTGAATTAAATTGTGCTGTATTGGGATTTCAAACATTAATGAATGTTGTTTCAAAGTGTTATCTCATTTGGGGCCTGAAATGACGAAGGGCCACCGTTCTTGTGCCAGTAGAAGAGCCTCTGTGGGTTTGGGATTGTTTGCTGTTTCTTTAAACAGATCGGCACTTTGAAAGGGTCACTTGTTTCCATACATTTCTTATTATAAAAACAAAAATAATGAACAGCTAGAAGGCCAACATAAAGCAGCTGTATTATACATGCCGGGAGATGCAATGTGTAGTCTGGCAATTGAAATAACAGACTGAGGATTATTGAAAAAAGAACCCTAACTACTATTTTTGAGACCTAAGGGCTTTGCAACTGTTTGTTTTATGGAGGTAAGAAGCCAAATTCTTTGCAGTGGAGCACTTCTGCTTCCCTGGAATCACAGAGATGAAGGTGGCCTTCTGACATGGTGTATTAGAGATCTTCATTTAAATAGTGTGTCCCCAGATGACAACCTTGGACTGAGCCTTTTAGACTTCCTCTGAAATCACAGTGGAAAGGTTGTGTCTAAAAGCAGATGTTTGCAGTATATGTATTTCCAGTGGACTTTAGTGGCAACAAACATGTTAAAAAAGGAATTTTTTTTTAAATTTTTTTTTCTTTGTTAATAGAAGAAGCTGTTGAGTAGCATTCATGGTAATGGGTGACTATGGTCAAGTCAGGTTCTTTATGGATAATAATCCCTGGTCCCTGTGTCATTGAGAACAGTTTCTATAGGTACAAATGAGTCGGTATAAAGGAAGCCAGTATAATACATCAGGGCTGGGTGGGAGATTACTTCATTTAACTTCCGCCTTCCTTTCTTTGAGGTCCTATTAAGCTAAATAATGGCAGTCTATAAAATGAAGGAGCGATTGAAGTGTGCCTGCAAACCAATTATATCATTCTGGACATGGTCTCTAGGACTCTTTGTGTATGTACATGTATGTGTGTCTTGTTTCTCTCTTGGCTGGGACTCTGGCTCTCTTGAAACTGCTGTTTTATGGGCAGCAGTTTATTGTGAGAGCCTTCAGTTTTCACAATTGTTGCTTTTATTCTTTCCCCTCCTCCTTAGCCACTGGTTGCATTTTGCGTCACAAAAGGTTTTCTGAAGGGCCGCGCTCTGAGTATGGAGTTTAGAACCTGAACTTGCATTTTGGTCCTACAGCAAAATCCCTGTTAGCTCCCTCTAAAAAAGCAGGGGAAAAAAGTGGGGGGGGGGGTGTGGGAAGTTCAAAAGATGTTTTAGTGAACATGGGTAAAGCGAGTCTCAGTTGCCTCCCTGGGA
>JAWMRA010000001.1:41888024-41961813 GCA_035584735.1 Pseudotriccus pelzelni | reverse complement strand
CACTGGTTTACTTGAGTAAACTCTCTCTCAAAAAGAAAAAAAAACCACAACCCCCCCCCAAAAAACCCTCTGAGTTTCTCTGCTATTGCCAGAACTGGACTGATTATTTAAGTGAACAAGGACAAAAGAGCAGGACTTGCACTGTTTGTGTGTCTTGTAATATATACACTTTTTTGCATCACTTCTGTGAGGTTGTAAAACCTCCCCAGTCTGGGTCCCCACTGGTGCAGCATCAGTGAAAACCTGATGTGGGAGCAGGGGCAGCAGATCTCCAATGCACCAGTAGCAGCCAGTGCTGTGGCAGCAGCTGGTTGACTCATCCCCACTGCTCTGCTCTGCAGCGGTGCCGTGTATTCTGGTTAGGACTGTCAGAGACAAGTAATAACGAACCTCATGGGAAACCCTGCTGCAGCCAACTTCAAGGACTCGAAGTGTGAGGACTGGGTGAGACTGCTCTAAACCCAGAGAGTGAATGGCAAAAAGCTTCTTCAGACCCTGTAGGGAAGGACAAAGGGTCTACCAGGACTTTGCACACTGTAGGGTCATTTGCCACCCTACCAGAACAGGACCTGTTTACAGGACCTGGTTGCTGGACACATGAGGCCAAAGTAAAATAAGCCACTGACAAGAGCCACAATGGGCAAAATGGCTGTGGATGCAGGCTGAAAAGCCAGGCTGGGAGCACTGTGGTTGTTGCAGAGGGAAGATTGGGTTGGCTGCACTGTGGCTATTGCAGAGGGAAGGTCTTTTTGCAGTTAGTGCCTCCGACATTCCCAAGTCCTCAGGGAGCAACTGGAGAACTGTGCTGTCCCATGCTTGTCCAATCTTTTCTGCTCTTTGCCAGCAGTAGGGTATGGGGAAGTGACAATTACTGTGGGGAGAAGTGTGGCTGCAGACAATGCTTCCAAATGTCCCTTTGCCTTGACACCAGCAAGAATAACAAGTCTTCATCCATTTCTTTCTCTCACAGTTCTGCCTCTTCGTGCTGGTCTTCTTTTCCAAGGGTAACCATCACTGCATACAATATCCTCCTCACCGGTGACTCTGAGTTGAACTTTGCTATGCTGCTAAGGAGATTTGAGCCATTTCCAGTTTGATTTATTTGTTCATTTCCTGACATGTCTGAAGAAGGTGTTTTCAGGGGGCTATGACTTGAATTCTGTATTCCTTCCAAGTGAAATTGAATGCCTTGAAATACTCTGCACAGGGTATAGTCTTGTTGATGCTGAAGGCCCAGACTAAATCCTGTTGGTGTGAGCAAGGTCTCTTGGACTGAAGGTGAAAACAAGAAAAGAGAGGCATCTCTGTCTTGCAAACACCACTTACCCCAGGGACACAGCTCTACACTAGGGACATTTTCCCATTTCTTCTGTCTTGAACTCCTCAAAAGTAGCACCCTCCCCAAATGCTGTCCTTGTTTTCCTGGTAACCCAGCCTGCTTCTTTGCTGGTGCAAACCCTCCTCCTGCTTTTCCACCCACTGTTTCCCTGAAGAAGTCAACCTTCATGCCTCCTGTGGAAAGGTGAGGGTTGTCAACCTCAGCACAGAAGGTGCACCACTCACAGGTAAGTGCGACTGTGTTTGAGCTGCTGCGTGGCAGGAGAGAAGAAAATCAACTGCCACTCATGGGAATGACTTAATGACTTTGACACCTGTATAGTAAAGCAGGTGCTCTTTAGAGCTGTGTCATCACCTCTACTTTTGGCAGACTCCGCCTGGAAGGAAACAAAGATCTAGTGACAAGAAAAAAACCTGTAACACAACAAAAAGTCACCTCAGTTTTATTCAGGGACTGAATAAAATTCTGTGCATCTTTTGACTTACGGGAGTCTCTTAAAAAAATTTCATTAAAACTGAAGTTGACACACGATATGGTTTCAATACCAATCCACAAAACAGACTATTTTCTGAGTATTTCCTTCTCATCCAGGCTGTAAAGATGAGGTCCTGGACCTTGTCTGCTGCCTTGCCCTTGTCTCCTCTCTCATCAATTTGTTGTCCCCAGGCTTCAGCAGAATATTAATTTCTTGCAGCAACACAGAGATCATAACAGTTCCAAGCATCCTGGGAGGGAAGAGCCCAGGCTTGATTTGCATTAATTTATGCACTAAGGCTTCCCTTTGTCTGAGGAGCTTTTAGCTAATAGATCCCTCATTGGCGGGAGCCAAAGACTAATTACATGATAAAATTGTGTAGATGTGGCCACAGAAGAGACACACGCTGTTAAGATTTTCCCACAGTGACTTGCCCCAGTTTGGAAAGGAAACTCTCTTTTTTTTTTTTTTTGAAAACTGTGAACCACTGCATTCACTGCAGGTGGTTGCGCAGTGGAAAATCATGTCCTGGAATCAAGGAGGGTTTTCAGAGGGGTCTAATGGCATGTGGATAGCTGGCACGGAACACTACTGGGAGTGGAGGAAACTTTTACCTGTAGTACAGATCCAATGTAGCCACTAAAGTGATAGTGGAGATTCGCCTGTTTGCGCCAGGAACCTCCTCATCAGGAACAGGGAGGGCAAAAATGTGCTTTTGTGCTCCTGCTTCTCGGAAGCAACAGGAGAAAAGGAGACCAAGCCTCTGGGTGAGTGACCTGTTGAGTATCTGGGTGATAGCACAGCCAGTGCTCCTTGACACATAGTCTGAGCAAATCTTCAGTGACCTGTCCTGGCTGTCACTGTCACAAGGCTGTGGAAGGGTGGGTAGTTTGCATATCAGCATTTTTCATTAGCTGCTCCTGTCTGCTCACCCCACTGTCTGGCAGCCCTAATAGGGAGCACTGGGAGGTGGGTCCTGCAGTTCAGAGTAGAGGGGTGAAATCTGGGTTAACCTCAAATGAAAAGAGAATTAAGCGCTTGGTGAACAAAACCTTCTGCCAAGGAATGCTTCCGTGGTTGCAAAAGCCAGAGCAGTGAACACAGGCAGGTGCTGGAGGTGAGGCAAGCTCAGTTTCACAGCAAGCAGTGTATAGCTGTATTTTTCTCCCTTTGAGGAAAGTCCAAGAAGTCCTTGTTTTCCCATTCCTCCCTGATATTGCTTCTAATTATTCATCACTATGAACAAGTTTAGATCTCTGCAGATAGCCATTCCATCTTCCCTCCAGGTGTCAGTTATCTAGACCATAGTGTTTTATCCCTTTTAAACTCTTCCACCAAACACAATGCTGGGAGATTTCCAGCTCTGAGGACCTTGGGACCCCTACCCTAAACCTAATCTCACCTTAACTCTGCCATGGGACAGAAGAATAGCAAGTACTAAGAAAGTGATATTTTTCATCAAGGCACTCTTTTTTGCCTGAAATAAGAAGCTGAGAAAGAACCCCAGAGAGTAGCTGAAGGACCAGGTGTGTTTGCTCAGGCAGGGTGACCCAGTGGCAGCCAAGGACACCCAGACCTGCCATTTGGCTGAAACCCACATAAACCTGAAGAAGTGAAGAGAACCACTTCAATTTGGGCTTTGACCTGCAGGCAATGCCATGAAAATAAAGAAAGAAGATGTCTGCTTTCTTCTTTCTTTCTGTTGTTTTGGAGGTCCTTCCTCAAGGTGCCAAGGACTACCCTACAGGCATTCTCCCTGGTACAGTGGCAGGCTTTGGTTTGGACTAAACTCCCTTCCCAAAAACCGGCTGCAAGCATGCACCCCAGGTCAGGAGACATGGGAGATGCAGCAAGCCATTGGAAGGGAAGCTTTCTCTTACCAGCAAGCACTGTCCCTGCCAACAGTTGAGGTTCCATGAATGCGCAAGGCTGGGGGAAGAGGTGGGAGAGAGCCCTGTGGTTGCACAGAGCACTGTGGGCATATGGATGATACTCTCCCCCTGGGCTGGCAGTGGCTCCCTGGCCTTCTATCCATAGCTGTTCTGGCCTGTGCTTGCTTCTCTCCATGTTGTTCAGTACCTGGGTGCAAGGAGAGAGACATCTGCCTCCTCTGTTTCCCTCTCCACTATTCTTTCTACCTCCTCAGGACTTTCCTGCTGCTTGTAGCTCTCAGAATCACCCACGACACTATGAACTAGTGGGTTTTGGCACATATACCCCATTTAATGCTACATTTTAATGATGCTGGGATAATTGTTCCTCTTTCCTTTGCAAGTTTTTGGGCAAGGGCCAAAGCAGAAAATGTTTCAAAGGGGACTGGATCTTAGCACCAGGGTTCTGTCCAGGGAGCTGGGGTCTAGATATGGTAGTCTGGGATGACTGGCAGCAAGACAGAGCCTGGGGACTCAATACTGAGCTTTGACTGAGTGTAAATGCTGCCTAGGGAGCCTCTGTCATGCTTTCCTTGGTGCTTAAAGGTGGATCATTTCACTCATTCATAGGTGGATTCCCAATCATTTGGTGTTTTTTTGAGTTCTTTGCGATGAGGCACTAGGGTCTCAACTTTAGAACAAAGTTTTCTATAAGCAGTTGTTTAGCTTTACCTTGAATTATTATATCTCATGTAATACCTGAAACTTTGAAATCTAATAAAGGAAATCTGGCAGTCAGAATAAATGTTTTTTTTTTTGTGCCTGGACTACTCCATGGAGAAATGTGAAACAAAGGAGTGTTGTGGAGCCCTTGGATACCTCAGTTAAGAACTCTAAGGAAACTCACCAAGTAAACTAGACCTTTCTAGATCAGGGTTTTAACACAGTGTAAATAATAAATAGATTATGCCCCAAACAGCTGCCATTGTTTGCAGGTGGTGACCAATTCTTGCACTTGATGTCTATGACAGAGGTGAGGCAAGAAATGGAGACTCAGATCAGTGCATGTGCAGCAGCTAAGTCAAGCATGTAGCAGGTTCAAAACCACAGAAGAAATACCTGTTCATAACTCTGAAGGACTAGCCTTCATGTTTTCACTCCAAACTGCTGCCAGCTACAGAATATCTTGGGTTAATCTGAGCCTAACTAGTGCTCCCCCTAGTCATCTCTTCCTGACAGAGGCCCCAGAGTAATGCATCAGCAAACCTGCTGGTCACGATTTATCTTCTGGTTAGTCCAGAGCCTCACACATGGGTGAGTCCAGATCCCCAGGCAAGGCCACTGGGTCCAGATCATTGAGGTTCACACAATTTCATGACAAAGGAGAACTGTATCAGGACCCGGGCTGGCTCCCGGGTTGTTGGTTCTCTGATCAGTGGTGAGGATTTTGGCACCTTGATTTGAAGGCTGCTAATTGAAGAGTTTTTAAGGTGCTGCAAGCTCAAGTACAGCAAAGCCCTTTAGCACTTGCTGAACTTTAAAAACATAAATGAACTCTGGAAGATTAATACTGTGCTTAAAGGCTTTGCTGGATCAATGCACCTTGCAGCATCAGTTCCAGAGCTGGATGGCTAAGTGAAGTAGACACGGTTTGTTTCACAGTAAATTCTCTGGATCATCATGCCTGCCAGTGAAGAGTTGCTGAGAGAGAGAGAAGACTTTTGCTGGAGTTGCCCCATTAGGACAAATATTCAGACTGCAGTGGCCAGCAGTAATTGCATATGGTAGTTCCCAAAGATCATTGATTATTTCTACCTTGCTCTGGACTGGAAAGGGGTGGTAAATCCCCATGTGGGTTTCCTGGAAGAACATGGACTCTGTTCCATGGATCTTTGTCTTAGGGTGATGGCCTCAAGACTCTCTGCCAAAACATGTGCCACAGTACAGACCACCACATTTCCTGGCTCTGGGCATAGATCAATCTGCTCTGCTTATGAACATGCATGTTGCAGTGGCGGCTAAAATCTTTGCAACCAACACCTGAATCACCTTAGGACATGAAAATTTTGATATAAGGAAAAACCTTTACATATATGAAACACTTTTAGACATTTTGATGACAAAGAAAGACATGCCCTCTCATTTCTTTTCATCCTCCTCTTCACCTGTGTTCAGGATCTGTTAATTCTTTTTTAAAAAATAAAGGTAACTTTGACTGACCTAGTATTTATCAAAATAATCTACAAATATTCAATTTTTTTTTCAGAGTTTTTGCACGGCTTCTTTCTTTCCTTTCTTCCTTTGTCCCTCTCGCCCCAGCCTTAAGTAGACTCCAGTCTGTTCTCTTTGCCTTGATGATGGCACATGCTGACATTTTTGCAGGGCAGATAAAGAGGAGAGGAAGGAACTGAGGAGGATGGTTAAGATCCACCAGTAGGAGCTTGGGGAAAGTGACAAAAGCAGTTGAGAGGTCCCAGTTCTCTGCAGGTGACTGTGGGAGTCTGAGGGACACTCTGGGACTGAAGTACCCCTGCTGGCATTGCTGTTAGCCCCAGACAGCTTTCCATGGCCAGGTGGTGGGGAACGGGTTGGTTCTGCAGTGCTGATCAATCTGCATCCCAAGGCAGTGTACTCTGGTGGCAGCCTGACAGCACGAAGAGAACCACTTGGTTTACCAAAGCTGGAAGGCCAGATATGCACTAGTGTGTTCACAGAGTATAAAGCCAGGGAAGTGCGACTCTGACATGGGTCAGGAGATGGATCACTTTGGATATACCACAACACTCACCTTCAGGGAACTGAAAAGCCTTGTGGCTGTGGTTACGGCCAGGTTTCCTGAGAAATTTTTCCAGTGAATTTTCAGAATAAGTTGCTAGAGTTTTCATATGTGAAGTGACCTTTAGTTGAAGATTTGCAGTGGATGTAAACTGGCATTTGATCTCTGGCTGTCAGCAAGTCTGCACTACAGGAGAGTCAATCTCTCCTTTTTTTTTTTTTTTTTTTAATTAATTAGCAATTTGAATCAGTGGTGAAAAATGTCAAAACCCTGATCCAATTGTAGAAACACTTATTGAGCCATGTTCCACAGGAGACTGTTATATGTCTGAAATTACTCAATATTTTTATTAATGACTTGCACAGAAGGATACAGAGTTTTCTTATTAAATTTATAGATGTCATCAACCTGGGAGATGCTGAAGACAGTAGAAGATGGGGGTAGAATTCAAAATAAGCACAGGTGCAAAGTATTACACTAACATAAGAATAGGCACCTTCAAAGAGAGCTGAGAGAGAGTGACTGGTGAGGCAGCATTTCTACAGGAAGAGAGATGCCTAATTGGCCATTTTAATCAAATAAACAAGTACAAAGCTTTCTCCTTTCAAGTATCATGCTGCAGTGGCAAGGTCTCTGTTGAAATTCTGTTCAAAATGACATTTGACTAGTTGAGTACAGTCCAGAAGAGATCAGCAAAAATGATGAGAGGTTTAGAAAACAGCATATGTGGGATTAAACCTTAGAAAGAGTTAAGTATCAGTACCAAATGAGACAATGCCTCAGTTTTTGTTCTTACCCAGTAATGTTCTGTACCCTAGGCAGAAATGGACTGAGTTGTCTGCTCTGGCTTTATCTTCAGGTCCCAGCTGTTCTCTTCACAGCTTCCCTCCACCTCCTTCCAGCACACCTGGACTACAGCCAGACAGCACTCCTCTCCGTCCCCATCTGCCCTTGTACAATCCTGCCTGAGCACATACTCCTACTTTTTTAGCTACTGTTATCTGGTCCTAATTTGTGAACTCCCTTTCCTGCCAATCCTGGCCCCTAACACAGACTTGAAAAGAAATGTATGTCTCAGTGCAAAGAATGTAAACAACCACGAGACATGAACAAAACTGGCCATGGTCTCTCCTTGCTTTCTGCTCAGCAGGTTTCTTAAGCATATTTAATTTGCTTGCTGGCCATCCAATGCAGGTGAAAATCACAATGAGATCTCTATGGCAGATGGACCCTTTATGTGTTTTCTGTTCTTGTGTGGGCAGGTAGTGCTGAAATTAATTTAGTATGAAGGAAAAGGGAAGGATCTTCTGTCAGTATAGCAGGTCATAACCTGAGTGTGAGACAACAGTATCACATCATTGTGAAAATGACAGGAATTGTACTGGGGTACTTAAACAAAAGTACAACCTTCAAGACACACCGAATAATCCTTCTTCTCTCCTTAACATTTTGGTTCATCTAAGCTGGGATTGGGTACAGTTCTGGAAGAATAAACTCAAGGAATTTGCAGACCTGCTGATAGAGGAGAGAAAAAAGATTCCAAACCAGCCCCACAAACACCTGGTCTCCAAAATTATATAAGCAGTAGGACTGAAAGAACTGAGCTTCTTTAGTAAGTAGACAAGACTGAAGAGGGAGATGAAAATAGTCTTTAAGCGTGTAAGTAGTAGTGTAGGGGGGAAACAAAAAACCCCAGTGGTCTTATGTTTCAGAAGCTGTTAGGAGAGCCAGCCCAACAGTAAGGACAGCTGAGCACTAGACCATCTTGCTGAAGAGTTCTGTGTGTTTATAAATGCAAGTTTTTAAGTACGTGTTGGGGAAGCATCCTTCATCCTTAGGGAGCACTTAGTTGTGGACTGATCCTGCCTTAGGGCTGCAGGCACGGACAACCTGTCTTGTCGTCTCGTTGTGTTTCTTCATGTTCTCTACCTCAGATTTGTTTATAGAGAGGATTGTTCTGTGGCAGTCTCTGGAAAAAATGAGCAGTTTTGGCATGCTGGCTCCTATACAGGAATTGAAAACGGAAAGAAGTTGAGAGATCCCATACCAGGGCAGTTGGTGTTTCATAAGAATGTGTTGAAACAATATTAGTAATAGTAAATAAAAATTACAATGACCAAATGAAGAATAAGGCTACAGAAAGAAGACATACATAATTTATAGAGGAAGGAAATTAGTCCTGTTAATAGTACAGAAATAAAAAAAATGGAAGAAACTGTCAAGATTGTAATTTCTGTGTTAAAAGAACACTAGTGGATAAATAATAAATAACTAAAATATCTAAGTTTCCAAGGAAAAGTTTTATATGAAAACTGGGGTTACAGACAGGTGGAAAACTTCCTGAAAATAAGTTCACAACAAGAGAAGCATCACCTTGTCATGTGGGTTTTCTTTACAACCAATCACTAATGTGAAACTGTCTCCTATCTGACAAATGGCTATACTTATTCTGTTGTTTGCTGAAAGCTTCTTTCTCTGCTCAAGTGTCTAGAAAATCCCAGCTCTTGTATCACTTCTGACATCTGTCACTTGCGTTTTCCCTGCTATTCTATTTTCTATTAATCTGAGTCAATTTAGCAAATGAGAAAATGAGGACCACGCAGCACGTAATTTGATTACTCATTTTCTCTTAAACATTGGCTTATATTACTGAAAACTAATTCTCGTTCAGTACTACTGTTTTTAGCCTACAAAAGTGTAAAAGGAATATGAGGTTATAAGACTAGTCCAGATGAGGATCATGCTTCCCTGCAGTCAGCAGGCAAGAATGGGTATTTTTAGGGAGAGGTTCATGCTCCTCTCTACTGTTTCCTGTTGTCTCTCTTAGCAACTATAAATGGAGCCCACTGTGATTATTTCAGATGTATACATCTGCACTATAGATGTCTATGTTCATTCAGAATCTCACCTCTTGTTTCTAAATAATACAACCCTTTGCATATTCATACTTTAATAGAACAGAATAGATTCTTTATTGCACTTTCATGTTTCTTTCGCAATAGGTGTGATTTCTGGTGTGATCTTTGCTGATATACTTTTCCTCATAGAGGAGATATTCCAGTCTCTTAATTGTCTTTTTACCATTCATTGGACTCTCTCCAGCATGTCCATGTTTCTTTTGTACCAAGCAGTGCTCATTTCTACTTCTGAGTTTTGTTGATAAAATTAAAACTTTTTCTAGATCACTATATTTAATCTTGTGTAGAGTATTCTACAAAACACATGGTAGAAAAGGTGATAGGAGCAAGGTTGAAGTACATGGGCTGTGAACGGAGAGCTGAGCCATGACTGAAAAGGGAGTGAGAAAATTGAAGCAGGTGTGGTCTTGCATATCTTCACAGTCTATTCCATAATTTTCTGAAGGTCTAGGAAACGGTTGGGCAGTCCAATATCTCAAATGATCACTGCCCTTTGAGAAACAGAAGGCATACATGAACCTGAGAAACTGAGAATATGAGAAAGACAACACACAGCAGTGCCAAATGAAGCTTATATTCCTAAGTGTGTGGTGTTTTCAAGGATAAAAATCAGAAATTAATAAATTTTCAAAAGGCGCTAATATAATTTTTTCAATAGCATCATAAAATAAGTAAATTGTGTATAGTATATGTTTTTATGTGTTATAGACATAAATTTATTTTCCATTTTCCATATAGACTGTAAATGCAACACAGCATAAAAATAATAATTTTATAGAATCAATACACTACTTTGTATTATATTTACCTTGTTATTAAAAAATGTAGAGGTATATATAAAAGCTGAAAAGTAGTGGCATAATTTTTATGCTCCTCTGCCTGCAAAAATAATGGTATTTAACTAGATGAATAATGAAGGGATGAAATACCTCGTATCATCATCATTTTACTATAGTCATGTTTCATTAAGCAAATTCATCAGTTTTCCCGTTTTCTTTAAAACTATTCTGACATTTTCAAGGCTATTAAAATATAGGAGAGAGAGTGAGAAAGCAGGGCATGTGTCAGCAAGACATCCGGATCTCACCATTGTAAATTTTTTTGGTTTTGATAGTTTATGTAACCCGATTTTAGGAAACTTGTTGAGGCATCCAGGCAAAATTGGCATCATTACATGGTAGAAAAAAATCAATATCTGCTCTGCTTTGTACTTATTAAGTGTTATATCTAAGCCATGTACTGTGAAATCAAATCTAAGACAGCTCACATTTGGCACCCCAGGTCACCAGGTTGTTTTGTTACAAATGGAAAAAATGATACTTCCCAAATCCCAGAGTGACAATTCTTGTCCTAGGCTTGAGTTTTCTTATGGGCCTCTGAGGTGTGCATAAGAGTCACTCCTTAGGGTCAAATCCCTGAAAGTGGCCTCATCACTCTCTGGCCTCAACCAACTCCCCTGTACACTGTGGGCTCACTGTGCTTTGGGATCCTGCCTCTGGGGCTGGGAGAAGACAGGAATCTCATGATTCAAACAGAGTCTGAGGGGAGGTGAGTCCTGCCAGGCTGCACATCTATGTCATTGCTGCCAGAGGTGAAGGGCAACTGCTTTGGGCTAGGAAAGGAGAAGTGAATGTGGGGATCATCTTTTGCAGTCTTAAGCAGGTCGCAGCCTTTTCTTTCTGACTCCTGCTCCTTTCCATTCATGTGCAGCCAAGGGCAGGTCTGAGTGTCCCCAGCTATCACACTGTGACCCTGTCTGAGCAAACACACCTGGTTTGACAGATGTGATTGCATAGTCCTTGTGAGGGAAAACACGTCTCCTCTGGATTTTGACACCCCTTCGGAGAAGTAAAATCAAAGTTCTGGTTTAAAAAGGAAAGCAGGCTGTGCTTCCATCACATACTATGCTCTTTTGGTGCCTTCCACCAAAGGCTCATCTCATCATCTTAATTTGCCCATGTTGTACATACAAAGCACTGACAAGAATAAGGAAGTTGAGGGTGGGAAAAGCAACATCACCTCTTAATGTGGCAGAAACAGAGGGAGCAGAGCAGATGTTGGAAGAAAAACTTGAGGAGAGAAATTCTTTGCCTTCTGATAGTTCCAAGTTTGACACCACTCCTTGCTATAAAATCCTGAGGTTCAAGATACTTCTCTAAAATGTATTCTCCTCTTTGCCTCTGGAACAAAGAAACAGCTTCTGTCAGATGCTGCAAGTCTCACCAAGGGCCCTGGGGAACACTGGTTAACTCTATGTTAAGAGAGTGTCAACTCCAGGATTCCAAATTCACCTCTCCTTGCATTGTGACCTCCTCTAAGACTGTGCCCTCAGGTTCAGTATCACTCTTCTGGAAAATCTGCCTTCCGTGCCTCCCACTGGCACTTAGCTCAGTGATCCTTGAGAATCACTGTGGGCATCCCAGCATGTCTGGCTTCAGTTAAGCTTCTTGCAAAGCAAAGCATACTGTTTTTTTTATTGAGCTAAAATGACAGCTGAAAAAAAAGGGCATTTAAACCATAAATTGCTGATACATTTGTTGAGCTCACCAGGAATCCTATTCAACAGAAGGTGCTGGGAAACACAAGGCTTGAGTTTACTTATACTTTGTTTCAGACTGGGTCCCTTGTGTTTCTTCATGTAGTTTGACCCACCTTTCCAGACATCCAACAATAAGTAAAATGATTATGACAGTTACTCTCAGAAGGCAAACACCCCCATGGCCAAATATCTGCACAGCCAGCAGCAGAAATCAATATTAAGCTTCTACTATGAGCACAGCAAGCGGCACAGAGGTGTTCATACAGCCCTTCAGTGATGGTGGATGCAACTATGGTCACAGCATCTGCTGCTTGTTGGCTGTTGAACTCCCAGAGGAGCTCTTTGTGGACACTGTGAGCAGGTCAGCAAGTGCTGTGTCACTGCCTGGGTAGAAACTATTGTTCCAATGGTGTTTGTCAACGGGCTGGTGGGCAAAAGCAAGCTGCCTTGGCAGGGTATAAATTCCCCTGTCCATATTCCAGCTCCCCTTCAGCAGATGCAGAGCACAAGAAATGAAGTTCCCCATGCCAGCTACATTCATCTTGTTCCTCCTCTGCACCCCAGGCTCAGGGGAGCGTGAATACACCTCTGTCCTTGCCGTGCCTAATGGAGGCCATTGGGGCAGGTGGGGCAGTCGGCAGTTTTGCCGCTATGGCTATGCCAGTGGATTTGCACTGAAGGTAAAACTCTCTCCATTTCCTACCATCTCCTGTTCCTGCACCCTGGTCTAAAGCTTCTCCAGAATCTAAGGACTTTATGCAGAGTTTTTCTTCTTCTTAATTATGGTACTCTGTACATAAAGCTATGAGTCTTCTGGAACATATTGCCAATGTAGGTACAGCAGAACAGAAAAATACAATTTTTTTTCTCTTCTTAGGCCAGGAGTTCTCCCATTAGATACAGCAAAAACAGAGCTACTGCCAGAATTCTTTTGCTGTCAGTCAGAAGAGAGGTATGCTGGCAGTTGCATAGTCTGCATGTGGCAGATGTTGCTGAGAGAAGTCATGTCAGCGCTGAAATCTGCTGCTGGATTCAGGGAGAGAGACACCCTCCATCAGTGTCTTTCCTGGAACTCTGAGACCCTGCCTTACATGTTGGGTCAGAAATAGAAAACATGAAGAGCATGTTACAAGGATTCCCAATAACAAGCATCTTTTCCATGTCCTTCCTGAGACATTTTCTCTTTCTCAATACAGAAAGGAGTTGGGACTGTTTATGACAGGCATGTCAAGGACTTTTCCTGGGTCTTCTCCCCCTTGCTTTTACCTCTGCCTCTGTGTGACTTCTACTGCAGGTGGAGCCTGCCGAATTTGGAAGAGATGACACTGCTCTGAATGGCATACGCCTGCATTGTCAAGATGACTCAGTAATTGAGTCCTTGGTGGGGGAGTAAGTAACACTGTGTTTTTTCTCCTGTTTGTCATGCACTAGCTCACAAAATACCCACGGGTGTTACCATTTGCGGGAGTCTCTTCTCTGACTTGCTTTGTATGCACAGTGCTGTAGTACAGTGAATTAAAACAGGTGGTTGGGGCTTGTGCTCATTAATTTTTATGGTAATTAAACACGGTTACCTCACAGTGCTGCTTTTTGTTTGCTCTTGAAAATTTTGCAGAGCACTGTGAACACCTAAAGTATGGTCCCAGGCACAGAGTATTTCTTTGGAAATCTGCAACATATGGGGCAAATGTGAGAAAAGGGGTTTCTAACCACACATTTAGAAACTTCTTGGGTGACCCTGCTGCAGGAAACAGTACTGCACTTCTGGACAGCAGAGTGTCTGCCTTCCCTGCTGTTTGGTGTGTACTTGTTACACATGTCAGGGGTGCATCATAAAACATGTGTTCAGGGTGCCATTGAAGTTTCCACTAGAACCACAAAACTATCCTGGTGTTTTTCTGATGAGAGATCAATGAAGAAAAAAATACATTCTTGGAAGACAAAGGAAAAAAAAGGAGAAAATAAGGGGCCGCAGACTGCAGCTGGATGCTGTGCTGGTCGTGGTTGTGAGCAAGGAAGTGTTAAGCTTCAGAGTAGCATGACAAGGAGGAGGAGCTCTTTTCAGCAGTTTGCAGAGCCCAGACATTCTTCCATTTGCTTTTTGTCAGGTGGGGTACCTGGACCATCTTCCAAGTTTGCCCTGGAGGCTACTTGACCTCCTTTTCACTGACAACAGAGAAGTCCCAAGGAGGAGGCGATGACACAGCAGCCAACAACATTCAGCTCAGATGCTCAGATGAAACTGTGCTAGTAGGTGATGGACTGTCGTGGGGTAGCTTTGGCCCATGGAGCAAAAGCTGCAAGATATGCGGTCTCCAGACCAAGGTAGAGTCACCACAGGGGGTTAAGGATGACACAGCACTCAACAATGTGAAGTTCTTCTGCTGTAAATGAGCACTCACTCCATGTTCATCACTGCCTACACATTGCATATCCCACAGCAAATGAAGTATCAGTAAAGCTTTGCTCTAGCTTCATGCTGGGACATGCCTGTGATGTTTTGACTGCTTGCATCTTGCCATGCTGGCCCATGTCTTAGATAATAATGTCTTTTACAGCTACTGCTATATTAGCATGGCTGCTCATAGTTACCAAAGCACATTATATTCACAAGAATCATTGCATCATGTAATGCTGGTAATGTTGCTGTGAAAATGCCCAATCTCTGATAATTGCTCAGAGCTGACAGATTTCTTAACTCCTTTTTTTTTTTTTCTGACTGGCAAGTTTGTTTGAGGTTTGCTCTGTCTATTTTTCCCTTATTTGAAATAATATTTGCTCTGTTGATATGACAAACAGGAAGGAATTTGTATTAGTTTGAGTCTATTTGAGGTTTCTGACCAAAGTGAAAATGACCAATGAGAGCTAAATGTGTCAAAACACAGTTTTGGGTGGGCTCATGAGAGCATCAAACATTTGCTGTCATTGCCCACTCCCAGATTTAATTTTCTCAAGATTTGTACATGTATTTTTACAAGCAATCTGTTAGCTCATACCTGAGTTCCTGCTTTCACAAACACTTTCAGCTAGAAAGTGTGTTTGCGCTGTGCATTTTTCTAAGTGTGGTACTGTATCACCTGGATGGGCTGTATCTCCCAAAAGGGTGTGTGCTCTGCTGGCCCACCTAGCTTCAGAGCAAACCATTTTCATGGGACTTGGTTTTCTTTTGTTTGTTTGTTCCCTGTGGGCTTTATGCTCTAAATAGAACGGGGAGAATCCAAACCAAAAATAAACTCTATGTTAATACATTTTATTTATGCTCCAATTTGCTGGGTAAGCTGGAAGTTATTATCTTGTCTTGATGTGCTAGATGTAAAGAATGTGCTCTTCATTTGGGGAAAAATCATGCCTGGAGACTGTTACTGTGCACTGATGTCTCATCCGCCAGGGTTCTCTGGCAAGAGTTTGAGAAGGTTTGCTCTGAGCACCTTTTAGGAATTGTAGCTGTTATTCCCTCAAAGCAAAGCATTCTGTACCTTTGTGTACTTGGAAAAGGGAGGGGCATGGCATTGTCATTCTCTAGGTGACTGGTTGGGCTGTAGGAGTGGTGTCTCCAGGACCACAGCCACATGAAACAGCACAGAGCTGACGGTGGCTGTTCATTCTGCCAGTTCACATTCTCTCTCTCCTTAGCTCATACATAGCAATCATCACCACACTTCCTGTCGTTTTCCTCAAAAAGTATTCAAATAATAACTATATTTTCTTTTAAGAGAAATGCTATATAACAGGCAAAGTAATAGAACAAGTTTGATAAATGCTTTGGTTAAAAGGGTTTTGATAAAAATATCAGGGGTTTGTTTCTGAGTAGATCACTACTCTGTCTATCCTGTGTACTCTCTCTTGTGGCAATGCTCCATAGATAATTCTTGCTGCAATAAAAGGTTTGTCTGCATCAGGGAAGTGATGAGTAGGAATTTTATTGGCAAAGCCAACGGCAATCATTGGATGTTTGGTGCCTGGTAATGTCACTTTACCTTCCAGTCCCCTTTTTAACCTCACAAGAATTTTCTTAGTGGTGGCTGATGAGTGGAGCAGCCAACCATACAGAACTCAGGGCTGATTGCATCTACTGCAACCAAGTGGAGAATAAAACATTTCTCTTGGCTCTGTCTATACTGCATATGGTATTGCTTCCTGTCTTCCGCCTCCTCAGGCACAGCTGGGATAAACTGATGCATCTCTAATGACATTATCCAAAGTTACTTCAAGTGAAGCGGCTACCAAAGCCTCAGTAGTGCAAGAAGATATCTTAGAAAGATTTCTGGATTTGAATGACTCTATTTAAAAAAAAAAAAAAAGAAATTTTCCAGTCAGACCTCCTGCTGCAACTTTTCACAGCTCTGATTTGTTTAATCTCAGGACCTGACTTATTTCTTAACATTTTAAGTTGGTTTTTTCTTTGTTTTGTTTTGGTTTTTTTTTTATAATTTAATATTTCTAAGTGATCCTTTAACTGCTTTCTGTCCTCATCTTGACTGCAGATATTTCAAATGTGCAACTGCTTTATCAGAGAAAAGCTTATTTTGTAAAACCAACCCAGTCAGAGCTAGAAATACAAGGGATTATTACTTCAAGGGAGCATTTTGTAACTTCCATCTCAGTTTGGAAGTTTCTGAAAAATCCTTTATTTGTCATATATCCAGCTCCCTGTAAATATAGAAATCCCTCAAATTCCTCAGCTCTAGCATATAGTTGAAAAAAAAAACAAAAACAAAAAAACAACCAACAAAAACCTCCCAAACCACAAAACCCAAAACCCCAACAAAAAAGCAAACAAAAAACCCCAAATACACATCCCCCAACAAAATAAAAGTTGGAACCTTTTTCTAACAAGCTTAACTAAACTAAATTAAATCTAAATTCTGATGCTATCAGAGTTAGCTGGGGTTAACAGTGACCACACATCAATTATTTTATACTACAATACTGTATGATGATGTCACCAGCAAATGTGGCAACATGACATTTCAAGTGCTTTTTTTCCTCACTGTGTGAGTAAGCTGTCTCTCTTGGAAACATGTGCTGTGTAAATCTATGTTGTGGGTGGAGCCAGTTATGTGCGGGAAAAGAAGTCTGTTAGTTTTTCAGTTCTCCAGGTGGAGCTGATTCTTGGAATGACCATTACCACTGAGCTAAAGTGCTTAAAAGAAGGAATCATTTTCTTTTTAAGTGATTTGTTCAAGAAGCAGTGCCTGTTTTCTTATGTGTGTGTATGTGCGTGTATATGTACACAACTGAAAAACCTGAACTTCATTTTGCACATTCCTTCTCCAGAGGGTAGGCCAGACTGGAAGGCTCTGAACATCTGATGCTTCTCTGCAAATGAATGACTCAAACTCTGAGGTTTCACTTGGGAAGAATTATTCACAGCACCAGCAAAACTGAGCTTTTATGCTTCTGTGTTGTGCCAGATGTAATGTAGCTTCCTACCAGTGTGTGAATGGACACTCCAAATGAGAACTGTTCCAAGAAATCTTTGGAAGACAGAATACCACTTCTTCTTCCTGTACATTCTTCTGTACTAATCAGCAACTTCAAAATCAAATGGATATGTTTTTGTCATCCGAATATTGATGAAATACTTTCAGATTGGTCTCCACTGAATAGTCCACTTGCAAAACAGGAGTCATACACAGAAAAGATGGGGTGGAATCTGAAAGCAGGTGTCAGCCACTTGCTTAATTCAGAGTGGAGGAATCAGAATTTTTCAACAGAAATAACGGTACAAAAACAACACCGAAGTGTGCTGTAACCAGTACAGCTGAACTCATACATAACTGGAATCTGTGAGTAGCTACATCAGCATCACTTCCAAAAGCCACTGTATGCCTCTGGCACATCTAGGAGTCAGGAACATGCTGCCAGAGGAATGAACATACAGCTCCTATGCAGTGTTAATGGGACTAGTGGCAAGACTAAGGACCAAGCAAGAATTATCCCTGAATCTACTGTTAATGTGGCCATTTTGGATCTGGAGTAGTCTTGGTGATGGCAAAGAGGAGTTTTCCACCAACCTATGCGTATGTGGCACAGCTCCCAGGGAGGCTGGCAGAAGCAGCAAGTCTAGAGCTTTCCAGAAGTGATTTTTAAAAGCCAATTCTATTCAATAAGTCTGAGTCAGACCCAGAACAGACATGCTGTTAGTGGTGCTCCAGTGAACCAACCTTTGAGTCTGCTCCTAGAAAGCTGAGCTTAGAAACCTTAGCCTTTATGGCTGCATTGTTCCTGTTGCGAGGAAAACAGATATCCCATCCATCACAGGTGTTCTGAAGCTTAAGTTATTAGTTCTTGTGAGATGCAGAGAAAATATCTGAAGATGCCTTAGCTACATACAATTTTTAATACTATACATGAAGAAGATTTGCACCATGCAGCTCATGCTCAGTGTCATAGTTAGCAAGTGTTGCAACCCCATAAAGCCAGCTCTAATTAACTAGTGTGATTGCCAGTGAGGAAACAACTGAAAAATCCATTTAGAATTTTCTGAGTCTAATTATTTGGAAATATTGCTACAGAATGTGAGCAGCAGACAACACAATCTATGGTTCATGAATAAAAAAACAGCAGGGCTTGGGAGAGGTGATTCATGAAGGATTGAATTCTGGCTTCCATCCTCTCTCACAACACTGAACCTGTTGACATGCCTTTGTCCCACAGGACTGAATATCTATGGTATTGTGCTTGAATACTAACTTTTGGTATAAGAAGTTGTTGCATGGTTTTTTACCTGCCTGCTTTGTCTTCTTCTCTGCAGAAAGGGAGCTTATCCGAGGCAATCCAGGCTCCTGCAAATAATGTTGGAAACTGTTGTTCTCTCAGGAATTTTCTACCAGGGAGGTAGAAAGTACCTCCCTGTATCTGTGAAAGCTGGGGGAAATGAATGATCTGTTGGGCAATTCAGAAACACAATTAGTAGAAAGGTGGCAAAAATATTTCTATTGGACAGATAATGTGGAATCCTTCTTAGGGAATTTTGGTTTTGGTACATGTTTCCTTAGCTTTCCATATCCTACCAGAGCAAAACTTGGAAGATATCAGTCACCTCATAACCCCTTACAACACAGACAGACTCGGTATATCTTGATGTCTTCTGCAACAGATCACCTAACTGGGTGACATTTGGCTGCACCAGCAACTGGGCCTGTCCAGCCAAGCGTAACAACTATTCCTTTTTGATCACTCAAACCCACTTGAACAGCAGGGATGGGGTAGTGGTAGTTTGGTGCACTTCTTAGTGAACATAAACTGTCAGAATGGACATCAATGGCATCTTAAGTGCCTGTGTAGCAAAGAAAAAAGTGAAGGAGTGCAAGAACACATGCATGAGTTTATTAACTCAGTCTGTGGAAAAGGATGTTTTCAGAGGTACTATGACAGCACTAGAAATCAGGTTATTGCGTGAGTCTTTTCAGGATCAGGCCCTGAACAGGTCTGAGATAGCCCCTTTGTGTTGCTGCTGTTCTTTTTTTTTTTTCAGGGGAAGCATTCTGCAGCTGTTTGTGAATGATTTAGAAGTTCATGGACAAAAATGTACATGACTGGCTTCATTAAAATCCAGGAAGGGCTACTCATACCCTGAAAAACAGTGTATCTCCATGCAATCAAAAATAATTTAACCTGCTGCACTTTTTCAAGTAGTAGGAGCAGATTAAAAAATCAATCCCCCAATCTAATGTTGTGCCTAGAAAGCCCTTCAATTCCTGCTCCAGCAATTTTTTTTATGTCAGTGGAATTTTTATATTGAAGTAACCAGAAGTAATTTAGAAAACAACTTTCTATCTCAGCTTTTGCCACTTATCAAATAATACCAGTTTTATTATTTCTGGTTTATTGCCATAGCATCCTCAACATGGCTAGAATGGCTGTCAATGGGAAAACCTGAAATAGATTATAAAAGTTTATTTGAACATCTTTTCTGAGGAGAAAATAAAATAAATTCTGACTCTTGCTAGCTAGTGTTTGTCCTTCTTTGCAACAGAAACTTCTGTGTGCGTACTAGGAAAGCAGTGTGAAGGAGACAAAGCTCTTAATTTTAGAAGAGACTTTCATCTCAGAAAAAGTAACAGTGAAGAAAAAATAACTTCTGTTTCTAGGTGTTTGCAAGCAAACACTTTGAAACACTTCATTGTTTTATGGAAAAAAACATAACAAGGTTTCTCCTCTGGGTCACACTGGAGTCAGTGAAGTTACAAATGTATAAAGTAGGGGATAAGTAAGAAAAACAAAAACTTAGGAATCATTACCGTATAATCTACTTGATAAAAAATTTCCTTTCATGTCTAGCCAAATGACTGAAACTTTCCATTCGAGATTATAACACCCAGGCCATCGTGCTAAGTAGTTATCCAGCAGTACCTGCTGAGTCTCACTTCTATTAGAGGTGTAAGAAATCCACTGGTGTTCTCCCAGACTTTAAAACCCAGTTGGAAGTTTATCAATGAATTATCTCAGAGGTGGCTCACCTTGAATGAGATACAGTGTCATACTCTTGCTTGTTAAACAGGCTTTTATATAAGTGTTATGGTTTCCATAGAAACATAACTAAGTCTTTTCTCCAGCGTAATCCCAAAGGCTTTCACAGACCTGGAAAATACACAGTGAATAGTCAAATCATTTTTTATGCTAACAAAAAGAATGCCACAGTTGTCACCCAGTGAAATTTCTCACATGGGGCAAAATAAGTTTAAATCCCACATGGCGGAATTTAGACATTTTCAGGAATCCCATTTCACTGAAAGTCAAGTTTTAAAAAGTTCTAGTGAAACGTTACAGAACTGTGTGAGTTAGGGATGGGAAAGACCTTAATTGTCTTCCCAAAGCATGTCAGCAAAACTCACGGGAACAGAAACAACAATTATGCTGATGATCTCTTCCCCCAGGCTTTTGTTGTTTCCACTTGTGCATTTTCTAGTGTTCTTTGTGTCGAGTTTTAAATGTTCCTCTTAATAGCTGGGACTACAAGCATGTAACAGGGATTTTCTAGGCAGAAGAATTTCCCCAAACAGCCTGTTTACAGTATCCTCTTGGGTAAGTTCACCCCACTTCTCTTAGCAGTTTAGAAACCCATTCACTTTTCTAGGTCATGGCTGAAAATAGTTCCTGATAGTTTTATAACAAAGATGGGACTGATCTGTACTAGCTCTTTAATATTTTATGGGCATTTTAATACTTTCAACTAAAAGAAAGGGATTAAATAAGCTTGATGACTGGACACTGACTGTTAGCTCCTACCTGGCTCCTTGGGTGAGTTTTCCCAGCCATCTTTTTTTTTTTTTCTTTCTTTATCCGTATCTTTTTTCTTTTTTGTTCTTTTGTTCTTGTTGTTGTTGTTGTTTTTTCCTATTTTTTTTTTTTTAGTGTTATAGACTTGGATAATATAAAAGGGCTTTGAGGCTGTTTGTGGGCTGTACGTTTTGTTCTTTCAGTGCTCAGTTGTGCTGGTTTCATGTCAGCTGAATAGACAAAAGAAAACCAAAAATGTTCAAGTTTTTTATTACCTTTGTACTCCACAACTAATTTTTAATCTCTATAATACTTAGAGAGGTCCTCTATAAACTTTTTGACACCCCTCTGCCTCCCCAGTTAGTTACTCTCTCCTGCTTTATGACACTACAAAGTTAAAGAAATTGCCTTCATAATTTTTTCCTCTCACTGCTAATACAGCACACAGAATAATTTTTTTTCTCATCATTAGAGCACAAATCCACTAAACAGGTTTGAATTAATATTTAGGGTAAGATTTGCTGGATGCTTTAACAAGGCAGTTTGAATGAACATTGAGATCCTGAACCATTTACCATGAAACCATCTCATTCTCCTTATACTTCTGTATGTTTTTTATTGAGTCAATTCATATTCAATAACTAATCTGTCACGAGGCTTCAAATGCAGAGTTCATGACCAACAGAGTTTCCACAGATGGTCTGCAAATATGTAAGGCTGAGAAATGTTGGGCTTGATGCTGCCCGGAGCAAGAAGCATGCAGCAACCTTCCTTGCTCAGGCAAATCCCATCCTATGGGTAAAACTTGTTTTAAAAATAAAGAAAGTCTACAGCATAAAATACTGGGAAAAAAGTAAAATCTAAATACTGTCTATAAGAATAATGGATTTTAGAAAACAGATCAGGCTGTGCAATGTGATGCCTGATCTGTCATCCCGTGGTCAAGATGTTGTGTTGGTGCTGAGGGAATATCATCTCTCTGGGTTTATGCTTTCAGACCAACGAATGTGCTGAACATGAGCTGGTAGTGTGCCCAGGTGGCCAAGAATCCTGGTCTGTATAAAAAACATTGTGGCCAGCAGGATCAGGTCAGTGATCACCCCCCTGTACTTGCCACTGGTGAGGCCACACCTCAAATCCTGCATTCAGTTTTGGGCTCCTCACTACAAGAAAGACATTGAGATGCTGGAATGTGTCCAGAGAATGGCAATGGAGCTGGGGAAGGGACTTGACCACAAGTCCGAGGGGTAGTGTCTGAGTGAGTTGGGGTTGTTCAGCCTGGAGAAAACAAGGCTCAGGGGGGACCTTATCACTCTCTACAGCTACCTGAAAGGAGGTTGTAGTCAGGTTGGGGTTAGTCTTTTCTGCCAGGCAACAAGGGACAGGACAAGAGGAAATGGCCTCATTCTGCATCAGGGGAGGTTTAGTTGGACACCAGGGAGAATTTTTTCTCTGAAAGGGTGGTTAGGCAATGGAAAGGGCTGCTCAGGGAGGTGGTGGAATCAACAGCCCTGGAGGTGTTCCAGAAATGACTGGACATAGCACTTAGTGCTGTGGTTTAATTGGCATGGTGGTGTTTGGTCAAAGGGTGAACTTTATGACCTCGGAGGTCTTTCCAATCTTAGCAACACTGATTCTAGGATGATGTTAAACACAGGTCTGTGTTTAACTCTGCCTACTGTTTACTCTGTTCAGGAGTGGAGCAGAGCAAGTTGAAACAAAATCCAGATGAAACTACAGTAAGTCATCTAATCAAAGCTGTATAAAGTTCTTTCTTTTTGGAAGTTTAAATATACAGTGCTGTTGTAATTCAGTTAAGCAGTTGAACGTAGACTTAATGTAGGTGCACGAATAGTTCTGTCACTTAAAATTAAACACAAGCAGGTGCTTTATTAGATTGGGGTTGAATTTGCTTGCTAGAATTATTTATTGTGAATGACAGATATCTGAACAGCAGTGCCCTCAGGGGGAATTTACCTGAGTGAATATGTAATCTATAGTCCATCACTGACAATGGCCTTGTCTTCTACTTCTGTTACAAGAACAGATCTGAAATTTATCAATGACCTAACCTTTTTCATTCTTTCTTTAAAGGGGAAAATGCAGTTCTTTCAACTTGGAGTAAGGTGATACATTCCAGTCAGAGAGAGAAAAATCTTCTGTGGAGCTGATTAGCTGCTGGCTGTAGATGACCAGTGGGTGTTGATGGGAAATGATGGCTTGGTTGCAGCTCTCCAGACACCGGGTGCTTACTGTGAGTGCAGTCCCTTCTGTGAAACAGATGGTCTACTCCACAGCAAAGAGCCAGGTGGGTATCAAGAGCTGGACACAAATCTCCCAGACTCCACATAAGCTCCACTTCATGTGGGAGCATGGCACAGTCAGCTCTTATTACATCCCTGTGAGTGAACTCGATGCCTTCCCTGGGCTGAGGCCAGACTGGCTGGTGGAGACCAAAGGAATGGCAGCTGCTCTGGGGACTCTCTGTTTCCATGGGGGGAAATCCCTCCCCCGTTTGCTGGCTGTCCTGCATGCTTTTCTCGGGGCAGAAGAGGGTGAGGGAAAGAAGGTCTGTCCCTTATGTGCTCCTGCATGGGGAGAGGAGGAGAGGGGTGAGCTGTCCTCCTTCATCCCGGGAGTGACACTCAGCCCATCAGGAGGGCAGAGCTGCAGCTTTGAGTTGCTGCAACAATCATCAGGGAAGTTAGCTGGGCTTGAGAGGGTACATAAACATTGTCTTGAAGCTAAAACAGACTGAGAAGCAGCTGTGAGCTTGAAAGCCAGGGAACTAGACTAGGCTCTGCTTGTAGACAAAGAAAATATTGTCTAGATTACTGCGACTGAACCATCACATGGAGCCAACAGTGTCTTGTTGAAGGAGAGGGAAACCTAGGCACCTGGCTTTGACTGGGCATTATTTGCTGTTGGAGTAGATGATCATTGTAGGTCACTTCAAATTGAACTATTCTATTCTAGTCTATTTTAGTCTATTCAGTTGTATGTGGCTACGGTTAGGGGAAATTAATCCTGCAGCTCTCTAGTTGAGCTTGAGCCTGCTTTAGCTGCAGCTGTTGACACATCAAAATAGCTGCTTGACATTGGCTGGGGAGCCAAGTGTTTGCCCAGCTTTGGAGGTGGGCTAAGGGGAAGTGCATCTGAGGCAGTGTGAGCTTCTGAAGTGATGTTTATCACTTTCAATAAGCTTCCTTCAGCTGTGGCTTTGCTCCTTGGCACTGAACTTTCCTAAAAAGAAGCTAACCTGGGTACAGCTCTTTGAACTGCAGGTATCATAAGGGAGCTGCAGGTAGCACTGTTAGATACCTTATGTGTGTTCCCACTGTGAGAAACCATCCTGATCTCAAATAGCCTAGAGTCAATAGAGAAAAAACATGAACAGGCAATGGGGGGTAGTGAGGCAATGTCTTTGATGGAGTCCAACAAATCAGTGGAAGAAATGATGGCACAAAAGCTGCAGGAAAAACAAGAGTGAACAGGCAATTATAGTTTAACTTCTTCCCAAGGAGAGCCTGTGGTATTTTTGCATAGGTATTTATAATATGCAGTCTGCATTATAATTGCCCTTTGAAGGACTAAGCTTCATGAGATGAATAAAGAACAGTGATACAGTGACATAATTTAATTTCAGAGTATATTTCCTATGACAAATGTCTTGTTCCCATCAGCCCTGGAGGCCATGTCATTGATTGGAACACTGCACTGATGCTGCGGGAGCATCATCAAACTGGTAGTGATATGGAGTGCCAGACTCTCTGCTGTACTGAGAGGGATACACCAGTTTAGAATGGTGCTGCCTGCCAGCATTGCCTCTGAATGCAGGTAAATGCAGGCCACAGCCAGGGGGACTTTGACGGCTTTGTGAGATGTCTGATGAAAAGTGTGTTGCTGAGACATGTTTTTATGAACATTTCTCCCAATTTTTGCTAGAGAGCATTTAATAAGAGGAGTCAGTGTCATATATGATATATACCCAAAGTAAACAAGGCACAAAGAGCTCAGCAGAAAGAAAGTGCTTCTCTACTGTCACTGCAAGTACATGCCACCTCCTGAAATATGAGAGAAAGGAAAAAGCATCATAAAGTTCCATAAACAGTACTTAAATCCTTGTTAAATACCAGAGGTATGCGGACCAAGACGCAAATGCCACTGTATCCCTTCCAAATTGTAGAGCTACCTCCTAAGAAAAAACTATTTATCAGAGTAAGCTGCAAGGATTGGATTTCATCCTTTGGCTGATTCAAAAGGCCAAATGGATGACAATTTCATCTGGAGGTGAGGGGATGCCACCAGCTCTCCCAAGACATAGGACTGCAGAGACATTTCAGATCTGCTGAGGAGTGCTGGTCCGAATTTTCAGATGTGAAAAGAGTGGAGCACGAAGGGAAAATCTTGATCCACCTTAGAAAGGAAGATCACTGTCCCTAAGATTGATATCAAAACAGGCCCATCAATGCCTGTGGCACTTTTCAGCTTCCTTAAAACCCCCTAGACACTGGGGCACACTAACATATCAAGAACTTCCAGAGCACTAAGGATGTATACTTTCCTTCTTTGTAGCAGTGACAACCACAAATAAGTCCAATTTCTGCTTAGATTAAAGGACAAAGGCCCCTAGGAGTCCAACATCTTGGGAAACAAATGTTCAGAGCTACATATCAGGAGCCTAGATGACTATTTACCATGACGTTGTGGCTTGAAGTGAATGTTGCTTTTATGACCAACTTTTCATTCGGCACCAAGTGCCTCTCTGCTTAATGCCTATAAGCCAAGAACCAGCTTTGGGTTAGGGCTTGGTTTGGGAATGCTTTAAAGCCTGGGCACTTTTTCTATTTACATCTCTAGGAGACTCCTAGAGATCTTTCTATCAATCATCATGAGGGTACCAAGTACTGTGTCAAACTCAGCAGTTTTCCTACAACATTTTTCTCCCATAGTCCCTGAGAATCATCTTCAGGTGACCTTCAAAAGAAGTACTGCTTAGTGTGTCCCCATCCTTTTAAACACTCACAGGAAAGGAATTATTTACCCATCACTGGAGTTGAGATATGCCATCCATGTGTTCAGTCACCCTGCACCCTCTCTACTCTTCCTCGGAGCCCTGAGTTATCCAATTGACTGCTGTGTGCCAACTGAGGCAACAGCCCAGCTGTTAGTCACTGCGTGGAGCGCTGGGGCTCTGAGATACATCTGTACTCACCCAGGTACAGCAAAGACAAAAAGTTTCCAAGTTTTCTGCAGGCTGTTTCTGGGAAGGAATAAAAACCTCCTGAAAATTTGCCTTACCTACAGGAGTATCTGTCTGCCAGGTTCTTGCCTTCACCCTCATGCAGTGGCACTTTGAGGAGAGTTGTGTTGGATCCCTGATGGCAACAGCTGTCTCCTTGCACACTGATTCCTTTGTCATCAGCGACTCTGACTAGAGAGCACATTGTGACCTGTGAGTTGCCTTGTCAATGTACTAGTGCTGGCTGTTTAAACTGGCAGAAGAAAAGCAGCAAATGTCTAAGTTTCCAGCCCAGAGCGAGATTCCTCTCTGTTGTGCTTCCAGCTGGGGCTAGGGGATCATGAAAGAGGATGTACAAACACAGTGTGCAAACAGTCCCTGACCTGTGTTGAAATGGTTTGCTTTGTTTTAGCTGATAGCCCGAGTCATGTGACAGACACTGACAATGCACATGGTGCATAATCCCTGCAAGAAGCAAACCTGCCAGGCTCACCAGTTAAACAATACTTAGGGAAGTATTGCAACAATTTCTCCTGAATTTTGGCCACAGACACACTTTATATCACTGGTAGCTTCAGGGTAATTTCAAGGGTCTATATTTAGAGGACTGGGAAATTTTGTCCAGACTAAAAGCCAGACAGTATGATCTAGTAACTCTTCTCAGGAAATATGCATCTTTATATCCTATTTCTTTTTGGTTTTTACTCTGGCTTATTGTATCAGGTGAAAACAAACTACAGCTTTTTACTTCTATTTGTGTATCCACTGCTTTATGTGGTATCTGAGTGATGGAGGAGTCTGGGTTGTGTTGTGTCCACCTGGACAAGAAGCTCCAGCGCTACTAAGGTACAGTCACAACGGGAAGACACAATAAAGAGAATGGAGCTGTGTATTTAGGGTGAAATGTGAAACCAAACAGGGCATCAGAAGATGAAAACATAATCCAATTCAGCAGCTGATTCTGATCAGTGGAGACATGCTGCAGATTGCTATCACTGTCTGTCTACCAATACTGAGCGTGTCTGTAGAAGGATGCTGATGTGAAATAGGCCTGTAACATAGAACTGGAGGAAAAAAGTTGAAGGAATGCAAATTGTATGGAGATATATGATTTGGACACGATGGGGCCCGATAAGTGCTAGGCAAGGATTTTATAGACTATGCTCTATGCCCAGCTCTGCAAAATGCTCTGTCACTTGTCATTCGTATGCAGACTGCCCTTTTCCATGCTACACTTTTCATCCCTTTCTACCTTAAATGAAGACCCATCTTCTCTTGACATTCCAACCAAAAATAGTAGAGAGGAACATCTGCATTAACTCGGTATCTGCTGTTGGTCTCCACTGAGTGTACAACTATGTATGAGCCCCCCTCCTGCTCTTCCAGACAGCTCTGGCTGGTGTACTATACTCCTCCAATGAGAGTCTGAGAGGAGTCTCCTCTTCTGTCCTGCTACAGGGCTGCCACTCTTCACCTTTACTCTTCAACTTTTCTGCTGTCTGCTCTGCTCAGACCTTCCAGTATGCTGAGGCCAACAGGAAAATCCCAGCCATCAGTCAGATGGCATAGCCCCCATATCAGAGATGAAGATGTAGAGCAACTAAAACATTCTGCAGTACTCTGTCTGTGTTTTACAGCTCTGTTCCTCAGCTGTGGGTGTTTTATCAGCCACTACTACCCTGTCCACAGATTGTAACAGAATGTAGGAATGTGTGTCCTTTAACAGCTGGTTGTTTAATTTGCCTTAGTAAACAAATGTGCTCATCTTGTTTTCAATTAAAAATTAGTCTCAAAAAAGTTAATTCCACAAATAAAGCAAAATCTTGCAAGAAAGCTGGAGAGGGATTTTCTACAAGGGCATGTAGTGATAGGACAAGGGGTAATGGCGTTAAACTGAAAGAGGATAGGTTTAGATTAGACATTAGGAAGAAATTCTTCCAGTGGTGATGCACTGGAACAGGTTGCCCAGAGAAGCTGTGGGTGTCCAATCCCCAAAAATGTTCAAGGCCAGGTTGGCTGGAGCTCTCAGCAACGTGGTGCTCCTTTCCACAGCAGGAGATTTGGAACTAGATGATTTTTAAGGTCCCTCAAACTTTTCTGGGATTCTATGTTTTCAGAGCTCTGTGGTATCCTGTCTGCACCACGAAGGTGAAACAGTGTTCATGAAAAGTGTGTGCATTAAATGGACAAAATGCTGGCTCACTGGCAGGCTGTGAGGGGTGGCAGGGAATGAGGAGACATCAGGATGTGGGATACGCCCACTGAAATGCTCCATGGAGTGGCACTGCACTCAGGGTGCAGCAATGGTTTTGCCAGTGTTCTCAAAGCAAGTCTAAAGCCACTGATAACAGAAAATCTGCAGATGATGCTGGTGCAATATCAAGCACTGGCAAGAGCTGGGCAGCCATTGCGAGCAACCTGGAGTATTTGCATATTCCCAGGAAAAAAGCATTTTCCCTGGTGCTGTGCTGGCCTTTGAGGCAGGCCTCAGGGCCAAAAGCATGGTCAACCCATGTGGCTGCGATGGCTGGGGTGTCTACAGGTGCTTAGGGCAGGCTTGAGAGGATGTGGTGGGCAATGTCATGTAGGTGCTGTCAAGCAGGTGGGGTGGCCTGGGGTTCTTACCACAAGGCTCCACCATGGAAAAGCTTTTGCTGAGTTGCTGCAGGAGCAGATAGGACTTTCATACAATCATCATTTGGGTTGTTCATGAGGGAAACATGAAGTGAGGGTTCGTGAAGGGAGGTGGTGGTGTTTTGGAGTACTTCTCCTCTGAGTAGGGCCAAGGTTTTCACATCAGATCCACGGGATGGGGGACGGTAGCCTAGGAAGCAGATGCTTGAGAAAGGATTATGGTGACACAGGGGTCCAGTGTCAGACCCCTCTGAGACACTTTGAGAAAAATGCGTTTTCTGTGTGCCTCAAGAGAGGGGTAACAAATAATTTGGAACTGATCTGTATGCACAGCATTGGGAAACCATACTGAGGATCCCTGAATGTTCAGAGGATTCAGGGGATTAGAAGCAGATATATTTATCTGAGCTAGGCTATCCTGCGTTCCTTTTAGTCACTGAAGGTACTTTTGGGGAGGGGCATGTTGCATCCTATCTTGGGTTTTTTTTGTTGAAATGCTGCTGAAGACACAGAAAAGACACAGAAAAAGGAAGTAGTATGTAGAGGAAATGCTGAAATGTAGAAGCTTCAAAGGTTTTGGGATGTTAAGACTGCCTGAAATAAAAATGAAACATTGTTTGATTGTGACCTGGAAAACCTTGACAGGAAGAAAATATCAGTTAGTGAATGGCTCGTTAAGCTCAGGTCAGAGGAAGGTATAATGAGTTCCAGTGGTTGGAAGGTGGAGATGGAAAATTTAAGTAAGAAAAAATAAGGTGCTGATATGAACTTGACATGAGCAACTATTAGAGCAGGCAGTCAGGAGGGGAGCAGGCTCTCCACTTCCTGAGACCTCCCAGCATCAGCAGGATACTTCTCTGGAAGACTCTGGTCAAACATAGATTGCTAGGCTTGAGGAGGAGAATAAGAGTATCACACAGTAGCTGTGACGTCTGTGGTGAGGTGAGGGAAACTGATGTTTCCTAAAGGGCTTAAACTCTCTGGATCGGTTAGCAAAAGGAGCAGGATCTCATTTCATCTTGCTGCAGTCATCAGTTGTTTTGTTGGAAGTCCACAGTTTAGACACATGCATTAGGCAGAGGGACATATGAAAAGGCTTGTCGGGTATACTGTCTGTCGCTGCACTGAGCTGGATTACTATGGCAGTTACAGAAATACAAAATCTACTTATTAAATTAAATTAGTACCACTAAGGTGTCAATAGAGAGACTCATCCGGTTATCCAGAGGGAAGACTTGCTGCCAGAGCTGCCATTTTGCAGTAAAAATAACTGTTATGTACCATGTATGCCTTTTACAAACAATCAGCCAGCAAATACCTGCTTATACCAAGAAATGGTTTGAATGGGAGATGCAGAAAATAGGACAGCCTACTCAGAGGCAGGTTGAAATCAAGGTCACCATACCATATTCCATGTTAAAATACAAACCAGCTATTCTCTAGGATAAGAATACAACAGTTTTTCAGCATGCAAACGATGCCACAAACATTTGTATCATGTTTTCAGCTTTATGTCAGTGATTCTCCTGCAATATCAAATACAGAAAAAAGGGTTAAATTAACTGCCAAAAAGCCCAAGTCTATGCATACAACAATAATTTAGTGTTTGCCTTAATTTTTGCACTGACGAGATACATGCAATAGTTTTAGCATAAGAAATAAATGGCAAAATTTACAGGACCATAATGAACAAACCCATTTGAAATGGTCTGACTTTCTCTGCAGAAAAGCTTTCTTTGTTTATTTTTTAATGAAAATCAGACAAGGATTTTGGGTGACCAGCAAGTTCAGAAAATAAACTGCCTGTGTTATGCTGAACTGGTCTATTAGTATGGATACCAAGAGGCACTCTGCTCATCGTTTACATGGAGAAGGAATGATTTCACATGTTAATGCCCTCTCTCCATCAGCGTCTTACAACTGGAATATAACAGCATCTTGCATTTTTGCCTGGATCCTTGCAATTGTACAGGAAATTCACACTAAATCCTCACCCTTATCACCTGAGAAGAAGGAATGTTTTTAAAAAAGACCCCAAAACACCTCTGAGCACAGCAACCCCAGGAAGATGCATTATCTTGGTGTTGAATCATATGATTTTCAATAAGGTTCATGTCAATTTGAAAGAACATTTTAAGAAACCAGAACAGTTCCTCAGTAATTATAGCTATGCCAGCTTAATTTACAAACTCCTATAGGCAGTTGACACATGGTAATAGTAGCATTTAATCATTGTTCTGATATCAGATTTCTACTGCTTTGGTATCTTTGCTGCCTTTCATTGCCAATTTCATCCAAAGTCTGCTTTCTTTTTCAAAAATAGGCAAAGGAAAAATTTATCCAAGACATGAGTGTCTGGAAATGCATGATGGTCCAGGTTTCATTCTCCTAGGAGGGTGAAATACTTGTGTCAAAAGCTTTGTATTTTCCAATACAAATAGAAAGGGGAAAGGGAAAGGGAAGGGAAGGAAAAAGGAAGGGGAAGGGAAGTGGAAGGGGAAAGGATGCCACTTAATTGACAACTGCTCAGGAACTTAGACTGGTCACAAAAATATAGATTCCCTGTCCCCAGTGATCCAGAATAGAGTTAGTCATTCTTAAATACCCTTGAGAAAGTCTGAAAATTTGATTTAACAAACAAAAACCTGAAAACTTACTTTCTTTTGCATCATAGTTTGCCCACAGGGGAACCACCAGATGCACTGTTGAGAGCAACAGGGGGCAGACAGATCTCTTGGTACTGAGACCCATAAGTCAACTGCTTCTGTTCTTCATGCTGCTGTTATTCAACACATTCTTTAAACCATGCATCAGTTTTAACAAACCAGATCAAATCAAAATCTCTAAAATTCAATCCCTAAATATGCTTATTTTGAAAGAACCAGCAACCACCACCACGTAGAGTTGCTGTCCCTCTTGCAAGCAATAATCCTTTTGTTAAGAGGAGTAATAAGGCAAAGTATACAAAGCCTTTCTGCCCATGGTGCTGAAGCAGAGTTAGTGAAACCTAACAGGAACGATAAAGGAACAATAAAGAAAAAATCATACATATAAGAAATTAAATAAACCATCTAAAATATTTTTAATACAATTAAATTGCACTTGGAGATTTCCCTCACATTGACCAAGCCAGCTATTAAATATCTTTCATGTGAATCATAGGAATATTTGATGCTATACACCATTAAAACCAAATATTATAATGAATTTCCCCCCATGGTGAGTATGAACATCTTATTAATCACGCAGCACCCAGTGCAAGCTATTTCTACCATATTGTTTTTGTCCAGTCCCTTAAACTATTGCAACCATCTACTACCTAAATTTCCTGTAATGGATTTTAAGAAGTCCTCTGAGTGATCAGAAGAACTGGCATTTTCCTGCCTTTTCAACATTTTCACGCATTATCTTTAGTGATTCATGTGCTTCAGTTTTTTCCAGTGTGTTTTAGGGAAAAATGAAAATAACTCACCTCCAGCACAGGCTCAGACTCTCAGGAGAAACTGCAAGTTTTTGTTGTTATTCTAAACAAGGTTTTCTGTTGCAGAAGATCCAGTTAGAGCCATTCCTTTTCCCTGTGTCCTCTGGGCAGGAAGTCTCTTCTCAAGCTATTAATCACTTCCTATTTTTTTCCTACGGAAAAGCAATAAACAAACAAAGGATCATCGTCAGTAGTGCTGTTCATATTACAGGCTCAATTGCCAGAGGAAATACATAGATTTTCGTATGAAAATTTCTCTATAAATCTTTATGTAAATATATAAATTTTCATTCCTGTCAGCATAGCCATTTGCAGGTCTGCACAGAACAATGAATTTCAATGCCAGTGCTGTAAAAATGTCACTCAGCAGCTCTGTTTCTTCTGGGTTTCATTGGTAATAGGTTGTCTAAGAAATCTGGACACGTTCATTTTGCCAAGGGATCGTGTGTTGCTGGAGGTAATGCACATCAGATGAGATGTCACACTCTCAGAAGAAGTGCAGAGGCGTTAAGACAAGCCAAATTCTGGGCTGCCTGTATTCTCCTTTACCAATCAGGGTGTCAGGATTGGGACTGAATTTATAAATAGTGGAACAGGATTTGTTGCATGACAGAAGCTCTTGGAGAAGAGATATAGGCTAGACTTTTTGCCCTGTTATGTCCCAAAGAAAAAAATTATCTGTGTTCACAGTTCAAATTAAATAAATAAGTTTGGATCTGCAATGATAGGGAGATTTCAGAAAAAAAAAAAGCTTCAAACAGCACATGCTGAGGATTCTAAGAAGGGAAGCAGAGAACAGCAGCTGCCTGTGTTTCGTGCTGCACAGGTTTCAGAATGCCCTGCAAAACTTTACAAGTGTTTTAGAAAAAACTATCTCCAACTAGCACTAGTTTTTGGCTCCCATTTTAAAGCCACTTTTGTGTCAGTGGTAACTTCCCCTAAGAAGGATTGAAGAGAAAAAAGTCTCTGCTGGGGAATTAATGAGAGCCAGAGACATGGCTGTGATTTCATTACAGCTGCAGAGGCACTAGTGGAGCAGGGAGGGAGGACTGTCGTGGGATGCTGTATTGGGCTTATCTGGGGAGAGTAAGTGTAGCAGCAAGAAGACAGAGTCTAATGTGCATCTCTTTAGCTTTTTGCCTTTCGATCTTTTCGCCTATCATGATTTGACTAATCCTTTAAATATATTTTGCGTTCATTTCTCAAATAACCAGCAGACATATGGTGCTAATGAGAACTAGAGAGGGTTTGTTTTTTCAGTGATCAAGAGCAGCTGGTAAGCAGAACGTAAAATTAAAAATGGAGGGAAAAAATAAGCCCAAGGGGATAGATAAGGTTATTAATCACAGCAGAATTCCTCAGCTCTCTCCTCTGATGAGAAGAATCAAGTGGAGTGGGACACCAATGACCTTGAGACAAGCATGTGACAGCCTATTGCACTAGGTGAAAAATAAATGACTGACTGATACATCTGACTGTGTCACAGCACTCCATGGCAGCAGAGGTGCTCTTCCCTGTCCCCATGCAGGCAGCCTCGCTGGCAACAGCCCCTCCAGCTGCCCCAGACTCTGTCACATCATGGTCCTTCAATCAGGAGGGAAACCTGAGACCCCATGTGGGTGCAACATGCAGAGGGGCAGGGGAGCTCAGAGCAGCAGTGACACATCTGAGAGGAAAATCATTTGAAAGTGGAAAAAATTTATCCAGTACATCCAAGGGTAAATCTGCCATTTCTGAGTGGTGCTGCATTGCTGGGAGGGTTTGTGGCAGATGCTCACAGCTTTCTTTAAATGAAACCCACTTCATTTTCTGCTATTTAAACATGTCATCCTAAACAACACAGAACAATAACAGAGCATTGCCAGGATGCACCTCTCTCTGACTGAGAGACTGTACCTAACACCGCCTGCCCAGCAATCCAGAGTTTCTGCTGCACTACACTGCTATTTTTTAAAATCAAGCCTGTTTCATTAAATGACTTGGGGTCCACCTAACTGCTTCAGTTCTAATTTACCTTCACCAGGACATACATACCTCTCAATACTGTTGTGAATCACTCTGCCCCTTCCACTCAACAGGACTTGAGAGCATTGTCTTGAAGGCTGTTCCTGCCACAAGCCTCCTGCTCACACGGTGACTGTTAACCTGCAGTTGAGTACCTCATACACCCTCCTAGACAATACCTGAGTCAGGATGGAAGTTACTACAGGCATTACCTGCCCTCTGATGTGGGGAGCCCCATGTTCTCGGGGGCCCTGAGCACCTTCGGCTGCATTGGCTTCACGGCTGATATGGTCACTGCTTATCAGCCTCTGTGCTCTTAGACAGAGAAACATGTGTTGTTCATAGCTATTGCAGCTAACTATTGAGGGAAGTCAAGTTGTCCTCTGGTCTTTGCACATCTGGCCAGAAAAGACAGAAATTATCTGGCCCAGTTTTAGATGTGTATATGTGAGCCAGTCCAAGGAGAGAGAAAGAAGGTGTGACTTTTCTCCTCCTGATACAGACATGATAGGTTAAACAGCTTTAGAAACTTTTCCCTACTGTGGCCATTTCAAGGACAAAGGACAGTTTCACCCCTCTATGCGCTTACTGGCGTACCTTTTGATCCCAGTAACATTTAGGCCGAAATACAGTTGTGGTCCCAATTTCTTGCTTCTCTCAGAAGGGTAAGGATGTTTATGGACACCAGTGTTGCTTTCAGAAAACTGATGATCCTTTTGGTGCTGGGAATAGTGGGGAGGGACTGGCATGGTCCAGTGAATCCTTTAGCTAACATTTATTTGAAAGGATCCAGTTTGCATCCTGTGAGACCAGCTTTATGATGTGCAGAAAAAAGTGGGTGGCTGCAGTGGGTGTTCTTGATTTGAACTGCAGCACTGGTGTGGATGTACCTTAAGAGCATTTGACAGACTGCAGCATGAACATTACCCGTTGCCTGTTCCTGTGGTACTATTGATCGCACAATTATTACTCTGAGAGATGATGATTTGCAAAAAACAAAAGCAGCCTCTTTTCCAAAAAGCATCTTTGCCAAATTAAACTTTGTTCAGATCATGCCCTTGATTTCCAGAATCAAATGGATGCTGCAGTAAAGTGACCACTCCAAGCAGGAGCCTGTGCCATGTCTTTTCCTCCTTGAGCAGTGTAGGCACCTTTTATTCCTCTGAGGTGTACTGAAGGTTGCTTTTTGTTATAATTGAGTAAAATGTAAATTGTTATAGCTACCAGGGTAGCAAGCCAACCATTGCAAACAAAGTACTATGGCTTCTTTACTAGGTGAAATCATAAAAATCTGGCTATACGGGAGAAAGCTCTTGTTTGAACATGTAATTTGCACCGGTGGCAGAGAGAACTCTTACAGCTGAATGACAGTAAGTGGCTTTTTCTGTTAAATGAAATATAAAAAAAATCTGTCTGGATCAGCTGGGTGAATAATGGAAGCACTCAAGCTCCCTAGGGACACTCTCACTGTCTTGCAGGATTGGGCTTCTTTTGCATCTGGGATAGGAAGAAAAGGCAACAGTGGGAGATGATTGTGGTGCAAGCAGCAGTGAAGAATGAGTGCAGATGTATTGGGTTTTGCCCCCTGCATGGTAACAAGCTCCCTAGGAACAAAGAGATGTTGTGTGCAGTGGGATTTAGTGGGAAAGAGGGGTATGAAACTTCAGGGACATAGCTGAACATGCTGGGTTCAGAGAGAGAGGAAAGCATTCCAAATCCATTTGCTTTTTATATATTACCTATAAAACCTTTGGTGGACGTAAGCATCAGGCATTCTGTGGCAGCCCCAGCTCTCTGCCTAGAAAATGCTCTCCTGCTGCATGCTCAGTCCCAGCAATCTCTTCAGGAAAAGGTATCACATGGCACACTCTCACTGGGACTGGAAAGTGCTGTTTGAGCTGTGCGCTGTGAGATTCCCAGTAGCCCACTGTGGGGAATGCACATTTTCAAGATCTGGCTAAGGCAGCTCTCTCTTGTTCACTCCCCTGTGGTGATTATAGTGATACTTTTTGCTTACATACTGTGCAGAGAGAGAAAGGTCCCTTGGTGTGCCTGAATGTTGCACAGTGTACTGCAACACAGTGCTTCCTTCTGCCTCTCCCAGACCCCCACATCAGCCTCTCAGAAGGGAGAAAAATGCTTACGTAAAAGGGATGTTTATGGTGATGTTATTCAAATGAGCAACATACAAATAAAATGAGAGTTAGGCTTTGCCTTTGCCTCTCAATAAATTTCTCCAGGAAAAATTACCCACAGTGGTACTGAAGCCTCCTTGGGGGTCTTTAGTTGTTGGCAGTATTTTCTTTCCTGCCTGCTACAGTTTGAAGAGAAAAAACAAAATTCTTTATTGTACTAGCACAGCCCACAGACTTGCTGAGGCCCAGATGTGAAACACTTCTCTTAAGAGCCATGAGGAGAAAGGAATCTGAAAAATGGTAAAAAACATGTAAAGGGAGACATTTAAAATCATATGAAGTTCCTCCCTCTGATTTAAATGTTTCCCTAACTTATTATAAAATTCAGCATTTGTAAGTAAGAATATACTGGATAACATGTTTGTGCAGAACAGAAATATTCTAGGGCTAAAAATCAATACTCAGAGGGGACTGAATGGCTCAAACTATGGGTAAGTGTATAGAGGCTGCTATCGAGTGCTTAGCACTTCGAAATTCACCCAGGTCAGTAGAAAGGGAAACTAATTTCCAGCTTCTATTTCTTATTTACAAGGTGTTTGTCACTGGGGCAAAAAGTAGTCAACCATTAGACTGGAAAAAACCCCAGCCTAGCCACAGAAATAGATATAGCTCCTCCAAGGCAGGGGAATTGCATATTGTAGAAAATTTTCACAGCCATGGATCATGTGTTGGAGAACAGTGTTGACTGTAGTCAAACTCACATGAGCTGATGCAAGCATGGGGTTTGGCTGACTTTGTGTGAGAGTCAAATCAGTACATGAAAGGTGTCACAAAACACAATTAAGGAGAGGTATTGCCTATTTGGCTTTTGGATCCCCTTTGGTGTTAGGGATGCAAGAAAGGCATTGAGCCTCACCACCTGAGCAAAGGGCAGAGCAGTCATCAAGGGCAGGTGACTGATTTGATTGATTACAGGATAGAAAGGCAGGAGAATAATATTGACAAAAAAATGCTTTAAGGAAATGAAATAATTCCAGGAGAGCTTTGCTTTTACTGATTAAGAACCCAGGGGCTGCTGAGCATGGACTTATCTCAGTCATTCATTTCTCCAGCATAGTGGACTTTCACTGGTTGAACTTGTCAAAGAAAAAAACACACCACTATACTCAGACTAGATTTGATGACAATTGTAATCTATTAGCCACTGATAATTCCAGAATATGTTGGAGCTGGGGAATTTTATCTCACTCTAACTGGAAACTGTCAGTTGGTGAGCAGGTCTGTCTTTGCTTATGGAGAAAAACTCCCTTCTCTAGTGCTGATGCATGATTAATTTACCTCCCAAATTATATCTTCCCCTCAGAAGATCAGTTGAAAAATGTTGGTTGGGAGCAAATCCATAGACCTGGAGGGCAGCTGGGCTATTGCCTGTGCAAGTCAGAAGTGCCAGAAAGGGCAGAATTACAGTTGTTACTCAGGTGGTGATGCTCTGGAAGGAAGCACATTGTGAGAGGGCTGGCTGGCTGTCAGCCCCCATGACCTGCAGTACAACTGGGAATGAGAAGTGTGAAAAATCCCTCTCTGAGTTCCTAGAATCATAGAATATGCTGACTTGGAAAGGACTCATCAGGATCATCAAGTCTGACTCTTGGCTTTGCATGGGACACCCCAAGAATCACACTGTGTGGCTGAGAGTGTTGTCCAAACACTTCTTGAACTCTGTCAGGCTTGGTGTTGTGACGACTTCCCTGGGGAGCCTGTTACAGTGCCCAACTACCCTCTGGATGAAAAACCTTTTCCTGATATTTAACCTAAACCTCTCTTAACTCAGCTTCATGTTCTTTCTTTGAGCCTTATCACCGGTCATGAGACAGATTGGTACCTGTCCCCTCCGCTTGCCCTTGTGAGGATGTTGAAGACTGTAATGAGGTCTCCCGTCAGTCTCCTCTTCTCCAGGCTGAACAAACCAAGTGACCTCAGCCGCTCCTCATACAGCTTCCCCTCCAGTCCCTTCACCATCCTTGTGGCCTTCCTCTGAACACTATCCAATAGCTTAATGTTTTTTTCTGTATTATGGTGTCCAAAACTGCACATAGGACTGAAGGTGAGGCTGCACCAGTGCAGAGCAGAGTGGGACAACCACCTCCTTCGACCTGCTGGCAATGCTATGCTTAATGCACCCCAGGACACTGTTGCCCTCCTGGTTGCCCAGCTCCAGTGAGAAGATGTCCATGCCATTACAGCTGCACTTACAAGCAGTGGATACGGCCAAGGGCACATCCTGTCTGATGTCAGTGACTGTGCTGCATATGTAATGTAATATAATGTAATGTAATGTCTCAGAGAAACCTGTGAGATCGGACGAGACCTCACTAGAGTGGTCTCCTCCTGTGGAGACTCAAGCTGGTATTTTCAGATCCAACAAGATATTTTTACACATTGGGTCACTTGGTTTCACTATAAATAGATGAGTATAAACATATTAAACTCTCTTTGCATCCCCCACTTGGGAGAATACCACACCCAGAAAATTACAGGATTCATAAAGTTTTAGAGATAGTAGTCGCTATCTCTTTGCCCACTGAAAAACTGCTTATGATTCCACAGTGCTCTCACTGCCTCGAGCCAGACCCAATCAAGACTGTGGGCAGTCTGTCCTGTACCTCTTACTCCAGCCTTGTCATAAGTCATTCTTACTCACTTAGTGATCTACTTTCAGCTCTTTTTACCAGCAACGGATGAGAAGTGTCCCATAGGCATTCCCTGGCTGAGATGAAGCCTTGCATGTGTGCTGAAGGGCAACAGGTTTTGTTCCCTGAGAGACCCACCCCCTGTCTGACTGCTTCCCCTCCTCCCTGTGTGCTCCTGGCAGGAGGTGACACGGCAGCCACCACAGCACAGTCCCTGGCAAAGCACAGCCTGCACAGGATGAGGCTAATATCAGCTGATTATGTTAGTTTCTTTACTGAGCAAGGAGAAAAGATAACTTCCTTTCTTTGTAAGATGACTGTAGGTGCTGTAGATTATTTCCATCATACTCTTCGTCTGTATTACCTGCATTAATCTAGTACAGCGTGGGATGAAAATGTGCCCCTGAGACTAAGCATGTACGTAACTTTAACTACCAGCTGCCAGCATGGATGCAGTTGTCTCTTCAAAGCACGCATAAAACCCCATAGATAGTGACATTAAGTAGCTCTCTTTTATGCAACACAGGCATTACATTTTTGTTAGTGTGTTGACACACCATTATATTTCTCAACAAGGCAAATTAGAGCAATGATATGAAGTTTTGTCTTGAGAGCCTGAGGATTTTTTATGGTTCTGGGAGCCAGCATTAAGATAGGCTGTAAAATGGGGTGTAAATATTATAGTGATGAGTTATTTCTTCCTGCTTGCTAAGAAGCAGCAGAATTGCTGGTAGAAGCCAGCATATCCCATATGGATTACTGCTGCATGTACTAATTGCTTTTAGTTCATAGAGACAAAATATAACGTTGTGAATACTCAGAGGAAAACGTGCATTTCATACACGACACCCATGGCTAACCATCTCCTTAGCTGGCCTCCTTCATCCTGCTCTTGCTGTGAAGACACCCACATGGGATCTTCTGTTTCTTTTTTTTCCTCTCTCTCTCTCTTTTTTTTTTTAATTTTTTTCTGTCATCAGTTTGGATGTCACTCTGAACATGTGCAATAATCTTCACACACTTGTTCCAGGGTCTAACTGCATTACAACCTGCGCTCTAGGTGCCTATAAGGATGGATTCCCCACATCTTTCTGATTGCTGGGCAGATGATGTGTATTGACAGAGTCACTGTGGTACAACCTTGGGCCTGTACAACCCTTTGTCCTCAATCCCAAGAGCCAGGGGCATCATTTTGTCTGTGACAGCACAGCCTTTATCAAGAAGGAGGACTGGTATTAGGGAGCACTGCAGCCACCATGCGGTGTTAACTGTATTGAGGAACACTTCTCCCAGCTAGCACTGTTTTCAGCCCATCTACTCTGAGTAGCTGACAGGTATCCCAACAGACTTACTTACAACACACCCCATAGAAAGTACATTTCCACATGAAAGCTGAACAAGCAAATGTAGAACTTAATATTCCACAGGACTCCTTATTCCCTGCTTGGTTTCTACCCTTCTTGTTTCAAAGAGGTATAATTAAGCACAAAAATAAGAAGGGCTGGACCTCCTGAGATCTCCTGCTGCAAATTCAGTGCAAAGTTTCAGTGGCTATGTTTAAAACTTCCATGTTTCTGGATGCTGGTACCTGTTCAGGCTGCACCCAACCTCTTTGTCAGGGGAAGATATGGGTGAGAATGACTGATTTTCCTGTGGAGAAATCCTGCCTGCAGCAGCAGGGCACAATGTTGTGTGCTCTTTGCTTACAGGGGAGGCAACTGGAGATTACTTCCTTATATACATTTAATAACATATATGTTTATCAGTAGTTGCTGTTCAATAAAGGCTACTGGTATGTCATCTGACCGTCTGCAAACCGCAGGACCCATCATTCTGCTTTGCACCCAGCAGTTTGTGTTTGATCTCAATTGGACTTGTGTTTTGCCAGACACAGCATTACAGAAAGCTATCCAGTCTTTATGTGACACTAGAAAGAAGGAGAGAATATACCATTTTCCTTGGTCATTTGTTCTGTTTGTTAACCATCTTTGTTCTTATAATTCTATGCCTTATTTCTAATTTAAATATATCTGACTTTAGTTTCTAGCTGCTGCAATTCATTTTTTTTTCTGCAAGATGAAGAAGGCATGTGGTACCAAACATCTTTATAGTCAGGTGACCCTCCAGCCTCCTTTTTGATACAGGAACCACAGTAAGTGCTTTCAGCCTTGGGAGGTGTTTTCCATAGCCCTCAAATAATTTTAATTAATGTTTTTAAAATTTTTTTGTCAGATCCTTCAGTTGACCAGATTATTCCGGGAGCAATTTTTGTAAACAGGAATGATGTGAGCTGCCAGCTGCTGCCTGCTTCTCTGCACTGCTGCTGCCATCCCCAGTGAGACCTTGCTGCTCCCACGCTTGTTCACTTTGACCCCTCGTCCCCTGTGCTTCAGAAACCATGAAGACAGCATGTCTTGCTCCTAGATACAGAGCTTGATGCCTGACTGTTCTCAGCATTACATTTTGTATTTCACTTGCTGCAGTTAAAGGTAAAGCCAGATAAACTTCACAAGAATAACACCTTGAAATCCAGGTTTCTCTCTGTGTTCTCTACCCTCATTACTGGGCTATAAAAGCTCATTTCTGTTCATTTGCTCTCCGATTCTTCAAATCTGCCCTTGCAATTGGGAGCACAGAACCATAAAGAGGAGTCAAAGGTGATTTTGTGGCACCCCTATTGCTATCCTAGGGGTTTGGGTACTCCCTTGGCAAAAGGGTGTTCAGTTTCTCATCCAGCCTGAGGAGGGCTTGAGTTTGTGTCTCCCTCTCCCTGAGCAATTGCTCTGACCACCAGCCTTTCCTGTCACCTTCAGCTTAAAAACAAGGAATGAGGCAGTGTTGTGTGCCCAGCAGAAAGGTGGCAACCTGATAGCAGAAATCTGTTTCAGAGAGGGCATCTCAGGCTCCCTCAGGCACCATGGCAGAGATGCAACATACTCAAAATTTGTTTCAGATCAGACCTCAGCACTTGTAAAGAAAACACGGAGTATTTAAAACCCTGTTCTAGGTGCTTTACCCTCCTCATTCCCTGCAGAGGAATCTCAGGAGGGTAGTCCTGGTTTGGAATCCTGAGCCAGGTGATGAGAGATGTTATTTAAGGCCTTTTATGCAACTGGAATCAAGATCCCCAGTTTTGCACCACTCCGAAGAATGTTGTATTAAAGGACCTGAAGTGTGCAGATAGGGGGAGTGCCAGTTTTGCTTCTTAAAGATCATTCATTTGGTAAATGGAGAAGTTTTCAGCAATAATACTAAATTACATTTAAATCCCTCAAAATAGTAAGTATTTTCTCCCTTAATACAATTATTAGTAATAATAAATCCTTAATTAATGGTAAACATAATTGCAAACCCAATACTAAATTCTCCTCTTTTAGGCATCAGTGTCACTCTGGGGAGTAATATGGTCAATTGGGGCTGGGAATGAACGAAATTTGGCCCATAGCTGTTTGATCTTGGGTTTAAAATGTCTTTGATATTCTGTTAGTTATTTCTTTGAGAGATAAGCAACTCCTTCCATGGAGAAAATGGAAGGACACATGAGTGAATAAATAGTGGCCAATGACATACAGAATTCAAGCTCTCACGCGCTGAAGTATAATATTATGCACAATGGCATGTCTTATAAACACCTTTAGATACAACTGCTAAAGCAGGTCACAGCAAACCCTGACAGATGAACCATTTGTGTTGTGTGTCTTTTGCTTAAAAAAGCTGGAATTTTATAATTTGATTGCTTAATGCAACAGAGCTCTGAAATTTAGGATGCTGGTATTTTAGGAAAAAAGAAACAAAGAGAATGCAGACCAGATTTCTAGATCATAAGATGTAAATACACTAACCTTCAGCTGTTGATTCAAATTTTTTCTATTGAGAGGTTCAACAAGAGGGTCTTTCCTTTGAGTGCCAGGCAATACTTGACTTCCTTCCCCTTATAGTTTCACAATTTTTTAAAAATCAAAACAGTCAATATCAAGACAGGAAACACTGGTTCCCTATATCTATTCTATGAGCATTTTCAATGTTGTTCACATTTGTATCTCAGCCAAGGTCTTATCAATGAAAAGCTAAAAGGAGTTTGCATTGAGTTAATTAGTTTGAAGCAGCCTGTAATGTGTACCTAGAATTGTGATGTACACTGAGACTTGTTACCGAAACCAGGGGAAGATGTGTCTGTTGTAAATGGGATTGTCTACAAGGATCTGACTGACATGAAATAAGAAGTTATTTAATTCTGGCAATGCAAGCTTTGCACAAGAAAATTTTCTTTCAATCTTAGTTAAATGAAGTGTGTTGCTTGTACAGTTGTATTATTGTCCTCTTTGGAAGGCAAAAATTGGATAGTCTTCAGCATTTCCCTTACTTTCCAAGCAATACAAGTAGACATTTAATGACCTGCAGAATATGACACCTGAAAACACTCACTGACACATAAAACTTATAAGAATGATTCTAACAGAAAGTCAGAACAGTAAGCTCCATGTTTAATTTCACAAGTCTTGTGATTCTGGTGTATCAATCTCACCATTTATTGTCTGTCTGGCTCTTCACTCCTGATAACTTCGTAATGCACACAGAGACAGAGGTAAATAAAAGTCAAAATAATTCCAAACAAAGAGATATTGGCCTTCAGCATTGCTTTTCTTCCTCCAAAATGAAAGCATTTACTGAAAAATTGTCATTAAAACTGAAGACAGTACTTCTGTTGTCACTTGTTATCCAGAAGAGAAATTCTTCAGCCTGAATTCTTCAGTTTCTGTTGAAAGTCAGAAGAGTATATAAGGGTCACTGGATGTATATTGCTATTTCTGTCAAGTTTGTGGGAACAGAAGGACCTTTGATTGGACCTTGTATTTTTATTTAATCTAAAATTGCATTGGGAAAAGCAAGAACTGGGGGGATGGTGGTGGTGTTATTGTAGTTCTGCAGACTAAGAAATATATGTCCCAGCTGTTAGGTCTTTATAATCTTCCATGAAATAGAAGAAATTGCTGTAGCATACTTTCTAAGAACATGTCTGCTTTGTACATTACACGAAAACAAGAAAACCTATTCTTGAATAAGAATATTTGCTTTTTGTATCCCTCAGTCCCTATGCACCATTCTCTTTCTTCTTGTGTCACGCAGAGAGCACGTCTGGCATCACCTGACCTATCTGGTCCATCACACAGTTCAAAGATCCATTAACACACAACACAGATGATCAGCCAACTAAAAGTGACTCAGAAGTAATGAATTAGATGGATTAATTCACAAAACTTCTAAGATAAAGCTCAGATTCATTAGGAACATTTTCTTTTTGGTGATAAAAAAAATCATCTGGAGACTTTTGTATTTTAAAATCATTGTGCCTGGGGAAAGCATTCTCAGCTGCTGCATTTGGGTCACAGCAGACTGGATCCATATTCTCTTTAGTTTTCATCATTTGAATGGACTGCAATTTATTTGCTCCTTTGGCTTCTCTGCCTAGAATAGGCTCTTTGTCTCTCTCTTCAAGAGATGAGGGATTGCAGCCCAGCAGCCCTAGACTGCCTGCATTGAAGCTGTCTCTTCAGATTGTCAGAAGTTTAAACACACTTTTTTCCAAGAAATTCTACCAAAACGAGTCTGAATTTACAATTTTCTCTCCAGGGACAGCTGAATAAGAGCAAATTATGCCCAGGCTTTGTAGACTCTTTTAAAAAACTAGTTCTGCTTTTAACTCAGAGCTGTACAGATTGAGACCCAGCTATAGAACACCTGTACACAATTCAGTGCCTCATTTCCCTCCTCCTTCACAAGTCCTCTGGGGAATACAGTGCACCACTGCAGATGGCTGCTCCTTCACCTCACACACGTCTCCTGCAGCCCATCTCCTCCCTCCTTAGCTGTTTCCACAGTGAAAATGACCTCATTTCCCAGGCACCCAGCAGTAGGACAAGAGAGTACAGTCTTAAGCTTGTCCAGGGGAGGTTAAGTTGGATATTAGGAGGAAATTTTTTACAGAGAGAGTGATCAGATGTTGGAATGGGCTGCCCGGGACGGTGGTGGATTGACAGTCCCTGGAGGTTTTTAAGATGAGATTGGATGTGGCACTGAGTGCCATGGTCTGGTAACCAGAGCAGTGTTGGATCAAGGGTTGGACTTCATGATCTCAGTGGTCTTTTCCAACCTGGTTGATTCTATGATTCTATAATTTCGGCAGAAGTGGATCCCTCAGCTCTACTATCCCGCTCAGTTACCATTTGTTGGGAATTCCTCATCAAGTGATTAGTTCCCTACCAGAACAGTTAGTTAGTGACTACTTTGAGAAAAGATAACCCTTAGCAAATTCTATGCTGAACGGAAGTATTTTTGTTGTTGTTTGGGGTTTTGGTCATTTTTCTTGGGGATTGGTTGGTTGGTTGGTTGGTTTTTTTTTGTTTTCATTTGTTTGTTTTCCGAAGGAAAGGCCTCTTAAATGGGCAGTCTCCAAAGTTCACTCATCCTTCTTTGCAGGTCATAACCAGGTGCAAGCACTTGTGCCACCTTCCGGGGATTTTCCTATGTGGAGTACCCCATGGAGACACACGCATCCCCTGAAAATAATACTATGTAAAATGCCAAGAATTAAAAGAATTCTTCCGTTCTCGTAACTTTCGTGCTCTGTGTATAGAGCCCAGTGTGTTTTAAGCAGCTGATTCAGACCCAGTCCATTGAGACTGGTAGAAGCGTTAACTTCTTTAAAGCTTTGGCTTTCTGAGGAGGAGTGACAGCAGTTTTCAATTTTCAGTCTATGTGACAGTTTTCAGTGAAATAAGTGTGATTATGTTTTTGACTTTTCCTAAATCTGCCCTTACTCTTCTTTTAGTAAACACATGTTAAAAGCAACTGAAGGCTGGGCGTGGTACAACATTTGTTTTTCTTCATTTACCTGCAACAGGACCAAGTGCTCATTCTTGATTTGCTAACTTCCATTTTGCAAAAGGCAAAATCTGGCTAAATGATACTCTTGCACCTTCCCACTGGCAAGCTTGGTCACCAAATACCTGCTTGTTTGGTATATGTCAGGTTAAGTTGTTATATCTGTATGACTTTGACTTTGCTTCAAAATCCTGACAAAATACTAGTTCCTTTTACCAAACAGGCATAATTCTCTCATGCTTCATCCATAGGCAAGCTGCTATATAAATAAATAAATGATGAACTTAGAAGATGACGCAGAAAAGTAAGCAGCATAAGAATGGGTGACATTTCCCAGCAATCTCAGTTTTTTCATACCACACAGACTTGTCACTTTTTTTCCCAAGTGAACTGCCAGAACTATTTCAGACAGACGCCCCAGTAACCTTTGATGTTCCCTACAGATCTCTCCTTGTCATAGAGATTACAGAAGCAGTACTCTCAAAGAAATCAGAAACCTTGTTTTCTGCAAAAGCTCAGTTCTTGATCTTCTCCAAGGAAATAGAGTATCCTGTAAGTCTCTATTCCAGATATAGCAAAGAGCATCCACTGTGACTACAAGGTGCCAGATGAAAGAAATTTATCTTCTCTACCACCTGATTTTATTTTTACATCTGTATATTTATAAATCCTCCTTTCCTAGTATCTGCACCATGTAATAAGTGAATGAAAGTGATACGAGTTATAGCTTGTTCTTGTCAGATTCAGCTCTGGGAAAAATATGAGAAGGGTCATGATCACCCAGTGAAAGATGAACAAGAAGCTTGGATCCCCTTGGATGTCTGCCATTGGATATTGGCTGATTCTCTGGAGAACTCATTTGTATAAACAACTTCCTTCTTGCAGCAAGTGTTTTGAGGCTGTTGATACCCACAGAGTTGTCATGACCTCAACTATGCACCTCTTCTGAAGGATGGTTTCTTGTGTGCCATTGTAACAAATGTTGTGTGGAAGCATTGGTTCATAGTGCCACCTGCAGAATCAGCACTTCCACTTGATGATGAATTGGATTGTTTCTCTCTCTTTTAAGACCTATTTAACATTATGAAGCAATTGTGAAACAGGAACCCCAAACTTTAAGTGTTAAATTAACAAAGATCTTCAAGCAAGCAATGATACAATGCACCAGGGTATTTTTAAGTATCTTCCTTTAATCTAGGTTGTGATGAGGATATTCCTACCCTGGAAAGCAGAATAAAATTGAACTCACTTTGAAGGTGGAAGGAAGAAAGATCTTAATAAAACATTAAGAGAGATGTGCAGACACTGAATGATGTAGGAAAACATATGTAACTTATTAGGTCTGAAAATACGCAATTTAGTTTCCATATTGAAGAATACTTTTTATTTTTAAAAATAGAAATTTGATGAATACACTTGTTTTCAAAAACGGAAATGCACCTTATATGAATGGAATCTGTTTGTACCACTTGCTGTACAAATAAGCATAAAGAGCTGATATGTACGCTTGGAGAACTTCAGTCTAGAGATACAGACTAAAAGATATTCTTGAGAAAGTCTAGTCCTTGAAGGAGGGAGACCTGTTGTTGGCACATAAGACAATGAAAACTGTAGTCAAGAAAGCTATCCAAACAACATATTGGTTTGAAGGTACCATCTGGAATGGCTTTCTTTTCTTACAGCTAATAAATATGTATAGATTAAGAGAAGTAGACTGGACAAGAAGGCAAAGTTTGGACTTCAGACATGTCTCTGGACTCCTCTTTATGCTTGCAAAATTGAAGATTCTGTGGGTCGCTGCTAGAAATACAAAGATTAATCAACTGAGTTTTGAACACCCACTAGCATCACCAACAGGACAGTCATACCTACCTCTTACGTGACCAGTTTTTTGTGTCCAGAGGGAAAGATGTGGCTTTTTCCAAAGGTAGGGTGATTCGTGTTAGAGAATGATTTCAGTCTTATGCATGTTCCCACAATGACTGTTTTCAACAAAAGCTTACACACAGGTAATTGCACCTCATCAAACACTTACTATGTACAGCAAGGCAACACAAGTTGCTTCTCAATCCAGGTCAGGTCAGGTGCTGGAAAAGAGGCAAGCTGCAGTTTATCTTTATTTGCTCTTCCACAGTGCACACCACGTCCTGGAGTTAGTCCTTGTCATGTGTGGAAGCCTTGTGTATCTGTCCCAAGGACATTTGTCTGCCTCCGGTGTCTGTGATGACAGAGCCCTGGGAAAACTAATTGACAACCTTTAAAGAGGATTAATTGAAAATGACTTCATGTGGAGTCATAGCATAGAAGAGTTTGATTGTCTTTGTTACACTAAATGTTAGAGTTGGAGAACATTTTTAAATTATTGTGGAAGCTCTAGAGGTGAATTAATCAGTGTATGATTCCTTCCCCCATTGAGAATAGTACTTGAGTGGGAAATTATTTTAAACAGGCAGAATAGAGTAGGTGTTATCTGTCTGACTGTCATTTTGTTCGGTTTGGGGAATCTTACTGGTCCCTAAGGAAAGAGAAATCACATTCCTTTACTCATGCTGTGCTGGTAAGGGATGATATGTTCAAATTACTGGGAACATGTGTTGTATTGGATACATAGCAGGGAGAAGGAATAGCTCTCTTAATTATCATCCCACTTTCTGAAGTACATATTGGTACAAGCTGGACTGAAAATTTATGAAATAAGAAAGGAAGAATAAATAACTGAGAGATAACTTTCTCAGCCCCTCTGTGAGTAGCTACAAGCTGCCAAGATCAGTTCCTTTGGGTTGAACTGCTTGGCTTAAATGTATGGCAAAGTGTAAAATCGAAACACAGAAGGAAAGGATGAATTAAAAATACCCTTTTATTGCTACAAAACAGAGAGAAGATGTATATCTCTTCTCATGTTTGCCCTTTAGATTTTGATGCTCTTTATGGTGAAGTGCCGAGTGAAAATGATAACTGGGATATAGATGCTGGAAAACGGAAATGTTGCTTGTCAGCCTGTGTAATATAAGCTGCCACTCATTCAGTGGAAGCAATTCCAGTTTTAAACATCCTTTCTGATCCTTTTTCTACCCCTACACCTTTTCTTTCCTGCCTCTTTCAGAGATAACAGCTTACCATGAGGTACATGCCATGTATTTAATTTATTTCCGTTGAAGGAAAAAAATTTGAGTACCTGGTAGTAGTCAAGTTTGCTTTTGACTCAGTGTGAAAGCATGCTGTTTGACCTTGCACCACAAAGAATGTCACCATTCTTTTAATCCAGCTTTCTTAACAGAACTACAATAAGACTTTAACAGAGCCTTTTCATATTAAAAGTTGTTCTAAAGTACATAAAGGGTCTCAGTTTTGTCTTGGCTAAAAATATGGCATTGGACTGTGGGAAGCATCACCAGATACATCGTATCTCTGAAACCTATCCATCATCTTGTTCTTATCACTACAGATAAACACAAACACACGCAAGTAGTGTATTTTCTACCTGATGGTACATAGGATAGATCAGAGAGAAGTTGCTGAACTATTCTGTTTGGATTTGGGGTTGTAACTTTTTCACTACTTCTTAGCATGTAACCTAACAACTGTAGAGAGAGAGAGGTAACTGTGATGCTTTTCTTGCCTGCCTATATACTGATTCACCTGAACAGAGGTTTATATTTAAGTCTGATTGCCTTTACTGTCAAGAGAGAAGAATGGATTTTGTACAGTTTGACTGTAACTGAGCACAAGATATATCTAGCACAATTGGAGTTGCCCTAAGTAAACATTCTGGCCTGCCAGGTATCAGTTCAGCAGGATGTGTGTCCCACAGGACCTACAACACCTGTGCCTTCTTGTCCTGGGATATCTACAACAGTAGTAGGCATCTATGTTTAGGCCTTTCACCTCGTTTAATTATGGGGAGAGCATGCAGTGGCTAAGTGGAAACACAAAACTTTAGTGAACACAGTCTTTAGCATGATCACTCAATTTCTGTGAGAAGTCCAAACACATGGAATTTCTGGTCATTTCAGTGAGTGTTTAAAACACTTATCCTTTCTCCTAATTAACTCTATTTGCTAGACCTGGTAGCTTCTGCTGGCCTTGATACTGAAATAAAAATCTAATTGCTTCTGTTGCGATGGAACCCATTATATGAAGTGTGCTGAGAGGGAGATATGAGCTGTGCTGGGCTGTGGACAGCCAGTAAAGTGAAAGAGTTTGTAAAAGTGGTGTGGAAAGGAAGCCAGGAGGGCTAGAGAAGACAGTTTTTTCCTGTCAAAAAGTGGTAGAGACACAACTGCCACAGATCAGAGGAGAGTGACTCAAGCCAGGTGCCTGAGCAAACTAAAGTCTAAACATGGGAATAGCAGTGGTACAGCCATGTGAGTGATACAGGTGATCCTTAGCTTGATTTCCATAAGAGGCTCAGTTTAACAAGATTTTTGGACCCTGGCATTATAAAAATGATCAGAATTGTATCCTATATTAAATTCAGCAGCAGACAGCATTTCTTTCTGGATCAAGGAATGTCTTTGACTTATGCAACTGCTTTCTGCACAGACCGTTTGTTCAGAAAGGATCTCCCTTAGAGGGATCCAATCTGCCTTTTCCCCTTCACAGGAGATTGCTCTAACTACCAGAATATAAACTCGGTTGTGGAAATTACTCTCCATTGCTCCCTGCAGATGTGTACCTCTCTATAAGAAGGCACTGCAGCCTAATTGGAACAAAACCTTGGAACCTGAAAATAAGGATGGCTTTTTAGCTAAATAGTCAGATCATTAACATGGAGAGGAGTGGCTTTTGGCACTGAGTATGTGTTTGTACCATTTACTCAGTAAGTGGGTATTTATTATTATTAGCCAGTAGCTGGGTAAATACAAAATAGTGTCACATAAACCGAGAACTCCATGGTGCAAAGACCAGGACTCACATTCCTCCAGTCCAAAGTAAAGTCCCATAATGCTTTGGAGTCTTGTAAATTCAATTCAATCATATATCATGTCAAAATGGAGTGCCCTAGTATGACAAGGATGGCCATGGCTTTGAGTAAGGAAGTCTGGGAACAAATCTCCTTTCTGTTTGAGCCGGAACACAGTTGCAGTGAAGGGCAACCACATCCTTAAGATATATCAGAACTGGGGGTGGATTTTTCTCATCTGCCTCGTTGAAACCATTCCAATTTATGTCAGAATGCAAATACTCTGGGGCCAGACTACAAATGAGAATATCCAACTCGCTAAACTTCATACATAGAGCACTCAGACAGGGTAAAGGAAATGATAACTTGTACTCACCCTGTTTTCTGACAGATCTGTCTATATACAAGACAGAACATCCCATAACATCTGTGGTTGAACATTCCACAATGTCTGTGTTCAGAAAGCTGATTCTCAGTGCAGCTGTTTCTCACTATTAGTGAAGGAAGAAGTCTGGTGCTAATCTCAGACAATAAAAAATAGTTGGATCAGTTATGTGGGATTCAGATGATTGTACCCCAAGCTTCCTGTATATTCTCGATACAAAAGGCCCTGAAATGAGAGTGTGTTTGGGGGAAAAACAGAGACTATAAAAAGTTTTGGTGGTGTTTTTTTTTTTTCTCTAAGTATTGAATCTTGACTGGTGCTCAGTTACACACTCCATACTGTGTAACACAAAATGCCTAATTTTAAAATGCCATTTACAAAATACGTAAATTTCCAAAGCATTTTCCTCCTCTTGGAGGAAAAGAGGGCATGCAAGGGAGGGAAATGTGAAGAAAATTCCATCCACACCTCAGTTAGCAGATAATTCATAGAGTCATAGCATCATAGAATGGTTTAGGTTGGAAGAGACCTTAAAGATCATCTAGTTCCAACCCTACTGTTGTGGGCAGGGACACTGGACTAAGTTGCTCAGACTCCCATCCAACTGGGCCTTGAACATTCTCAGGGATGGGGCATCCACCACTTCCCTGGGTAACTTGTTCCAGTGCCTCATCAGCCTCATAGTAAAGATTTTCTTTCTAAAATAATGCATGTTGATAAGAACAAAAAAATACAGTTTTGGTAAGTAACTTACTAATAGTCCTCCTTTCTTCCCTCCCCTCTGAAGTTAGAGAATTATACAAACTTATAATGTTAGAATAGTATAATCAGGAATGTCAAATTAGACCTAAAAATAATGACATGACTTGCAATTTGTGCTTAATGGGCTGCTTTTACTTGCCTTCAGGTTTTCTTTTGTGAGTTTCTTTACAAAGAATTTTTCTTTGCTGGGACCAATTTGACCAATGACTCTTCAGATCCCCTAAGAGCAGACCAAGCACTTAAGCTAATGGAGAATTTTCATTATCTCCCTCTCAAAATACCATGTTGACAAGCACTGGGGAAATGACTATTAATCATTTGTCAGCTACAGCAGCAATATAATTTATTTTTTATCAGGCATTTAACCATATGAAGACAAAAACACCAAAGGACAAATTTCACCTGGACAGACTGCTCAGTCGTTCACATTGTTCCTCACACAAAGTCTTGAGTGTTCAGTGGTCTGACAGAGGGGAGTTTGCTTTGGGGAATCAGTGGTGATGGCTCTGTCTGTGGGCAAGGTGGGTAAGGAGTGCACAGTGTTAGTGCTGGACTGAGGATGGTGCCTGGGGAATGTGAGTCTTACTGACTGGAGGGTAGCAATGCCGCTTCTTTCCAGTGAAAGGCAGGAGGAGACCAGCTGAGTGGCTGGAGGTCAGTAGGGATAGATTTTTTGGAACACAATTGGCCTAAGCAGAGGGCTGAAAGTCTTCCAAAGAACGGGGGGAAAAAAAAAAAAAAAAAGAGCAATTTAGATATCATAGGAACCCAGTAACGAAGACTGATGTTAATGTGTTAACTTAGTAAATATGAAATGGGGGCGAGGGATAGGAGGAAAACATCTGAGAAAAATGACCAATTGTGTATGCAATAGTTATCTTCGTGACTTGCAGTTTGGAGAGCCGGCATCCCTACAATCTCCCCCAAATCCCTGGCTGGACTTTTTCTCCTATAGAGTTTTCCCTCTTGTTCACGAGATTAGCCAAGTTCCTTGTGATTCATGACCTTCCTGGTCTACCCAAACTTGGGCTGGTTATACTTTCAGGACATTTTTCAAAATGAAGCCATCAGAAGGATTCATAATTAACAAGTTTCTTTTGTGACTTGATTTTCATCAAGTCCTGATTGAGCCTTCACAGAGAAGTTTGAGTTAGAGATGTACTGGGTAGAATCACATGCTCTATGCAGCCTACATAACTGTTAGGAGCAGGGTTTTCTGCAGCAGTAGTTCACTGACTTTCTGAGAAGAAGGCATTATGGCCAAAATGTTCTCCTAAGGTATTTTTAGCCACTTAGAGCACTAAACTGAGACATTTCTTGAAAATGGCCTTTTTGTACAGAAGTCATTATTTCCTACAGGCAGTAGTAGCTTCCCTTACTGTTATTTCACAGGAATGCTCTTCTGCTCTTGTTCCCTTGAGGGCCTGCAGAGTTCTAAGCACCTCCATGGGATATTTCTGAATGGGATGCAATACCACTCATGTTTCCTGAGCAGCACCACTGTGACACGGTCAGAAAAAAATACTGCTGTAAGAAAAGCTAAGAGGTTGTCTTCTCCAGCCTCCTGCACCAGTGTGTGCCTAGCTGTTCCTAAACCCTGCCTGGCTTCTGGACTTCCAACCTACTCTTAAAAATCTTCCCTGATAGAGACCCTGGCATCTCCCTAGACAGCCTATTCCAGTGTTTAACTAGAGTTAGACGTTTCTTGCCTTGCTGCAAACAGTGGAGCAGCCCATGGTCCAGGCACCCAGCCCTGAGCCTCCAGTCACAGCTCTTACCAGCCTAGGCTTTGTGATAAGGGAGATCGTCTTTTAAAATTACATTTAAAAGTCCTAATCTTCCTCTCTCAGTGAATGAGTAGTCCAAGTGAGTTGGTTAGCTGCTGTGCTCTGTCATCTTATTCCAGCATGGATGACTAAGGAAGGAGTGTGGCAAAATGATTTCCAGCCTGTGAGCAGCAACCCACACTGGGTCAGAGCATTTAGCCCTATTATTAACTGTGGTCCTGTCATTTTTGCATTTGCATGGGAATCATCTTCAGGTTTCATGACAGACCCCTTTTCTCCCATGGGCTGAGCCCACATGGCTGAGCATCTCAGTAATACAAGGCTTATTGGTGACTACAAGGTGTTACCTTTTTCCTTTTCTCAGCCGCTTGTTCTCCTTAAACTTGATCCTTACAGCAAACCATCCCCTTATCCTAAATTACCACTAAATCCATTTATATGCAGACAACAAAAATCACCTTTTAAGGTATTTTATTACTCAATGTATTATTAATTAGGTTTGAGTTCCTTTATTTCTGAATAGTTTAAATACTTATAAACTAAAATTTAAATAATTATAGCCTTCTCAGAATATTTTAAAGAAAGAGCTATCAAGTATGAAGTTGAATTTTCAATGCCTCATTTAGCATGCTGCAAAGAAGGAAAAGAAGGATATTAAAATATTTTGTACTGGAGATTTAGAACTGAAAAGAAAGACCTAGCATTCTGATTACTAATTAAATTCACATTTAACACAAATAAAACATGCAGGTTTGTAAGAAAGTTTGACAAAACGAAAAGCCTACAGAGATCAGTACTTTTTTTGCTATAATTATATTGGTATTTCTATATTATTATAGTTATTATCTTGCCAGTACCCATAACAAAAAGCCACTATTAAATCTTCTGAAGCTGATAATGGCTGCATACGTATGCCTATATGTGTGTAAAAATGTGGAGAGTTGTAAAAATATTGAATGGGGTTCTGAAAATCATCCCAAATTACGCAACCACTTAACTGCAGCTACTGCAGCACAAATTTCACCTTGTGTCTGTGAGAAATTCAACACAGGCCAAATTGAGAGGAGCTTTGGTTAAGTCATGCATGACTACCTACCCTTCAGTTTGCCGGACTTCCACTGAAGTCACATGCCGAGAGGAGACAAGTGAATTACTGGCTGGAAACCCAAAGCCTGATATAGATGTTGAATACTGTAGCACTTTAAGGATGCTGGCTTGGCTCACAGCACTCCACCCACTGACTGTGAGCAGTGTCTCCTGAGAGATTCTTCAGTATTCCTCTTGGCTGCAGGAAATTAAGAAGAACACATGAGGCTGGCAGAGCAAAGTCTGATGCTGCTCACTGTTCATTGCTTGCAAAATGTGTGCAGTCACGGCAGGTGAAGCCTGTGGACTGCAGGAACAGCCTAGTCATGACTTCCCTGGTTCCAACAAGGGTGTTCCACAATTTCTTTTCTCCAGCTGGGGTGAGAACGCAGCCCAGTACATCTTATGTGTTGCCCTTCAGCTGTTGCCATCATTCTTGTTATTGACAATTTTGTTAGCACAGAAATGTTTAATTTACTGAAGAAGATAGAATTAATTCTGAGGCAAGGCATGTAACCATTTTTCAGAACGGACTAAGAGTTATTCTTAATAAGTATGCTTGGATTTTCATGGAAAAGACATTTTTCTATTCACATTTAGATGTATTAAGGTTCTTATGGAGAACATCATTATGCATTTGAAAAGTTGCACTGACATAAATTAGGGTTAAGGATTTTTTTTAAACTGAAAGGTTGAATAGTGTTGACCAATTATTTGAATGGAAGTTAAAGGCTAACTGGAGTCTGGAGATTAATTTGGAAATGGTCTATATACTCTTTTTTCAGGCACATTTATGTATTCAAAATGTGAACAAACATGGTCCAATCAAGAGGAAAAGCAGTAGCTTGGGGAAGACAACTCTTTATGATTATATTAGTATTATGTTTTCAGAATGAGGGTGTGTGCAAACCTCTTCAGCTTTAGCTGGAGAGTTTGTGCATTAGATCAAGCCAGGTTTCATTTACAGAAGATTGTCTGTAGTAGCAGGCTTTCTTTACTAAAGTTGCAGGAGAGTCTGACCCTTTGCAAACCCTCTCTGTCAGTCTCTGATAAAGAAGCCAGCCAAGCTCTGCTGGTCGTTTTGCACATCAGCAGAGCACAACAGGAGAGGCCTGCAGTGAGGAGCTGATCAGAGTTACTGAGCCATTGCTTCTACAGAGCAGTTTTGGCCACTGGGTTCAGAGGTCACCAGGAAGTCCTAGGGAAATTCACACCCCACACAGACATTGCAATAGCATATCAAAACATCATAGAACCGTGGAAGGGTTTGGACTGGAAGGAACCTAGAAGATCACCCAGGTTCAACCCCACCTGCCCCACCACATGCAGGGACACCTTCCACTACACCATGTTGTTCAAAATCTCATTCAACCTGGCCTTGGACACTTCCAAGGATAGGGGACCCACAGCTTCTCTGGTCAACACCTTCTATGCCATTTTCCTTGAAAATGGGGCTATAAAATGCTATTGCTGTATCAAGCAAAGCTCTCAGGCTGGTTTTGAGAGGGAATATTCTCCTTTAAAACTTTTTCCTCCTTAGCATTTAAATGAACAATTCTTCAGTAATATGTGGCTAGCAGTTGGTAGACATCTCCACTTTGAAATCCCCGTATTTGTGTTCTAATCTGATCTCACTAATTCCCTCAAAAAGCCAGTGCCAACCTGTCAATGTGGTCAGGTGAATCTTCTGTCGCACCAACGTTATGGTCTGTGCTTTCTTCGCTCCTCTCTCCAAGTGCCTCCTGACCCAACATTTGCTTTATAAAATGCTGTTGCTGGATAGATTAGCTGCAGAGCAGTTTCCTCACTGGTACCAGAGCTCATGCCAGGCACAGCCCTAAGACATCATTTGGGGCTTCTCCTACAGCAGAGAGAGCATGCCTGCTTTGCAGTCATCCATGTTTTTGCTAATGTGTCAGTACAGAAGTCAGATAACAGCAGATTTTGGGGCATTTAGACACCCAAGACACAGAGAAAATTGACATTCTGGAGACTAGTTCACGGCTGTAGGCTCCATAAAGAGAAAATTAGACCGAGAAGTGAATGCTGGGGCTTGGGTACCTGCTGCCACGCTGACACAAAATGCATTATCCATCTGCAGGCCTCCTGGAGAGATCTTTGCCAGTGTTATTAGCAGCAGAAGGGCACTGGCAGTGCTTTTTTTCACTGAGATTGTCAGTAGTTTTTTTGGTGCTAGACTTTCCACCCTCCCTGCACTCCTTGGCAGGTAGAGCCCTCCTTCTTTCCCCTCACTAGCCCCTCTACCCTGCAAGCAGAGACAAAGAGCCCAGGGTGAAAGCAGGAGGTAGGGGATTATCAACAGGATTTTGGGCAGGCGGCAGCAGCTTCTCACTTCAAGGGGAGTCTCAAGTGGGAAGAGAGGACAGAATCATAGAATATCATACAGAATATATCATAGAATATACTGAGCTGAAAGGGACCCACAAGGATCATCGAGTCCAACTCCTGGCCCTATGTAGGACACCCCAAGAATCACACCATGTGCCTGAGAGTGTTGTCCAAACACTTTTTGAACTCAGGCTTGTACCTGTGACCACTTCTCTGGGGAGCCTGTTCCAATGCCCAGTCACCCCCTATGTGAAAAACTCATTCTTGATATCTAAACTAAATCTCCCCTGGCTCAGGTCATGTCATTTCCTTGAGTCCTGTCACTGGTCATGAGAGTGAAGAGATCGGTGCCTGCCACTCGGCTTCCCCTGAGAGGAAGCTGCAGACCACAGTGAGGTCTTTCCTCAGTCTCCTGTTCTCCAGACTAAACAGACCAAGTGACCTAGGTAACTTCTCATATGGCTTCCCATCCAGACATGTTGCCATCCTTAAGGCCCTTCTTTGGATTCTCTCTAATATCTTACTGTCTTTTTTATATTGTGGAGCCCAAAACTGCACACAGGTGCAAGAGGGATAGAAAATGTGTACAGAGTAGCCTGGGGGGTACCAACTGTAAAGACTAGAGGAAGGAAAAGGGAACAGCAGGAAGGGAAGACCATAGTGGAGAGAATATTGCACTGACTTTTGCTCAGGGAAGAAGGATTCCCCCAGAACAGAGTGAAACCAGAATGATTGCAATGAAGGGCAGCTCACATGTGTTGTGGTAGGGCTGTGACCGCCTGCCAGTGACCCCAGTTTGGTCTCATACGCTGTCAAATTCAAATGTTTCGATTAAGGCAGTGAATCATTAAAGGTCACCTGGGGACTTTACACACGCAGCTGTATGTACTGCACAGAGGGGACTTCTGCTTTCACCTGGCATACTCTTTCTCAAAAACGTGGCATCAACCTAGTGTGTGGTTGTGAGCTGCAGGGTGTCTCACTATTAGTGTTTCCCTCAGTATTAGTACATTTGCTCTTCTTAGCTGATTGCTGGTATAGTTTGCTGATTTCTGTTAGTTGCTGGTTGGCTTTTTTTAGTAGTTTTATGACTAAACCCAGATACAGGTGAAAGTTGCTGCACAAAAAGCAACCAAGCACAAGTGGGGAAAAATCCTGCATCACTCCTTGGTGGCAGGGAGCTTCACTGTGATTCACTGTGCCACTGCTGAGCTCACAGCTCTCTGCTGTTTTTTCAACTGCTGCAGGCAAAAGCCAGATCAATCTGTCTTAGGTGTTTGTTTCATTGTTGTTATTCTGTGCTGTCAGTCACAAAGGCAAGGGGATACTCACCCAGAGAGAAACAGATGATGGCAATTTATGTTGTGCCAGATGGGGGGTGCGATTGAATACTGAGAGGAACTGCTGACTAGAAAGGCCATCAAGCATCACAGTATCCACATTTTCGATATGATTACGGTCTGTCAGATCTTTGCCAGCCACTGATATCCACGAGCCTGACGTTACTTGCATGTTGGATCACTTGTCTGCCCAAGGAGTTATACCTGAGCATTTCTTGGACACCAGAACCTCTTAGCTACCTGACTGAGGCATGGAGGAAAGTCCAGCAGGATTTTGGCATGTGTGGACAGTACCTCCTGTTGTCTCCAGGCAATCTCAGCTGACTAGGACAAATTAAAATTCTGATATTGCTGCAGGAATTTATAAGGTAAAAAAATTAACCTTTGTCTTTAAAACACCTACAAACATTGGCAAAATATTTTTTTACACCATAATCCTACAGTGTAAAGGTCAATTTGGCCTCCTTTTGATACAGATATAATGGACTTGATTTGCTCATCACTCTGTCATTGTACAAAAGCAAGCTTGCTATTATAGAGAGATTGCCCCCAGCGGACACTTGTGGAAAGGTGGGATATCTGTGCCCAAGGGGTTGGAGTCAATGGGCTGCCATCATCTGAATCCTTTGGGATGGCCCGACACTAAAGGTACGACCTTCATGGTAGGACCAGTTGTCAAGTTCTCCCACCACTATGACTACAGCACTGTGGCTCTCTGTGCCCTTGCTTAGTCTTACTCCAGGACAGGAAGATGACAGGGCTACGACACAACCATGGAAGCACATCTGGACGTAGAATGTATTTGAGCTGTAGCTAGAGTTTCTGTCAAGTAGGAAATATATCCAGATCTGCTAGCATGGATATTGTGGACTGCAGAATCTCAGATTTTAAACATGTTACTGGATTGTGAGAGGAGAAAATAAAACTTGAGGCTCCTTCCCTGTTGTTTTTGTTTCATTATATCACTGAATCACTCCATTGCTGAGCTTTGATGCTCACAACACTTCTGCAGTGATATTACTTCTGCAGACATGCTTAGCTCTGGCATTGCTTTGTTTTCCCCAGCTCTGTTAATATACACAAAGCACCATCCAAATCCATGAAAATCTTTGCTTAGGATAAATTTCTGATCAAGTTTATATCTGAGGTGGCCCAAAATGCAGGGGAAAACCTAGTAAAGAGCATCTCTGCACCAGAGAGCAATGTAGAGCCCCCTGGGAGAAGAGGAAGAGGAAGGACTTTGTTTGCCAGATTATGATGGAGGACACAGGGCTGGGGGATATCCCTGAGCTGTCTGTCCTCTGTGTCCCCAGTCCATGCATTGCAATGGGAATCTGGCCCCTGATGAGTATCCATCCTCTGGTCCACCTGCTGGGGGTAGCTGCAGCAGCTACATGATGTGGAGCTCTCAGTTTCCCTTTTGGCCACAGGAAGGAGTTTGTGCCATGTCCTTTCAAAGCATATGAAAGTAGCAGAAGGGAGCAGAAAAGATTCTTCTGGTAGCTGGTTGTGGCACCCTGACCTTTCCAAAACCAGCTGTGTGACCCTAGGCTGGCGAGGCTGAATGGTGATGGCAATAATTTGCTCCAGATATGCTGCTTACCCACCATTTATTATCTAATGTCAAAGCAGCCTTGAAACAGTTAGTGGTCCACTTTAAATGATGGGCAGTATTGTCCTTTTGAAGCTGTAGCATTTGGACACAATTTTTCTCCCCCCAGCAGATGACAGAAGCAGGAAACAACAGGTCTGCTGCTAGCTGAGAACCTGACTCTTCAGTAAGCACAAATTGTAGCCCAGGGTAGGAGTACCCCAGCAGCCTTCTCATCTGACTCTGTATTTGGGAGTCTCTGACAAAATGCAACACCTCCCAATGGTTGATTGTTTGGTATTCTTATGAAATGTATTTGTTTCCACCTACATAGAGATTTTAAATATGATCATGTCCCTAATCTTATCCTCTCTCAATATCAATCACAGACTTTCTCTGTGTGTCTGTAGTGCTTACATTAATCTCATTACATGTGAATAATGAAAGATTGCATAGTTAATATTTGCAATGATCTTTAACATTTTCTGAGGCATTATACTAATTTTTTTCAGGTTCTAATTTAGAATATAAATGCAGCAGATATAATTCTGTATTACCTAATAAACATACTTAATCCAATCTATTTGGCAGAGGGGACATACTTAATCCAATCTATTTGGCAGAGGGGACCAAAACCCAGTCTGTGAGCCGAACAAAGGGCCCACAGAGGAGCTTCCAGTGTCTTCATGAGGGGTGAGCGTAAAGATTAAGTGAAGGATCTCGTCTTTGCATACTGGTTGGAGAGTAGGATCATCTCATCTAATTACATCTATCTATGGTATAATCATAAGTCACTCTAGGTTCCTTTCAGAGTCAACTGAGAGAAGTAGGTATGTTCAAAAAGTGATTCACTTGACCTATTTGTAACCATCTATTTTAGGATGAAATGATCAAACCCCCACCCCACGCCCCAAGTGTCTATATCTGTGCATTGGCTGTAAAGAGCAGTGAAGGTACTAGGTGAAGGGTAAATGCCTACATTGCAGGTGTTTGCTTTTGGCCAAATGAATCAGTGGATCTTTAGATTTTATCTTTACCTATTATTGGCTCAGACCAATAATATTTGGGGAAATATCATCACACCAAGGACTGCTCTGTTTCTCCCCCTTTCATCTCTGTCTTTCTATTTTATTTTCTATCTATTCTAAAATATCTTCATTTTCTGTTTGTCTTTTCTCTCCTCTGTCTTTCTATGTCTCTTCCTTTTCTCTGCATCAGTTTCCAGCCATTTTTTGTTTTATTTCCTGAAATTGTGTTCAGTGAAATAATTAATACAAGTCCTTAAAGTATTATTAAGACTTTGAAGGTAGTATGCCAGAAGGAGTAATGGGAAGAGAGTACATAACTCTCAGAACTCCTGCGTTGGTCAGGTTTCAAGGTTATCTGATTATCTTCACAGCCTGGAGGGATGGAAATATGCACTGTAAAATAAAAGCTTAAGGTGTTCTGAACCTGAATGAGTCCTCAATGTCACACTAAATATGCTGCATTCAGGCAAATGTATTCCCCAGATGAGCTGCTCAGTGTGTTTGCTTGATAATGTCAATTCCAGAACATCATATTTCACTCTTATTTTTTCAAAGTTGCTATAGTTTGGGTACATTTCTCTCTTTACCCGTTGTTGAGCTGACTGATGAGGTTACATCCTGGCCTTGCTGCAACCCCTGGGAGTTGACTCTGGACCTGGGTTTTAGCTGCTCTCTGATTAGAGGGACATATGCTTTTAAACTCAGTGGGTATGGGCCACATCGTACCTTGTGCTGTCATTTACCTCTCTGCTGAGGACTCTCATCTGTGTGCTAATTAAGACTGGGTAGAAGACACAGCAGAGGGAAGAAGATTTAGGGGGAATGCATTTCATAGGAGTGTGCTACAACTATGGCTGTCTCAGCCAGTGCAGGGCTATTCTTATAATTTAATTTGCAGTCTCTTTCTCTTCTCAAAAGGAAATGTAAAGTCTGAGAGGGAATCTCTTTTTTGTCCTTTTTTTTTTTTTCCCATTGAAATTAGTAAATTACACTACTACAGAAGCCTACAGAGACATGAAGGCTGTGGGTCTCACACTACTGGACAGACCTCTTGGGAGCAGGATATGAAATAATCTGACAGTCAACAACGGTGCAGAAAAGCTGCTGAGCAGAGACAAGCAGAAACCCTGATATTTCCCCTACCTTTCTTTCTGCTCCACTGAGCCTGGGAGCATGAACCTTCCAGCAGAACATCTGGGGCTTGCAGCACCTGCAAGGGCATGGGGTGGCTGGCTGGAAGGTGATGGGTGCTGGGACAGATGTGTGGGCTTGCATGCCAGGAGCCCAATGAAAGCAGAAGCAGCTATATCTATCCCTCTGAGTCCTGGCTTCAAACTCAATTCCCAGCCCTGGGCTGTGATGCTGAGGTGAGCAGTGGTGCTCCCTGATATTTTGGGGGTGGGATCTCCTCTCTCCACCAACTCTACTCACTTCTCCAGGACTGAAGATGAATATTGCTGACTCTGACTTTTTTCCCGGCAAACATAGTGGCTTGTTGCTTTTTTCATTTCCAACAAGATTATGCAAAACCTCCATAGCATTAAGACGTTTATCACCTCATCTTTTAAAATCTTGTTGCTTTCATGTTTATGGTTCAATTGTTCTCAGTGGTGCCTGATTTTCCTCCTATTAGTCATCTTCTTTTTCTTAGCCAGAAAAAAAGCACTCAAACCTCATAAATTCCAGTCCTCTAGAATAGTAAAACTCTATTATTTGTGTTGTCTTCAGTGTAGAGTCATATGCATGCATTATGCACGTTGCTCTCTCATCAACAGTAAAAGAACCCAAAGTATTTCAGAAGAAGAAATGAGGAACACAAATCTTGTGGCCCTTTATAACTTATCTTTTTAAGTCAAAGAAAATTAAGGAGGAGTTTTAATGTTGATTGGAGTGACCCATTTCTAATACCATAATTTGCTAGCAAAGTTCAGTTTACATTGCCGAATTTCTTAATGTGGCAGCTTTCTTAATTAACAGCTACTCAGCTTCTGATCAGGCCCATAAAAGATAATGGGTTGCCTACAGGAAGTAGAAATTTCCTTGGAGTAGTTTCTTGTTCCATGTAAAGCCCGAACTGGCATTTTCCAACAAAATCCAAAGAAGAAAAGAGAAGTTACCTCAAGATTGGCAAGTTTAAATTAGCAGAACTTTCCCTGTAATAAACTATACTTGAGTACTTTACCTATCCATTTCTAATTTGCCCCTTGTAACATCAAATCTGTCTCTCTGCCTGTGTCTCACACTTACTTTTCTGTTCAACCAAACATAAGACTTTGCTCAGTAAAAGGACTCCTCAGAAGACCTTTCACACTATTTAAAACCCAATTACCCCGAAAATCCTTCTCTTCCCAGCTATTTCTCAAGTGTTCAGGTTATGATGAAATTGCTCTGCTTGATTATAACAAGGTACACTTTCCTTACTAATAGAAGAGTAAGAGCTTTTGCTTCTGTTTTCTATATCTGTACACTTATACAAGTCTGCTTGAACAAAAAAGTTGCTGTTTTTAATATTTAATGAGCTATTTTTTAAATATAAATAAGGGTGAACAGAACAGGACGGGAGAGGACAGGAAAGAAGAAGAGAACAAATAATTTTGAAACATGAAATATTTAAGAATTACTCGCAGCGATGGACAAGGAGGAAGCTACTACAGACAGTGCTTCTGTTACTTATTCCTGGATTTCTTGAAGTAAGTTCTTTATTTAAGAACTTATTGGTTTTACTAATATTAGAATAACTCAGGTTCCTTATTTTAATACAAGTGGCAATAAATTCAGTTTTTCTTATTCATGTATCTATAATTTTTCTTGATATGATTTCACATTTTTCTCTTTCATTTTAAGTCTTGCCTGCATTAAGCCATTTTAATGCTTTTGTGGTAAGTAAAATTTAATTTCTGCTAAATTATGAACTGAATGGTGTAGGACTCTAATTCCATGCAGTTTTTATTAGTTTTCACCTGCAAGGAGTTCAAGGTGCTTCTCAAAACCTGGAGAAGTGTTCAACATTTGAGGTAGTATGGATGTTTCCGGTGTTAACCTTCTTCTTTCTGCTGCAATGCATTTGCATTGTGTTCCATTTGTATCCAACCAACAAAGAAATTGCTTTTTAACATTTTTGACACCTTGTTCATGTTGAGTCATGAAATAAAGCATTAAACTATTGTCAGTGGATGGAAAATACAACACTAGTTGAAGACAAACCATGTGCACGAAGGAAAAACAGTGTTGTCAATTTGAGATGATACAGCAGGCGTACATTCTATGTCATGGTAGAAACAGGACAAGAAATTTTACAGAAGCTTTGTACTGTGCAGTGATCAGTACCAAAAATACTTCAACAATATTAGTGCTTTCACCTTTCTGGAATCAAATTCTCATTGTTTTTCAGAAGCTTCTGTGGTTTAGCTTTAGCTGACTTTTATTACTGAACAATGATGTGAAAAACTGATTTTACAGAAAATTTTAGTAGTGACCTGAACTGCAGCATTCATCCTCTTTGCAAACTAGGCACTTGGCTGCACCACTGTAGTGAGACCTAAGATTTACTTCGTCTTTTTAAAAGAAATATTCCAAAAATATTGTTTACTTACTGGCTTTAATAGTAAAATATTCCATTGTTTCAGGATTTTAATGGTATTTTTCTGTAAAAATACTTTGCGTATCTGTCTGCTTATTTATCTAAAGAGAGAAGCTTTTAAAAACATTATTCATTTAGCAGCAAATGTTGGTAGCTGGAATTTATTTCTGCGGTGCTACAAGTAGGTAAATTCACATTGTATCAGTATGTAACTTTTCTGTCGATTTTTTTTTTTTTTTTGTAAAAGATTTTGAGACTCATTCACCCAGGGCCAGATTCAGAGAAGTCCTAAGGTCTTGTGCAGGGTGCTGAGCACCTCAGTCCATATCAGCAGGGATGAAAACTACTGGATTTGACCCCCGCTGCTCTCAGCTCCCCCATGAAATCACTATTTGTTCAAGCTTATTCACATTACAGATATTTGCTCTGTAATTGCTTGCAAAATACCTGGTGAAGTTTTGAGTGAAAGGTGCTGCAAAAGTGAAATATTGATGTTATGGCAAGCACATTGCAACCTCCCCCCAGGTGCATGATTCCCTCACAATAACCTACCTTTGCTGGAAATTTCTGCATAAAATATGTTGACATGAAAGAAACTTCAGAATTCATTAGGAGTTTTCCATAGAGAAAAGGATTTGTCTTTTTTTCTGATACTTTCATTTTTTGGTTTGTTTGTCTCCTTCCTCTCCCCCTCAACAGAACATTTTAGAAAGGGTTCAGCCCAAGTTCTGCAGCTGAAATCCATATATATATATAGTTGTTTGTAGTGATGTCACCATTACAAAATATATTGACTTAATAACTCTTAGTGCAAACCTTTCCTACTAGTATTCACACTACTCTCTGCATAGAAACATTCCTCTGGGAACTGACTATCTGTTTTTCAAAGAGCACAAGAAACTCTGGAATATGAAACTGCGGTATCCTGATGTTAAGTAACACCAGTGTGAGTGACAGTGCTCTGAGTAGCACAAATGCTCATATTTGAAAGTTTTATTCCTTCACCAAAACAAAGTGACAGGAACTAAACGACAGGAAAATAATTTACCTTCCTATTTGCCTGTAGCCTTGTTTTAAGGAGCCAAGTGGAAGTGAAGAATGAAGCAAGAAGATCAATTAATTTTCCATGGATTAAGGTACAGGAGAAGGATGTAAGGAACAGAAAAGCAGATTCTGAACTGATGCTAAAACTTAAGTCACTGCATTTGGCAATGCTTTCAAATATTTCTCTGGAATATTAGGATTCTTTTTGCATACATAGTCACAAAAAGCAGGTTAGATAGTTGAACACCTGGAAAGGTTGCTGAATGCTATTGAGTATAGTATGTAGTATTAAAACTATGTGCGATGTGCTACTAGGCAGAGACAGATTGAAGTTCATGTTAAAGATACATCTGGTGAAAGAGGCTGGGACAGCTGCAGCAGCATTGTAAAGCCATGCACATGAAGTTTTCCTGCTTGAAGGAGTTGCTTTTGCAACAAGATCATTTGCCATCTCTGGGTGAAATAGAATAGATTTTATTACAATAGATTTTATTTAGAGGTTCAATAGGATCTTTCACTTGGACAACATTTTGGCTGACTCTGTGTTTGGTGAATAATATCCTGTAGGTAGATATTCTAGATATTTTTTATTTGCTCGGGTACTATCTTAATGGTTTCTTATCATCTGCATCTACAGGTTTGAGCTTGTTCTTCCTCTCCTTCTCCAGTAGCTGAAACAATACATAAGTAAAATCTCTTTGTTCCTTTGTGGACTTCATGGCAGCTAGTCTTTACAGACAACTAAAAGATGCAAAGAAGCTTCCAAGACTCTTTCCACTCGTTATATGATACAAGGTCTCACTGTTCACCAAGTCTGGGTAAAATATTGTGGGATTTCCTGTCATTAAGGTAACATAGAAAAAGGTAATCTAATCAGACAATATGTCAGTGTAAATTAATCTTAGACCAGCTGGTAAGGTACATTGGTAGCAATGATTTAAGTTTTGGAATTTTTAAATTGGAAGTCATGTGGTGGAAGGTATTAGTTTGGGAAGAGATGAAATGTAATACAAATGTGTAATGTTTGTGGAAAGGACCATCTTGTTTAGACAAGAACAAAGAACAGGCAGTACAACACTATGTGTTATGTACACTGGCTTGGCCTCCTCTGATAGAACCTGCTGTCCCGCTCCCAGCCAGGTCCTGGGTGAGCTAGTACAGAAAACCCTCCTCACACAAGCTCTGCTGCAGGCTGTTCATCTCCCAGATGCGGTGCAGTACTACTTGCCTTGGGAAACCACTTCAACAGGTCAGGTTCAAACCTAGTCAAATCTGGTCATTACCTAACCTTCCCAGTACTTATCTGCTAACGCCTTTCCTTTCTTTCCAGAGTTGCTACATGCTTTCCCAGTGCCTCCTCAGCTTGGTGAGCACCACAGGACAGCCTAGGATGTGTGAGAGACCACCAAGGGGAATTTCTACAAGCAAGCCAGAGTATTGGGAGAGACATGAAAGACACCCTGCCTTGTGGGCATCAAGTCTGCCTCCCCTTAGGCGAAAAGGCAATCCCACAGATGTTTCAGAAAGTTTAAGGGTCCTGGTTTAATTCATCCTCTGTCCAGGATACAAGAAGCTGTTAAAGACCTTGCCATTTTGAAAGCTCTTTCAGAAGTCCGGAAAAATGTCTGTTTGAATCCCAGCTACAATCATACAGAGGATGATTGAAAGTGAATTGAATTTTATTTCGTATGTAGGTACCATTATATTTTCTTCAGATTAGCCTTGTTGATGACATTGATATCCTTACAAAAAAAAAAAAACCCTGCTTATAGCAGGATGTATCTCTGGGATAAATACGGCTGCAAGAGTGAAAACAAACTGGCTTTCTGTAGGAAGATGTTTTTCTATAAACAGTGCTTTGTCCAAGCTGCAAAGAGTACAGGGGTGAGGTAGCTCTAGACCATATAAGATGCCCACCAGTATCTTATTTTTTTTGTGTTTTAAATGAATTTGGATGGGGTCTATAGGTAACTCCAAGGCAGAACTTATGCCAGCTCTGTTAACTGCTTTCCTCAGGATAAAATACTCAGGACACAGAAGAAATGTTGATTGAAAAAGGTTCTATTTACCTCACCTCTTGTTGAATTCAGTAAATCTGTCTCTCTCTGCAAGTGAAACAGAAATAAGAGGTTTTGAGTGCTGTGCTATAGTTTTTCTTTTGTGATTTATAAATTTTTAAGTCTGAATGTTTAGCCAGCTGCGTGTTTATTCTAGACAATTAGTTAAAGACGTATGCCATCACTTCTCCCTGAGATCTGCAATCTCGGTTTGACCCAATCATCTAAGTCAATGCACTGTTATTTGGGCATTCTTATTTTCCTCACTCCATCAGTCATTTCCATCACATTATTTTGCCGAGAAATAGTGACGATGTCAAGATAACTTTTCTTTCCACAGCCTTGACATCTTGTTTTGATCCTACTTTGGCAAGTAAGTATAGTGAAATCCCTGAATTTACAAATGTATCTGATGTTGGCCATTCATGTTTCAAGCCTATTGATTCTGAATAAAGTTGTCTTGAAGTTAAATTAGGCAACAAGGAATTCCTAATTTTTCTATTGATCTGCTATGTAGTGTGAGACTTGTGGTATCAGTCACCTGTGCTTTGCTTTCCTCATCCATGAGAACAAGTCATAGAAGAGTGCTGGGGGTCACAGATTAAACACATTTTATGAGCATTAAGGCAGATTCTTCTTCTTTCATTATGTAATATCTCATCTTGCAGTGTAAAATAGATTCATTACTGTTTCAGTAACACATCGTGTAACATGGTGGACTCAAACATAACCTGATGACCAGAATGTCAACTTTGACCAATGTGTGTTTGCCGTACCTTGCACATTAAATTTATTTCTGAGTAGTTGTAACAGAGAATGGATTTGTTCTTTGAGCCAGTTGTAATTCAACAGATCATTAATGACAAATGGCAGAATGCCCCAGCCATCCTTCCAGGCACTACTCCAGATGGAAGTCATTGGATAAAGAACAGGAAGGTTTGACAGAATGTGAAAAAAGAATAAATTTGCTACACATCATTCATTTTGCCTGACTGCAATAAAATAATTATAATAGAATGTTGTCACAGGGTAACAGGCTCCTGCTGCTTTAGAAATGCTTTGCAAAACAGATGTTTACTTTCTCTGTGGGAGACATTGATCCCATGACAACAATCTTTCCTATTTAGGGAAAATTAAGTACTTATAGGTTCAGCAGTACTATAAAAAGTTCATTATAAAAAGCCATATAATGTAATAGGTGAAATAATATGAACTATATACGTGATGTATGTGATACATGGAACTAATAACTAAATTGGATTAATTCAAATACTTTCTTTCAGCGTCTTTGTGACCAACAGTTTCTCAGCAAAGGCAGATAAGACAACTCAATGCACTATGATGAAGTTGTTTTGGTATTTTAATCTTCTAAGACCATGTGAGCTTCAGAAAAATAGCATTTGTGAAAAAAACAATAACATCAAAACTCCAGCATACAGTGTCTGATGAGAAATGCTTGAACAATTATCAATAAATCAACACATTGTAATTAATGAAAATTAAAGACTATGCATTTTGTGTCAGAACTGGACTCAGTATTGTGAGTTTTGCTTACTAGCTCCAAAATAAAAATTTAAAAGAAGATAAAAAATAATGAAATATTTGTGATTTTTCAAAATATTTTTCTTAGAATCACAGGATCACAGAATCATTTAGGTTGGAAAAGACCTTCAAGATCATCAAGTTCAACCTTTGACCAATCACCCCCTTGTCAACTACACCATAGCATTAAGTGCCGTGCCCAGTAGCTTCTTGAACACCTTCAGGGAAGTCTGCTCCAATGCTTAACAATGCTTTCTATGATAAAATTCTTCCTGATGTCATCCTGAACCTACTCTGGCACAAGCTGAGGCTATGTCCTCTTATCCTGTCACCAGGTGCCTGGGAGAAGAGATCAAACCCCTTTCACAACCTCCTTTCAGGAAGTTGTAGGGAATGATAAGGCTCCCTCTGAGCCTCCTTTTCTCAGGATAAACAATTCCAGTTCCCTCAGCTGCTCCTCATAAGACTTGTGCTTCAGACCCTTCTCCATCTCCATTACCCTTCTCTGGACACGCTCTTGTCTTTCTTGTAGTGAGTGACTCAGAACTGGACACAGGATTTGAGGTGCAGCATCACCAGTGCCAAGTTCTGGAGACAATCATTGCCCTGGTCCTGCTGGCCACACTCTTGTTGACACAAGCCACGATGCCATTGGCCTTCTTGGCCACCTGGGCACACTGCTGGCTCATATTCCACTGTCCGTCTAATGAGAAGGACAACTTTACATTAAAAATTGTAAAAGAATTAAAAATATTCATATTTTTTTCTGATCTGTCTGCAATACATGTGGGACACATACATTGCATTCTGTTATAGTATGATAGAAATGTTACATAGGCTCTGTTTTGGTGAACCTTGTACTTTATACAGACACTTCTGCTATTTATCCAACAATGTGTCAACTGCAAATTTGGCTTGATGAGACACGTATAAAAGAAGAACACTTGTTCTCTTATGTGCTGTAGATGTCTATGTCTATGAGCTGTCAAAGGCATTTGACTGTCAGATGAAACAACCTCTGTGGTATTTAGCTTTTGCCAAGGTTGTGTCTGGATCAGGAGGAATAAAATGAGAATAATTAACTAGGGAATGAATGACTTATTGGCTGACCAGACTCACCTCCAGGACCTGCATCATCTTGGATCTTCTGCTGTCCATTTCTATTTAGCTTGAGACACCTTATGATGGTGTTTGGTAGTTTTCCAGCTGGTGCCCTCTATCCAATTCCATGTACTTCACATCATGAATCCCGGAGCTGCAACATGCAGACTACCAGCATCTTTGTAACTGGACCAGGCAGGTTTGAGGCTTACTTCCACCAGTTTTAAAGTTTGTAGGTGATCAGGATAGCCAATGAATAACAACACTGAATCCGGGTTTACTCAAAATACTACTTTAGCTTTAGCTTAAGGAAAGATTTTTTTGAAGACCTTAATGTCATTTTTACTAAGCATCTTTACTAAGATGTTGAAGGAAAATGTCTTTTACATTTTTAAAAAGAGTTCATTTGGTATACAAGCACATTTAATTATAATAATCCTGACCTCACTTTAGCTAAGAATTAGTCACTTTAGCTAAGAATTAGTCACTTTAGCTAAGAATTTCCCTTCCCATTTCAGGGTTACCACAAGCATAAAAGGAATATGGCCATGAGGGGAATGAGGAAAGTAATTTTTAATGCTGCAAGGGTAACTCAAGAGCACTGTCAAATGCTAACAATAAATTGCATTGGGGAGTGCTACTTTAAACTTCAAGAAAAAGAGGAAACTTAAGTCTTAAAAAGTGTCAGCTCTGTCATGTTGAAACCCTTTTTCCCTAGTGCTGAATAAAATGCAAATTTGCCTCCAAGCAAGTTGCTTACCCTACAGCTGAAATGCTGCACATGGAACCAGTTGACACTTTGATATTTTAGCAGTTTAGACTTATAAATATGTATTTACATTTTCCACGCTAAACTATGTGGCTCTTACCCAGTTGTCACTGTCACTGCATCAGCCAAGAAGCCAGTGGAAGTTTGCTTCACTGAGGACTATACAGAATGGTCTATGAGAAGCAAGTAAATTTAATGGAAATGGAAGCATATGTGAAGAAAATTAACATCTTAACACAGAGTACCCTGTGCTAGGGATGATGTTTAGCACCAAAGGGCACCTTCTAGACCCTTTAATTCCTAAGTCCCCTCAAAGGCAGAAGCTTGGCCTGAGAGACTTGTGCAGCAGGTCTCAAAGAAACCGTGAAAATGAGGATTTCTTTAGAGGGAAGAAGGAAGAGGTCTCCTTCCCTTTAGAGGGAAGAAGGAAGAAGTAACTGTTTCATCTCCCTGCACTCAGACACTGATGAATATTGTTAATCACTAGAGGTGGAAACACAGATGAGGACAACAGATCTGAAGGTTCATGTGTGTATTAGCTTAACATGTCTGATTTGTGTCCTAGGGCTGTTGAGGGTATCACCAGGACTGCAAAAAGAAAGTCTGAGCATCTCAAGTGTACTATTTCACAAGGCAATAGAAGGTAGTATGGACCACTCTGGCTTTACTATACATCCTTTCAAGCCTCAGGCGTGAAGCACTAGAAATTAAAAAATTACATCAAGAGAAAAGATTAATTGTTTCTCTTACTCTCTATATATTTCTATAGGAAAAAAAAAAGAGTAGACACTAGGTGAGTCATAAGAAAGAGGGATGACAACACTGAACGCAATGTCCTGGCAAGAGTTGTGCCCTAGTTAAAAGCAGCATGCTCAGCCACAGACTTGTGCCCCTTCTGAGAGCAGACACTGGCTTAGCCTGCCTAAGGCCATGCTCAAAAGCTCTTTCATTCCTGTGCAAATCTTCCTAGTTTCTTCAGTAGCTTCTTGTTTCGGCTGCACTCAGACATTTAAAAGGATAAGGCTGTAAAACATGTCATAATACAGGGAAAAGGCAGAGTAAAAACTATCTTAAAATCATTGCCTTTTAAAATAAGTTTTATTTGAACAAAGGCAAAGTACTGACAAGTTGTCTTCCTTGATGGTAGGACGAGCCACTACAGCTGAGATCACATTTTCTTGGAGCATTTTTACTGAGAAGAACTACATGGGGTTATCACTATTGCCATGAAGCTCTAAAAGTGTCTTTAAACTGACAGCACGGGTAGGGAAAGCTGGGAAGGAGACACCTTGCTTGTCATCCTGGATCCAAGCTCCTCTGCTTTGGGTCCTCTAAACCAGTCCTTTCTACTCTTGCCAAGGTTGTAGCAGACGAATGAATTTAGTTTCTTCTTTTCTGTTTTGGACATGACCCGCAGTGTTAGCAGGAGCAGTGCTTGCACAAAGACGAGGAGAACTTTTGACTCTGAAAGCTGGTGGCCGGCATCCTGCCTTCCCAGCTTTCAAAACGATTTATTTTCTAAGCTTCAGCTCCACGAATGCCATTCCAAAAGTTCGCTGGCGGTGAGCGGCAGGCAGGGAGAGCGGACCGGCTTCTCCGGCCGCCGGAGCTGCCAGGGAGCTGTCCAGCACCGCGGCGGGACGGGAGGCGGCGGCCGCAACGGGTGGATGCCGGGACCGTCCCCAGACCCTTACACGGGCACTGCCGCTCCCCGCGGGGCCCCGCGGGAAAACCGACCCGCTTCCCCCTTCCCCTTCGCTCAGCTCCACAGCGCAGGGCGGAGAGCGGAGCGCCCTTCCCGCCCTCCCATCAGCCGGCGGCGGTGGGAGCGTGGGCTGCCGCCGGCCCGGCCCTCGGCCCGCCCCTCGGGAGCTGCCGGGGCGGTGCGGGCGGTGCGGCATCCCCCCGGAGCGGGGCAGCGGGGCCGGCGGCGGCCGCGGCAAGCGGGGCCGGGCGCGACAGGCGGCGAGCGGCGCGGGGGAGGCGGCAGGAGGAGAAGGAGGAGGAGGAGGAGGAGGAGGGGGAAAGGGCTCCAAACAACACGTGATCCCCGCGGAGCAGCGAGGGAGCCGGGGGAGGGGAGAGCGGGGCGGGCGGCCGAGGCAGAGGAGGGCAGCAGTCGCTGCCGCCGCCGCCGCTTTAAAGCCTCCCGGCGCGGCTCGGCGCGGCACCCGCGCTCCCGGCCCGGCGCGGCGAACCGCGGAGCGGGGTCTTCTGCGCCGGCCCCGGCGCGGCGGCTTCGCCGCTGCCTCTC
>JAWMRA010000001.1:41750817-41887924 GCA_035584735.1 Pseudotriccus pelzelni | reverse complement strand
CCGCCCAGGGGCACCCGCGGCCATGCGAGGCGGCCGCCCCCGCGGCCGCTCAGCTCGGCGCTGCCCGCCGCGGCTGCCCGCCGCTCCGCGCTGAGCGCCGCCGCCGCCCCGCGGCACCATGTCCCGCCGCAAGATCTCGTCGGAGTCCTTCAGCTCGCTGGGCTCGGACTGCCCGGAGACGAGCCCCGAGGAGGAGGGCGAGTGTCCCCTGTCCCGCCTCTGCTGGAACGGCAGCCGCAGCCCCCCTGGCCCCGCCGACACCCCCTTCGTCGCCGCCGCCGCCGCTGCCACCGCCGGGGCGCGCCGCGCTCCGCGCCGCCGGCGGGTCAACCTGGACTCGCTGGGCGAGAGCATCCGCCGCCTGACGGCCCCCGCGGTGAGTGCCCCGCCACCGGCCCCGGCCCGCCCGCGCCCCGCACAGCCCCACGGCCGCCCCGCGGGGTCGGGTCCCTGTCGGGAATGGGGTCGGCTGTGCCCGCACCCCCCTCCGGGACGATCCCGCTGGGCCGCTGGAGCCCGCTGCCTCTCCGTGGCCGCTTCGGCTGTCGGCTGCCGGCTGCCAGCCCCGCAATACCTGCGGGAGTACAGCTCCCGGCAGCCCGGTGCTGGAAATCGGGTCGGGAGTCACGCTTAGGCGCAGCTGCCGCCTTGGCTGGGTTTATCATTTCTGCCGAGTCCCTTTCTGAATGAAGTCGATATGGTAAAGTGCTTATCACAGGTCCTAGCAACTTTTTTGTATATATATAAAAAGTTACATCTCTCTGATGCACAGCATGCACATTCTTCCTTCAGCATCGAGGGGATGTGAACTTACTACATTTGTAGGGCTTCTCCATACTGAATAGGGTAAAGCAAAGTTCTGGCTATGTGTTCAGAAATATTTCAGCAACAGATTTCCTTGTGCCTCCTGGATGCGCAGACATTCCTGACAGATCGGTTTCTTTAAAGTGGACTTTGAAATCCGTGACTTAACGATTATGTGGATAGCTACACCTGTAGTTGAGAGTCTGTGAACCATTGTCCGTGTGCTAAAATAAGAAGTGATTTCAGATTGATCCCATAATATATGGTAGTATCAGTTTGTAAGACTGAAATCCATGTCTCAGGAGTTCTGATAGATTAGTGTAACATAGAAGGTTCTTCTACAGCCTTTCTGTTACAATTGTGCTACACTCCTGTACGTATCTCTGTGAGATCATCACTAAAATTTCCTCATAAAGTTTCAGTTGCAAGTGAATGCTTGTTAGGTCTCTGGAACAGCTTAATGTATTAAGGCATAAAACCTTTTTTGCAACAAATAGTCTGAATCTGCAGGACAACTCTATCTGATATTGTGGCATTGGATCATCTTTTTACATTATTGTTAGCTAGCTTTGGAAACTACTTATGAGTCTCACCACCATCCACTATCAGTTTGTGTCAGTTTTAATATACCCTTTTCTGTTTGGTGTTTGTTTAAGTGGCTGGATAGGAGTAGACAACCTGTTTAATGGGAGAAGTCAGTGCATCACATACCAAATAGTCATCCAATTTAAGTTAAGACTTTTCTTTCCCATTGATTTTTTCCCCTCTCCACTGGGAATCTGGTCTTGTAATGCTGGTATTAATAGATGATATCTAAGGTGACCTGTCTTGTTTTAGTACAAAAAGAAAGCTATTTAATTTGATAATGATACAATGGTATAATTAGAGCATGTGTTACCCAAAATATTTGAAATATTCTGAAGTAGCTCAGTGCAGTATTTTTAGATAACCTTAGTATTTGTATTTCTCCAGCTTGCTATAAAAGACAATTACGGTTTTACAGCTTTGGTGAATTGTCAAATATGTTTTCAAAATAAACACATTCTTTGAATTAAGAGATGAGGAAAACTTTGATAGATCTAATAGTCCTCTTTCCTTCCTGCTCCCAGAGCAATTTTGTTTAAGAATGCAAAAATTTCATCCAACCTGGTTTTGATGTCCCAAACAACAGCTTCCATGGTTTCTTTGGGACGTAATTGTAGCAACCCTTATTGCCCAAAAACTGTGTTATTTTTAAATTTTAATGTGATACACATTGCTTAAAATTTCCTCTTTTATCTTGGCATTGTAACTACTGCTTCACTCCCATCTTACACATTTTGGCACAAATTAATGTCATTAAGTCTAAAAGGTCATGTTGTCATACTCCTGGTATAAGTCAAGAACCAGGTTCCCTGCCTTTTCATTTTTCACTCAGAGAAGCTGCTGTTCAGATGCACTGTTATTTTGGCACATTCTTACCGAGTTCTGGGATACTGAATATATGCCTTCATGCAACAAGTCCAGTTGCCATATGTCTAACACTTTCAATGTGATTATTTTTGCACATCTGCTGGTATAAATCAGGAATGACTTTAATTAGAAATAAAAAATAAACTTTGCCTATGAAATTGTTGCCAAATGGGACTAATTTCTGTTGTTTGTAAAATTAGAAGGCAAGTTTGAAAGGTGCATTGACAAATGTTCTTTCTAAACAAAAAGCTTTAATACTTTTTTATCCATGTATGTGAACCTTCATTCCATAATACTGTAGATATGGGTCTCTGTTAAGCATATAAACATATTTATGCACATAAAAATGTATATACTCTATATCCAGTCTGCAAGGTTTAATGTTTTCTTTTTAAACATGAATGCAGCAGTAATTTGTCCCCATTCCAACACCTGAGGGATACTACAGGTTCTTGATGTTTATTCTTAACCTTAGTTTTGTGCTTTCCTTCAGCAATGGTAAGGGTCGAAATCCTCAGTAAAATATTTTTTGGTGCTTTCACTGAGGAAAAATTCTGTGTGTGTGTTTAATACTACTGTGCCATGCAGAGCCTGCGTCTTATGAGTGGTAGCACAAAACTGTGTATGAAAATATTAGTATCTTCTGTGCCATGCATTCATGAGTTAGTACAGCTGGACTGTAAAAGATTATGTAGAATGAAGTGCAGTAATTAAGTATTTGTAAATACAGTAAAATACAATGAAAATAAGTTACTGCATTTTTTTATCACTTGTAATCTTGGTCTCAGTTTTAGCTGAGTGTGACTTTGCACAAATATCACTTTTTGTGGAATCCTGGGAAAAAAGTGAAAAGTGAACCTTGCTGTGTTGCAGCAAGGGGTGAATCCAACCCCTTCTGCTTGCTCCCAGAGAACAACTTCTAGCACTTTCTAGCACACAAGATTTCGCAACCTTTCTCTTAAATTGAATTTTGGAGATTTTTTTTCCCTTGCAGTTGTTATACTAAAGGATGTAGGGACCTGATCCTCAGTCAGCACAGGTTTATTTTATGTTCCTGTGGGTTTGTAAATGTTTCCCAACATGCCCGGATGGGTGAAGGGTTGATACTGTTCATCTGGAACTTGCTTACTGCAAACGCTCTCTTTTTTGATAGCTAGAACTAGAAGGATGATAGGGATCATCTCCCACCAAAACAGCTGCGTATTTTGAGGAAAAATGTGTAGTGATGAGACCTGTGTACATACCCTGCCATTGGCTGTGCTGGGAAAGGTCCGGGAAAGAGGGTGCACCAGGCAGGGAGGCAGAGCAGCGGCAACTCAAGGAGAGGCAGCTTTTTTGTCACAGCTGCACTCAACAGACTGACAGTGCACGTACTGAACATCACATCAAGTTTCTGCCCTGCTGCCTCACCAAGTACCAAGTTTGCTGAGTAATCAGGTGAACTGATAACAGCAGGGTCAAGGCCCTGGCAGCAGCTGGGCACAACCAGCTGCCACAGCCCGTAGGGTCTTGGGAAGCGTATCCAGCCAGGGCGATGCTTAGCACCGGAGTGGGGAGATGGTGTTTTGTGGGACCAAACTTGGCTGCTCAGTGCAATAAACCCCAGGTGTTGCACAAAGCTCTTGTGACTCCTTCAGCTCAAGAGATCATGGACAACAGTGCTCCATGCATATTGCCCCGTGTCTGGCTCTACCCTCTCACAGCCTTTCATCCATGTGATGTTCCCACAAAGCTGAGCTCGTAATTGTGGAGGCAGTTCCTATCCATTCTAAGGTATCCCTAAATCATGTTTCTGACTGAGCACAGGTGTCCTCTGTCCTCCTTCATCTGAACCACTGTCAAAGGGTCTTTGGTTATGCACTCGGATCAGGAAAATCTGGAGCTAGATCCACCTGCTGTCCAAACACAGTTGGCCTTGTTACTGGGCTGGGTTCAGTTTATTGGAGATAAATAATAAAATGTTGGGAACCTAATAGGAACATTGATTTAAGACCTTGTTTTTAAGAAGTAACTCAGTAATTATATGTATATCACAAGCAAACGTAATGATACATTTTGCTTTTGATTCCAGCTTTGTTACTGTGTTTCATTTTAAAGGATGAATTTTACACCCACAGTGACACAAATTTTGATTAATTATAACTGAAAAAGATGATACTATATGCTATTCATTATTAAAATAATTTTTTTCTGCCCTTAAGAACGCTGCTATATGAGAATGGTATCCTGGCACCAGTTGACATAGCTTGATTCTTTAGAAATGGCATTTAGTATCTTACTGAATTCCAGTTCCTTGCAGCAATTTTCACATTTGCTCTAGTTCTATCTTGACTTGTATCCAATACCAGGCTGAAAATAGAAACAAAATCAGAAAAACATAGTTTGTCACTGATTTGAAAAGTCAAATACTCTGCTTGGATCTAAGAGTCATGGACTATACGAAAGGAGCTGGGAGTGACTGGGCATTCATTTAGAGGAGACTGCGTACCCCCAAGCGCTGTAGTGATCTTTCTGGAATGAGAATTACAGCATGACACAGCTTTAAACTGACTAACATTTATTTACGTTTGATTTTCTTTTCCGAATGGTCTATGTAACACATCTCTTGAACTATGAACATTATTAAGTGAAAATCATTTCTGTTATACTTTTCTGTTCATCTGCAATTATTCCTGCTTTTCTTTAAAGGCCCAGTTGAAGACATATTAAAGTAAGAATATTTTTTTCCTATGTAATCTAGGAAGCTACTACTGGCTGCCGCCAAATAGTTGGAATTTAAGAATTGTCTTTTTTGAATATAGCCTTCCTCCTAACAGTGGGAGAAAAGTGAACCTAAAGGCAGTCATTTACGTTACCGTGTAGGGGATTACTTATGTCACAGTAACTTCGAATTGCTTAATGGCAAGTGAATCCTCCAGTGCGTGGAGGTGGGGTTTTGGCAGAGAAGTTACAATATAGCAGCTTATAGCTAACCTGGCTCTATCATAAACCTCTACCACTTAGTCTCAACGAGTGCTACTCCTTTTAGAAGCTATAACAAGTTGCTGCCACTAGAAGGAGAGGTAGCAAATTGATTTTTGCATAAGAATTTTGAGAAAAATTTGCATGAGTATTCTGAGCTCCTTATGACTCACAGTAACCCACCAGGTATAGCTAAGCTCTGCTGTTGTAGAAATGACTTCCACCTAACTTTATGAATGAAATAAGATAATGTCAAATGATATTGGTATCAGTGGTGTGATGAGCTTATTCACCTGATAGCCCAGGCTGGATGAGCTTCATGAATAACATCCTTCTCAAGAATGTGGGCGTGAAGCATGAAAGTGGTTGAGAAAGGCACATCCCATGAGAAACTCTCAATTCCAGCAGGCAAACAGGATGAATTTTTTTTTTTTTTTTTAAAGCATGATAAAATCAGACTTTTGCTGAGTATCTTTCAACTTAACAGAGAGTAAATTCATTTATACACAAGGTCACATGAGTAGTCAATAGCCAGTCGATCTGTTATTTCACAGAATGAAATAGGATTGTGGTGTGTTAAACAGGAACATTCTGGAAAACTTTCATCAATCTGAGGATCATAGTGGGTTTTGTTTGTTTGTCTTCTTCAGTAGTCCAGCATCTAATGCAAGGAAAATTCAGCCTTGGCAAATACATTATTAAAAAAAATTAGCTGCACCAGAAGGCCTGCAGCATTGAAGTATTGCAGAGGTCATTTCATTGAGGATGAATTTGAATATTTGACATCTAGTGCTTAGACTGATCATAGCAATATTTGGTTTCTTAATGTTTGTGAAATTCCAGGCTGAAATCTTAATTTCTCTACAGTGCTTGGGAAAAAAAACCTGTCTCAGGAACATTCATACATTGCAGGCAATCTTTGCTGCCTGGAAGCTGTGGACATATCCCTGCAGGGGAACAGGCTCGCCCACAGACAGAACTGACCCGCTGGCTGACAACCCAGAGTGTGGCAGCACCAGTGTTAATCCCACAAAATTGATCTAAATTGTTTTGAACTTCTCTGCCTGTCCCCTGGCCAAAGTGACCAGGTGCAGATAGAGAAAGACATAAAGTAGATGAGAATGTCATGATCATTAATCTATGCCCCTCAAAAAGCAGTGTGCCCTCATGACTGCATCAAAATGAGTGTGAAAGTCCTTCATTTGAAATTGTGTGAGCAGAGCCAGTTACCACCTCACAGTGGTTGGGTGTACTCTGGTAAAATGTGTAATGTTAACACAGAGGAAAGCCCTGTCTTTCCTTCTACCGCTTGTGCTAATGGTAAAGGCTGCTATAAAGAGCTTTGAGTAAAAGAAATTGTACCATCTCATATCCAGATTCTTTCTAGATGTGCGTGTTTGCTAATTCTCAGTCTGAGTTTTAAAATTAAGCCAAAAATTCTGTGGATTGTCCATAGGTTTCAAAGGGATAAATACATTTGCAGATCTGCATATGAAATTAGGTCCAGTTATACTGAGGAAATTGGTTCTTTCTCAGTCTCAGCAGAAGAAATTCCTTGAGAAGGACTGACATGTAAAGCATGACTGACATGTTGGAGTAGCACTGATTATTATACAGCATACACTATTATGTAGTAGATGTTTGCTGCATGAAAAGATGAACAGGTAGTATTAGTGGTAGATCATCTGTTATATTCTTACCTACTGAACATATTCTCTCTGCATCACAGGACAGATCTTCTATCCATTTCAGACATGGCGGAAGTTCAAAGATGAACAAAGTGATCCCAGATGGTGTTACAAGGGATAGCACCCTGAAATATTTATCCTTCACTGTCAAGGAGTTAGACTAGATGATCTAATAGGCAATTTCCATCTGTAATGTCTGTGATTCTTCTAGTTGAAAAGCAGCTGGGGATGCAGAAGTTATAATTTCTAATTATTGTTTAGCTCTGCTTTATTTCTTCACAGTGTTTGCATTGTTGTTGCTATGAAATAGTATTGGGTAAAATTATTAGTCTCAATGTTATTTATTAAATTAAGGACATTTCCTCTAATGTGCACAAGTATTTCTCTGTAAAGAGTATCCCTGTTTGCATGAACTGTGGAGCAGAATGTTCTCAGGTTAATCTGCCAGTGGTACTGAGCTCTGGCACTTCATCCTCACCTGGTCCCATTTGGATCATTGTGAGCTGTTGCAGGGCAGCTTGTTTTGCCTCCAGCTGTCAGTCATCCTGCCCTGTATCTCCAAAGAGTCCCCACCTGGGGATTCTGCATCATGCTCTCTTGATACCAAATCTGGTGCTAGTCATGGAGGTCTACAAGGAGTTGGTGCTTTTATCTAAAGTACAAACATGTGGAATTAGGAAGCTGGTGTTCATGAAGAAAAAATACATTTTTAGCTCATAGAGTTGCAGAGAAAAAATGAGTGCACCCTAGATGTTCAGAAGCCAGAGAGCAAACCTATATTTTTTCGTGATTATATTATCAAAAACACTAAAATTAAATCCCCAAAGATTATTTATTTTTTTAAATTTTTCAGATGATTGCTTATGTTGAGACTCTGCTTTCCATTTCTGATTTATGTCTGTTCCCTTTGATTTCATTTTTCAGCTACTGGGAGTGGGAAAGGGAGGAATCCTGGCTGTGCAGGACCTGCTAGGAGGTCTTCCTCCATTCTGCATCATCAGAAAATTATTGGATGCCAAAGGAGCCTTCCTTTTCTTTTTGCTTTCTGCTCTTCCCTAGCTACATCAATTTCAGTGCTTATCTCTCAGCACTTGGGAATGTTGATAAGTGTTTGTCTTCAGCTGGAGCCTTGATTATTTGTTTAAAACCACTTTAATTCAATATTTTGGTGACCAGAAGGATAGGCAGAGAACAGTTTTTCGCTGCTTACATGATCATGGAATAAATATTAAAAAACCCCATGCTCGAAATGACTGTTTTGCCATTTATCTTCTTTTGGATGAGCCAGATGCACACCTGCTCATGTGTGCTTAGAGATCTGTAATCGCCTATGCACAAAGGCTTGACTAAAATTGTTTTTGAAATATGAAAAAAAAAGTTTTTCTTTAATGAATGATCACCAGCAGTGGAACTGGCAATTGAAGTATTATACATCTGGTGAGTTTATGATTGAACACTTCAAATTTGAAGCATTTAAAACTTTCTGCTTCAAAGTGCTGATTTGGCTGGGATCCGTGGTATCCTGCCTCTCTTGTATGCAGAGGTGCAGATTCCTCTAGGAAGGACTTTGCAACTCCCCAGGGCACAATAACCTGGAGGAGCCCCCTGACCTGACTTGAAGAAATTCTGATATAAACAAAGTGATTTCTAACTGAGCCTGTTATGCTTTTCAATGCTTCAGCTTCTATGTTTCAAATTTTAAGCATTCAAGTTTTTAACAGCATAATTGCTGAAGCTCTTCTGATGCTCAGCTAGGAGCCATTTAGCTTTTACAAGGAAAAAATGTTAGGGTTAAGGAGGAACTGTCTGTGTACCTGGCTGCTCTCTTGGTTCTGGACCTCTCTGTTCCATTCTTCCCTGATACTGTCTAGGTATTCTTAGGATGCAGAAGGGATGGGCTGGAGAATTTGAAACTGCATTTATGTAAATGTAGACTGAGTCATCTGGGATACTGTGTGCAGTTCTGTCACCTCAGGGTGGGGTTTGTCTGTCCTCACTTAAAAAGATGTCGAAGTCTAAAGCAATCACTCAATGTCTTCTCTAGACAAAAGAAAGAAATGGGTATTTATAAAGACTGAGTCCTCAGGCGTGTATTAGATGCCAGCTGTAGGATGAAATGAATCACTTTGGGTGCCTGCAGTTGGGCAGATGAGCCCTACCATTTATTTCTGAAGGTGTTGCAATCAAATGAAAGACATTTCACAGGCAACAGAAAATGGCTAGGGAATAGGCTAAAGTCTCTGTCCTCTGAGAAGATTGGAAAGCTTATGTTTGATTGCCTTAGGAAAGACATTTATAACAAGGGATGCAATTAAAGTGGAAGTTCTTTTCCTTTGTCTGCAAAACTGAGGTGATGGAGCTGCAAGAAGGGAAAATTGAACTAAGAAAAAGAAAAAAATTGTACACAATGTATAAACTAAAAGCTGTTTTCAGAGAAAGTTGTCTGAGTTAAAAAAAAATTAGGAATATTTCAAGTTCATTTAGACAAATATCTTCATAAATGTTTTCTCCAGTTAGTCACAGAAGTGGTTTTGAGGAGTTATTACTCCTCTGTCTTCAGGACTTGAACTGGTCTTGCGCTACTAGAAAGCAAGGTGAGATCTAGAAAGGAGGGCAGATTTTCTTAGGAGTGCATCTTGTAAACTGTGGCAGCTGCTGGAGTGACAGTGGCTGTCATGACAGGGCTGCCACTGTCAGGATTGCTGCCTGATGGTGTCAACAGCCATGTGCTCTGGTCATAGCTCTGAGGTGCCGGGTGGAAGAGCTGCAGTAGATCGTAAGCAGGCTGTGTACATTAGGGAGGATGGACAGGTCTTTCCAGATATCCTGCAGGGCCAAGAAACTGAGCTCCATGTTGAAAGAAAGGAGAGAAAAGCAGAGATAACCTTTGAGAGTCAAAGGTGGAAACTCCCAAGGTGGGGGAGGTTGGAGGTTTGTTTCTTCTGACAACAAAACAAGGGCCCCTTTTCCACCTGTGATTTCAGCAGTAACAGGAGGTAAAATGCTTTAGGAAAAGGTGGAAGAGATGACCTGCCTTGGGATGAGGCAGATGAGCAGAGCCTCAGCTCTTAGAGGCTTCTAGAAAAGGAAGGTGGTAGGTATCAGAGGCACTCATCTGCCGGCCTGCCTTGTTGTCTCAGGTTTGCTGCTTGCCAAGAGCTCACACATACATATTGCAAAGAGGCTGCCAAAGCTTGTTTGTCTCCTGGACTGTGACTCCCACTGCTCATCCCTGTGGGAACCAATGATAGAGCCAGAGGAAACCTGGAGAGTATCAGGAGTGACTACATGGCTTTGAATGCAAGGGCAAAGGATGTGGGTGCCCAGTTGGTGTCTCCTTGATCTGGCTAGTGAAGGGGGAAAGGGTCTGGTTGTATAAGGCGCATCTAGTAAGGCAGTTTGTAGCTCCGTTGGTGGTGTTGCTGGCAGGGCAGGGTTTTGATCTCTGTGGACATGGGACATAGTCAGAGGAGCAAGAACTGCTGAGCCAGAATGGCATTCATCTGACAAAGTGAGACAAGATCTCTTCTCACCGATTGTACAACCTTGTGAGGGAGGGTTTTAAGTTATGTTTGTTGTGGAAGGGTGTTCATTCTCTGAAGAGTGAGCAAAAAGATGGAAGAGGCTCTTGTGCTCACTTTGTGAAAGCAGCATGACTGGGAGCCCATCTCAAGTGCCTGTGCCCAAACAAAGGGAGCAAGGGGAGCAAAAAGGTGGCATTAGACATCCCCGTGCTGCCACTGTGCTTGGACCTCCTGTGGGATTTCACACACCCTTGTGTGTAAGGGCTCTCAGTCTGAGAGTTCTGCAGGAGATAGACACAGGCTCTTCAGGAAGGCCAGGCTGGGAAGCTGAGGAGCAGGACCTGCACTCTATGCAAAGAGGTGGCAGCAGCGAGAAGGCGCTTCCCTTTGAACAGGTCAAGGTGGCCTAGAGCATGAGAGTCAGGAGCAGAAGACAGATGAGCGGGTTTGGTGTGGTGGTATGTCTGCTGCACACTGTCTGGTCAAGAAGTGAAAGCAGAGAAAGCCTTTAGACTGCTAGCTGAAGCTTTGAAATGGTAAGCCTTGTTATTTATGGGGGACTTGAGCCAACTCAGAATCCATTAGAAGAGCAATAGGTCTGAGCACAAGCAGTGCAGGAGATTTTTGGAGTGTGCTGAGGACAGTTTCTTAATGCAGGTGATCAAGGAGCTGACAAGATAGGAATACTCTGCTGGAGCTTTTACTCACAAATGAGGAAGAACTGGTTGAAGGTCTAAAGGCTGAAGAATCCCTGGCAAAAGGGATCATAAGATGCTGGAGTTCAAAACACTGAGAGGGATGGGAAAGACAAATAAATGGACTTATACTTCAGGAGAGCAGATTTTGACTTCTTCCTAGATCTTTTTGGCAGGCTCCAATGGAAAACTAGCCTATAGGGTAAATGGGTACAAGAAGCTAGTTGAGATTCATGGGCCCCTTGACACTCTTCTCAAATCACCAGAACAGTTAATTTGTTCAAATGCAGAAAAAGGTATCAACAGAAGTTGGAAGCAGGAGGCATTACCTGAGCCTGCAGGGATGGAAAAAGGAAAGACTCCAAGTCTCCCTCACTCCAGTCACAGGAGAGACTTGATGACTAGAAAAAGCCAAATATTGCACCCAGCATCAAGAAGAACAAGGAAGATCCAGGGAACTACAGAGCAATCATCCTCAATGCATGGGGAAGTTATAGAGAAAGTCCTTTTAGAAGTCTTTTCGTAGCAGAAAAAAGTACAATAAGATGGTGATTGGGAACAGCCAAATTTATGCCTTTACCAAGGACAGATTGTATCTGATCAACCTGATTGAATTCTGTAATGAAATGACTGGCTCAACAATGAAGGGATATTGTCTACCTTGACTGTAGGAAAGTCTTTGAGATGTTCTCCCATACTGTCATTAGAGCCAAACTGGTGAGATACAGACTGCTTAAGCGGATGATAAGGTACATGGAGTATTGACTGGACCTTATGGCTCAAAAGGTGGCCATTAGAGTCACAAAGTCGAATTAGCAACCAGTTAACTCTGCATACCCTTCAGGGATTGTTACTGAGGCCAGCAGAAGACTACCAGGATGTCAGGGATGGAGCGTGGGACATATCTGAGGAGAGGCTTGGGAAGCTGCGTCTATTCAACTTTTCAGAAGAGACAGCTTTGGGGGTATCTTGTTGCTGTATACTGTTCAGTCTACTGCAGTCTGACTGTTCAGGGTTTTCCACATGGATGCACAGTGGAAGAAGGATGAGAGGCAGCAAAGCTGGAAGATCAGCTTCTTAATTCAAATCAGAACTAAGAAAGAAAATATGAAATGTCCATGGGGGTGTTCAGACACTGGCACAGGTTTCCTAGAGGGGTTGTGGGAATGCTATCCTTGAAGACACTCAAAACTTGTCTGGAGAATGACCTGAGCAACCAGATGTAACTCAAACTACTTTGAGCAGGAGGTTGGATTAGAAGACCTACAGAAGTTTCTTCAAACCCGTATGACTAATTGTTTTAGTTTTGTTTTACAGTTTATTCTGACACGTTAGGGTTAGCCATGGCCTGATGTCTGAATTCAGAATTAGTTTTGGGAAGTCCTGGGGTTTCTGCCATGCAGTAGGTCTGTCTGAGTATCTTCAGTGTTCCCTTCTACCTTATATATTGTCATTCCATATGGAGTTTGGATGTGATTTGGTATGACAATCCTTGGATTAATTTACAGTTAACAATAGCAATAATTTGCCTCTGATTTGCCCTTAGAAACATGAACTGATGTGATTATTATTTTTTAATGCATACCAAACATTAGTAAATCATTCTAATCAAAAGGAATTGTTGACATTTAATTGTTTAGGTATCAGTCACTGGCTTACATTTACACTAAATCTTTCATTTTAAGTGGCCACGAAGCTTTAAAACCTCTCCAGTAAATAAATGTCACTGCGTACCCGAATGGCACAGTCTTACGTTGCAGTGGAGGAGGTGTGTGGTTAAAAGCTGTCTTTTACTTCCCTGAGTGGCAGAATTACACTTCTTGGAGAGGTGAAGTGTGTCATGCTTCCAGGAGAAGGTTTAGCTATTTTGCTTCCATCCAATCTTGCTACTGGATACAGAAAAAATGTGGAAATGTTTTCCTGCTCATTCTCTCTCTTGTGGGCGATGCACTGTCAGTAATGGAGGAAGTAATACACCAAACTGCCCTTGTAAGCAGCTGTAAGCAGGTGTCATATCTCTTCTCGCTGTTTTGTTTAGCCATGGCCCTGATTACAGAATTACGTCTAGAGCAAAATGACATTCACAAGTGATGAAATATGGCACAATGAGAAGGTGAGAATAGTGGCTTTTTAACTGTGCACAGCAACATGCCATAATAATTTATGTCAGAGACAAAAAAAGATTTGTGGCTCCTCGGTTCAGTTTTATACTGGCTCTGAGCATATTACATAGAGTTCTGTTTATGACCTGTGTTTTAATAGTAAATCCTATTTTTGTCTCTACTTAATTTCCAAGATTTTATAGGAGTTGCCAGTAAAAAGGGGTGTGAGTACATGGAATTGTATGAAATTTTCAGACAACTGCTAGGCAGTTGATTTAGCTTTCAGAAGAGAAAGTTAATATGGGCTATTTTTTTTTTTTTCCATTCAGCGCTGCAGGAGAAGGGAGATTTAGTGATGAAATAAGCTCAGGACTGAGAGATTGCTTGTATGGTCAAATCCTGAGGTACTCAAAAACATTTTTTCCTGGGTAAGGAGTGGAGCATCTGTGTGTCAGGCATGAGAAAGGCAAAACCAATACATTGCTCAGGTGTTGTAAGCTGCAAAACTTCCTGAGGAAACAAAAAAGCTGTTTTCCTTCCTCTCTGCTGTCATACCAAGCATTGCTGCCTTCCATTTTGCCTTCCATATTGCTGAAAAAGCCCTTTGGGGGAACCAGAAGGGAGATTTAATTTAGTAATCAAACATTTCTATTATTCCCTATTCCATATCAGAGAAGTCGCTGATGAGCACTAATGTTTGGTGTGTAGGGAGTGGAGCTGAGTGAGATGCCGTATGGAGATGGGAAATGGCAGCTCACTGGACTTCTTTGCTTAAAGCTATTTGGACTTGCTTTGTTGCTGGTGTGGGAGAATACATATTTTCTCTGTGTGAAAAGTGGATTTTTCTGCCTGCTGAGCACAAGAAAGCTTCTGAATCACTGTGAGAACATGCCATGAAATACATGTGTAGCCCATTAGACCTAAAGACTTCAACACCTGCTGGACCACTGAGAAGGGGATGATTTTTTTTGATGTGTGATGGTTTCATTCCTGTGGTGCTTCCATTGTGTTTTACAAGAGAACATGTAACTTTTAAAGCCTTTTGGCACAGGTCACTGAGCTCCCACAGAGAAGTAAAGTAATTATCTGAAACAGAACTAACAAGAAAAACCTCTTTCAAGGTTTGCATCTATTTTGAGCTTATTTTTGTTCACAGAATCATAGAATAGCTTGGGTTGGAAGGGACCTTTAAAGGTCATCTAGTCCAGCCTCCCTGGAATGAGAGGGATATCTTCAGATAGATCAGGTTGCTCAGAACCCCGTCCAACTTGACCTTGAATTTTTCCAGGGGTGGGTCACCTACCACCTCTCTGGTCTCTCACGAATTAATTAAAAATAATAATACCCTCAGCAACAGTAGTAATTCAGAAAATAAGCATATATATGCCCATAAGTATTTTGGGGAAAACTGTAGTTGTATTAATAATGCAAATAAAACATTAATGCTCATATTGGTGAACATCTATTAAAATGAAATAGCATAGAAATGCTTGAAGCATGTCATGATTTTCTTTTGATGAACTTGACTTTCCTGATAATTTGAAAGATGAGTGAAGAGTCATAGCTTGTCAGGAAAGTAAGCTAAAATAAATTGCATCTTTTAATATTCTTTATTACGAAATGCCCCAGGGAGCCTATAGAGTTTAAAAGCTCAATGTCTTTTCCTGGTGATACTTTCATCACAAAATAATAACATTTTCTTGCAGACTATTTCAAATTATTTTCAATTAGTGAGATAATTGGTTGGTGATAGTTTTTGAGGGGTGATAGGGAAGTGAAGTGGTTCCTTTGTTATGTGCGACTAGTCATAAGCAGTATTAATTATGTCACATTGTAAAATTCATTCCTGTTTAAATGAAGTAACATACGAGGAATGAATAATAATATTTCATATCCGTTGTTGTGTTGGGTGTATGGCAGGTAGAAGATGAAGAGCAGTAAAACTGGAGAAAGATAGTGCATTAAAAGATCTGTTAGTTGAACTGTGCTATACTTCCCTAATCTCACAATACTTTAAATTATTCTTCCCTAGCCTCAGACTATTCGGCAAACTCTTCAAAAGACACTGCAGTATTTTGAGCATCAAGTTATTGGGTAAGTGTTAATGTGAGGTAGTAAAAGGTGCATGGTAACATTTTGCTCTGTGCCTCCCAAGTCACAGCCTTGCATGATAAGCTTTTTAATTTTGCTTTTTTCTCTCAAATTCTTAGAGGTGCTTTGAAGTAGCAATACATACTCTGGACATTAATGGTAAACAGCTGTTCGGACCTGCTTCTGTACAATCCCATCAGAAGGTGACTGCTTAATGAACTGTAATGTTTCTTGTACAAGGAGAATAGGCAATCTTTTTCAGTCATAGAATAATAGAATACTAGATTGGAAAGGGACCTTAAGGATCATCTAGTCCAACCTTTCTTGGTATAAGCATGGTCTAAACAAGATAGCCCAGCCCTCTGTCCAGCTGAATCTTAAAAGTGTCCATCACTGAGAGGTTTTAATCCTTTGTCACCACTTCCAAAAGACATTTGTTGACTTTGCATTTGTATAAGGAGATGCTATAATTTTATTACCTTTTTTTTTCTTTCTGCAGCTACAGGGATGCAGAGAAGAATTTTCACAATATATCAAACAGATGCTCCTATACAGACTGCTCTGGCAATGAAGAAACTGAGGATGTCTCAGGAATTCTCCAGTGTACTGCTAATGTACTTGGTATGTATTTTTTCAAGGGAATTTATTTCCTTTCATTGAAAGGAAGGTTTACTGACTGTCATGATGGCAACAATGAAACAAGAAATTTTTGATCCGACAAAGGAAATTTAGGGTGTGGGCAGCTACATACCAGTGAACTGTTACTACATTTTTCTCCTTTTCCACATACATTTTGAGCCTTTGAGACAATCCAGACTGATTTTTGGTGGAGCCAGTGAAGGGGTATTGTGCAGTACCTAGTGATTAGAGAAGTTTCAAAGACTTTCAGTGCAAATAGACTTGGAATTATCTTAAGTGTTTTTATAGGGGTTCTGCAGAACAACAAATACTTTTATCATCTGTGGGCCTAGGGGAGAGAGGGCCTGAGAAACACAGAGCTGGATGTACCTGAGACATAATACCTTCTGGAGTCTTAGAGAGATTTTCATCAGCAAGAAGCACAGCACTGAAATCTGGCCATGTATGATAATTTAAAATATAATTTAACTTCCATGTCAGGGAATATGGTGAGGAGATACTCTGCTCACATTCTGTTCTGGGCCATTGTATCCTGCTGACTTAAAATCCTTTTGGAGGTATATGGATGGCATATCTGTCTATTCCATCACAAACTGTTGAACAGACTTGGTACACTCTGTGAAACAGCAAGTGTTCTAGCTGACTGTTTCACTGGCATTCAAATTTTATTTTTTTTTTTAATCAGGTGCCTTATTCTGCAAAATGCTAGATGCTATCAGGGATGTTCTGTGTACCTGTAACTGCTGCTTGGAAGAGATGGTACTTGGTATTTTGCATGTTTGGTCATGGAGAGAATTTAGAACAAATTAAATTGTAAATGTGTCCAGGGTTAATTACCTTTTTTATTTTAAAATAATGGAATGATAATTCTCCAAAACAAATGCTATGAGTAATAAGGCGAGACTCATGCAAAGCAGAGAGTTTTCATGTTATTAGATGCATATTAATATTATAAGAAACCAGACTAGACATTCAGTACTTATTATGACACAAAGTACATATTCTGAGAAACAGCTATGAATACTTTTTCACCTTTATAGTGCTTTAAAATCAATATATTAGTCCTAGTACCTTGGCATGGCTGAGTAATGTGCAATCTGTTTCTTCAGTGGTATCCTCACAGTCCGTGTGTATTAGGGGCAGATCGAATTTTTGGGATCAAAGTGTAGGGATAACATCTAGGCATTACTGACTTGGGAATTATTAAATTTGACTTTGTTGAAAATTAGTTGGAAGACACTTATTCTTAGAAAAGCTCACCTCTTGAAGAATGAATTTTAGTTTTTAGCAAAAAAAAGTTGTGAGCAAAACACTGAGATAATTTAAAAGCAATACTTCACCCTATCTAGGACAGGAACATAAAGGCATGAGCGGTAAACCCAGCTTCTTTATTTTAATTGTAGCTCCTATCAAAACAGGTAAATAATTAATGGAGGCCGTGTATTTAATTCTCATATATGCACTTATTTTTCTGGTTGAATAAGGATTGGCGAGAGCTGCCTCTTTGAAAGAAGGATGTAACTACTGGGGTGTGTACCTAGAGCAACTGGTGTTGCTGAGGCAGGAGGCAGGCATTAACCTGACTGTGATGAAGGCTAGAAAAACTCCTCAACCAAATCTGGCTCTTAGTTTCTTTATATGAGTGATAAGAAGCATTTGCTGTCTAGGGCTGGAAGAAAACATTTTCATGAAGATGCTTCGAAGCAACTTCTGCTCTCTGACCTTAGATAATGCCAACATGACTCACCTCTCCTGACCCTCTAACCACCTCTGAAACAGTCATTTGGCATTCCTTATTCATCAGAAGACTGCAAGTGCTGAGATCATTAGTCAGCTTGGAAGACTGTGAGAAGATGCTTCACACTGTGGTCCTGGTGCTTACACTGCTTACAGGAAAGTACTGACTGCAAGCTGAACACTCAGCTCGGTGCATGTGATTTATCATGTATGAATACTGCAATTTTCCTCTTGTCAAGTGTGTCACACTGAAGTGTGTCACCATTTTTCTGCAGTGGAAGGATTCCCCTTGTCTCCTTGCTGAGTTGCTCCTGCTACAAGTCTAGACATCAATAGAACTCTTCCTGCTTTAATCCACTGTAATTAAAGGGAGCCACGTCCATCATGTTCACATGCTGTGAACCATGTCTGACACCAGATCAATCACACAACCTTCCTTTATGATGACAGCTTTGGAGGCTGGAATATTTAATTTAACTTTTTATCCTCTCAAAAATAGTCCATACAGATTTATGAGGTACTCTGCTCTCTTTAATTGGTGCATGCACAGTTTTAGAGTGTCCTTCATAAGCATAAAGAAACATAGAATCAGAGTATCCTTTAGATTGAAAAAGAGCTTTAAGATCATCAAATGCAGCTGTTAACCCAGCATTGCCAAGCCCACCGCTAAACCATGTCCCTGAATGCCACATCTACATGTCTTTTAAGTACTTTCAGGTATGGGGATTCAGCCACTTCTCTGGGCAGCCTGTTCCAGTGCTTGACAACCCTATCCATGAATAAATTTTCCCTAATATCTAGTCTAAACCTCCCCTGGTGCTTGTGGCCATTTCCTCTTGTCCTGTCACTTGTAACCTGGGAGAGGAGACTGACCCCCAGTTGGCTACAAGCTCCTTTCAGGTAGTTGTAGAGTGATAAGGTCATCCCTGAGCCTCCTTTTCTGCAGGCTAAACAACCCCAGCTCCCTCAGCTGCTTCTCATAAGTTTTGTGCTCCAGACCCTTCTTCAGCTTCATTGCCTTTCTCTACACATGCTCCAGGACCTCAGTGTCTTTCTTGTAGCAAGGGGCCCCAAACTGAAGTATGGCCTCGCTTGTGCCCAGTACTGACGATCACTGCCCTGGTCCTGTCATCCAAGGGAAAATCAACTGACAATACATCGGAAGTTGGTAAACAGAGAAAAGAACTCTGAGCTTCTAAAGGGAGCCTTTAGGAAGTTTCTAGTTGGAAAATAAAGTATTTCAAACAATATGCAGTGGTATATTGTGTTGTATGGACACAGATAATGCTTTTAGCTGGCTAACCAAACTGTGTTCAGAGCAGATTGGTGGTGTTAGTTTGAACTTATTTTAGAAATAATGATAAGAAAAAGATTCCTGTGATGAAGTATGTTATGTGGATGACTCCCATATTTCTTTATTAGGTGACTATAAATTTATACTGAGGTGTGTTAGAGAGAAAAATGGTATCTAAAGAGATTTCTTATTTGACCTTGGGCAAGTTTTTATTCTTTCTATCCCTCAATTTTCCATCTGCGTAATGGAGATAACAGGATTTTTTTAATCCTTTGAACTATATGTCAGTGCTATTCAGATTTTTAACCTTCTTGAAGTAAAGACATGTTCATACCATTTGTACATTCAGCATTTTGAGCAATGACAGCAAATCTCATTTGGGACTGCTTTTGTCCTCATAATTTAAAATGATTTCAAATAAGATTTGAGTGTGCATTTTTACTTAATTGTGGTCAGAATAAGTAGAAAAACTTCATGTAGTTACAAATTAAAACTTTGGCAACAGGAATATAAGGATGAAAACTCTTTTTCTTAGTCTATAATTACTACTGTAAGAAATTTATTTCAGGAAGCCTTCATTACCTGTCTCCTGTTTATTTTTTTGGCAGATATTCTAAGAAGGTCTGTGCTTCTGAGCTTTACAAAGCAGTAGAGAAATGCACAGTTTCCATTTTTGAACCGCGCTCTGTACTTCTGATGTATCACATGATATTTCTCATGCCTCAAATGCACAAGCCAGATAAAAATTATGCAATCTTCACCTCCTCCAAACACTCTTTTCAAACACTGCACACAATTAATGTAGCCTTTATGGACATGAACTATTTTTCACTCTTCAATCCTTCACATTAAAAAAAAAAGGAAGAGTTTCATTACAGCAGTTACCTATCTTCTTTTAAACAGCATCTGCATTTCCTTTGGAGCCGCTTTGCATCTTTCTGAGGAATTTTAGTCTGTCATAACTTTGATAGTAAAACTAATGAAAAGTAACCTAAACTCATAAATACTTATAAAAAGAACTGCAGGCTCCTAAATTTTGTTACAATTACCTAATTTTCCTTAAAAAATACATGGCATATGTCAGTGGTTGCTAAGTTAGCTCTGCATGTGGTCTCAAGTATATTGCAAGAATTTTTCCTGTTAGGCATTCTTAACTAATGGGTTAATAATGCTCCTTCTCTTGTTTTTGCTTCTGAGAGTGGTGTGAGAACTTTGCTTGTCTATCTTTTCTAAGCGAGTATCTTTCTGGGCATCTTCTGTTTGGAGGATGATACGGCACAGCAGCAAGGATTCCCTAATCCCTTGCTGATAAGTTATGTGGAATCCCAGCCCAGAGCTCTGTCCCATTAGGGAGATAAATCATGTTTCTGGATTCAGCCTCCCCAAGCCATCAAGGAGGAGGTGGAATCCATTGTTAGTGTAGGGTTATGGAGAATTCTTTCTCTGGGTGACATTTGCTTATCACTACCAAAGAAAATATGTGCTGCAGGCTGCTTTAAATAGGGCAAATCACTTCATGCCTAAATATATCTTGCAGGGTTGTTCCTACATTTAATGCAAAGGGCATAATTCTATAAAAGTCATTTGTTCTCTGTGCATTTGTCAAAGTTGAAGATTTATGTTTCCATTATGAAACAGAAAATCTCATCTCTTATCCAAGGAAATGGCATGGAGTTTTGTCAGGGGAGGCTTAGGCTGGATATTAGAAGGTTTTTCACCTAGAGTGTGGCTGGGCACTGAACAGGCTCCCCAGGGAAGTGGTCACAGCACCAAGCCTGCCAGAGTTCAAGAAGAGGTTGGGCAATGCTGTTGGGTACATGTTGAGAGGCCCCTGTGCAGGGCCAGGAGTTGGATTCCGATCCTGATTGGTCCCTTTCAACTCAGGACATTCTGTGATTCTTGATATTGTGTTTTTAAAGAGGAATAAATTTGGGATCATTCTGATAACTGCTCAATAATAATAATAGCACATCACTGCTGAGAAATACTACATTTGAAGAGGTAGAAAGTAATTGAAAAGGAGGTGTCAGGACAGATCTTGGCATACTGTGAGATTAGACCAGGTGATGTATTTGGAGAAGGTGGACAAAGGTTTGGCACACTAACTGGTCAGGAGGTGTCTGAGAACTGTAAGTTCTTATATATTGTAAGTATATAAATCACTATCACTTTGTGCTAAGAACTGCAGATAGTCATTAGAATGCAACTAAATTAGGATGCACAACCTGATTTATAATTAAAGTTGTTGGTTTACAAAGGACGTAAAAGGAAATGTTACATGGCCCAGAGGACTGGCAATACTAACGGAATTTAATAATACTTTATCCTGGGGGGTCTAAGCTATACACCCAGGGCTCCCGTTATTTAGCAGATGTTACAGTGCACTGGCAACACAAAAGTAATCTAAACAAGAATCACATAATTCATGTGATTTCAAAGCTGAGTAGGTCTAAATTAGAAAAGGACAAATGTTTATACCGAATGGCCTTAGACATCCCACTCTTCTCAAATCAGAGCTATTTATTGTTAGAAAGCAGATGAACTACCAGTAGATAATGAGCAGTTTGAAGTTATGATGTACAATAGCATCTTGTAGAAGCCTATTTATAAAGACATTCTGACCATGATTCATTGACTAAATGTAGGTGTTTGTCATTATTCGAGGTGCTGTGAGGTATCTTGTGGCCTCTGTCAAACCTTCAAGAATGTGTAGGTCTTCCTTAAGTCCCATACCTTGGCAGATAAAAGTAACTGTTAGATCTTTTGTAGATATCTTGCATATCTTATGAAGACTGAAGGAGCATTAGATTTCTATGTTTAGTCAGCTGAGTTGAGCCCTTTATATATGTGAGGAATTATGAGAGATAATTTTACATTTCATGGGAAGAGTTTTTATATTTCATCACAATTTTATTCATTCTAGGAAGTGAAATTCTGCTCCCTATGTCAATTCAAAGACATATATGCTTAAATTTTAATGAAAAAAAAGAAAAAACCTCCATTCTTACTGCTATTTGATCTCTGGAGTTAGTGTGAAACAAACTGGATCTGCCTAATTTTTAGGAATTGTCAACCTAGTGATTGCAGTTTTCATTTAATAATGGTACTTGGTACTGTGCAAATATAAAAAGTGAGCTTTCCAAGATGTTGTGGGTGATATAAAATGATGATAGTCTAGCTTGGTTTTGCATGCAGAATCGGCTGCTACTGAAAGCACTATATAGGGGGAAAAACCCGCTCCATTGCCTGTTCTTAATATCTCATCTGAGCTTCCTATGTCAACAGTTTGGAGCAGAATCTTTTATACATATGCTTAGCACAGTGATCTGGTCCTCCCCAAGAGGCTGCAATTACAATGATATTTCTATGATTGGTCAGAGGATAGGGGAAAAAACCCACCTCATTAAAAGTGGATAAAACAAGTATTATAGGTGAACAAGTGTGAGGAATTATTTTTAACAGTAATTCTCGTTTATGTTCTGTGAGATCTTAAAAGATATTCAGGCCCTATATGTCACTGTAAGAGAAGTGTAGTACAAATTTTACAGCAGTGTCACAACCATATGTAAAGGCATAAAATGTTGCTGTTGTATTTATATAAAACCCACTAAAAAGGTAATATAAAAATACTGTCTGGATTCCCAGGATGATATAAATTCACAATGATAATGAACTAAGATCAAAGCCTTTTATACAGTAATTACATACTGGTACTAGGCTCACTTAGAAGCCAAGTGATTCATCTAATCTACCTTCAGCGTTAGTCTGTACACATGAAAACCTTTTTTATTGAGAGACTAAATGTTGGTTTCCCTATCATCGGAAATTATTCTTTGGAATTCTGAACTGCTACCTGTCTTTCTGTCCAAAAGGCTGTTTAAGTAAAAGATCTCATTCCTGACAAAAATCTGATAATCCAAAAACATTTAAGAGATATTTGCTGTAACTGAAGGTGGAAAATTCTTCTTCCATTCACAATACGAGGTGTGGAATTGCATGTTGAATTTTTCCATCCCCTTAAGGTTTGATATTTACAGATTCTTAGTGGGTATCTCAGAAAAAAAAAAAGTATTTTTGTCTGCCAAAGGAATCAGATGCTGGCTGCTCTGCAGCCATTGTCTGCACTTTCAGGAAGAACTGGATAGCCTGGAATTGCTTCTGCATACTCTACTAGTTAATGGATTACTTTGATGTTTGTATCACACCATTCATCTCTGTTTGTTTCTGAAGAGCCTATGATTTGTGATTTTCTTTATGGGAACAGATTCTTGTCTAATTTTCCCACTTGATAATGTACAAAATACTTAGAAATATTCTATTAATTCCTTGACATTTTATAGTGGGTTCACAGTTTACAGAAATTGCTGAAAAGAAGGTGAAGACCTTTTACTAGCATGTTATTACAGAATGAAGTCATCTATTTCTGCTCCAGTTAAGAGACATATTTAATTTTTACTTTGAACCTCTTCTTAAAGACTTTGGTAATTTTGGATCTGGCTCACAAGTACAGGATATCTTCTTTAAATGTCTTTGAGACACTTTTTCAAAGAATAGTAATAGACCTTATATAGTATTTTTGTCATAGATCTCAAAGTGCTTTGTAGTGGAGACTCATAGCAATATTTTCATTCTATGGTTACTTTTACTCAATTTCATATGCAAATGTGCATATTTAGCTTCTCTCCAGTATGGGCTAGAATAAAAATGAGATTGTAAGAAAAATCAGCAAAAAGAAACTACTAAGAAAAAAAAAAACACATTAGAGTTAAGACATGTGATTTGTTCTCTCAAAGTAGGTTAAGTAGTAGGAGCATAGAAAAGAAAGAAAGGAAATACCTGCTCTTCAGAAAGGAATAGCAAATTGTTGATTTTGCTGAACAGAAGTTGACTCACATTTTCAGTGCCATCTTCAATTTGAATTATTCTACTGCAAAATCAAACAGAGAAACTTAATGGGAGATGAGTTTGAAAAGATTGGACTGTTTATGTAGGTGTATAACCCGAAGGTTATAAAGAAGATTATTTTGATTTTGTCTTTTCTCAGAATAAAAGAAAAAGAAAAAAAACCCAAACAAATACTTTGAAATTGGAAATCATACCAAATGTAATTTTTAAAGGTAGTAACTGTGCTGTGGAGGTCTCCAAATATAATAAAGTTTTCACTATAGAGACAATGAATTCTGGGATTTATTTTTTTTTAACAAGCACATTTTTCTATATGTAATAAAACTGTCTCCCAATCTGGTATTGTCCCGGTTTCATCTGGGATAGGGTTAATTTCTTCTCAGTAGCTGGTACAGAGCTGTGTTTTGGATTCAGCATGAAAATAATGTTGATAACACACTGATGTTTTGGTTGTTGCTAAGTAGTATTTATCCAAAGTCAAGGACTTTTTTTCTGTCTCTTGCTCTGCCAGTAAGGAGGGGCAAAACAAAGCTGGGAGGCCAAAGGGATATTCCATACCACAGAACGTCATGTCCAGTATGTAAACTGGTGGAGTTACCTGGAAGGGGGGCCAGTCTGGGTTCAGGGACAAGGTCTGGCATTGGTCAGTGGGTGGTGAGCAGTTGTATTGTGCATCACTTGCTTTTCTTTGTTATTTCCTTTTGTTTCAATTATTAAATTGTTCTTATCTCAACCTACAAGTTTTACTTTTGATTCTTCTCCCAGTTCCACCGGGGTAAGGGGGTGAGCAAGTGGCTGCATTGTGCTTAGTTACCAGCTGGGCTTAAGCTACAACAGGTATGTACAGTGATATGTGTAGGGAGAAAACCCACAGAAGATATTCAGAAGATTGTTATCATTTATATGTAGAAGGTTATAATGAAAAGGTTATATGAAAACATTATAATGAAGTATTTACAGAGTTAATGCTAGGCATGCATCTGTTCATCCTTTGTTTCAATAGGAGAGGCAGGAATAAGTCAGTAAAGATACATACAAAATATTTTGTGCCACTTCACACAAACACATCACTGAAGCAAATAGCCTTGTACAGAAATGTGTGTGTTTTGTATAATAGGAATTTATTAAATAGATATTTTTGGTTTAATGGAAAAATATGCTTCAAGCAAAAATGATCTCTTGTTGGTAAGGCTTAGGAAAAAACTTCCCTGCTAGGTACATTACGCATTTTTGGTTTAGAGAGTTGTTTGACTTAATTTAAATTTTCTCAGTATCTCATAGTGTCTCATAATGTCTGTTGTTAGAGAGAAAATTTCTGTCTAAGGCAGACCAGCTGTTTGGTTGAGTTTGGTCATACCCATTTTTCTATTAGAGCTAATCTAATTTTCTGCTGGTACTGTGTGTAACTCAATTCCAAGCTAAAATGTTTTTAAAAGTAGTAGCACGTCCTTGAGCCAGGTCATTTACCTGAATTTCATAGTATAATTCATGTTGGTTGGAGTCAGTATGTTGCATCCAGATTGAGCAGGCAATCCTCCAGGGTGGATAACAAGACCAAGCTAAAACAATCAGAAAAACCTTGGGCCAAATACTGAGATTCCCATTAATGATAATGAGACGAGACTTGCATATGTAGCAGTAAAGTACAGGAGTGATCAGTTTGCAAACCTTATTTTCAGTAAGTGGCGCCAGGGCAACTGACTGTTTTACTGTAATTTTATAATACACTTTAAAGACAGTTCACCTGTACTGTTGTTTTGGGCAGCTTTGTGGGATGTATTTGGTCATTTGTCTGAATAGCCCCAGGGTTTCTGATGCTGTTCTGTTCCCATGCTTTCAGAGCCTGTGCAATCTTACAGCCTCGAGTGCCCCGGCTAGACAGCTCACTTTTACACACGAACTAAAGCTGCTCACAGTTCACTCTACAGAACAATGAGATTTAAAAGCATGGATATCTGTTTGTGTATACCTATGAATATGATGATTTCTTAGCTTATTGCTATTAATATCTAGTTATGACATTATTGGTATGAGTTAGAATTTAATTATTTTTGGGTTATAGTGAGTATATTTGTGTAAGATATTACAGCACTGTGTTATTCAGACGTAGTGGTAATGAGTCAGGAATTGGCACACAGTCTTCTGAGTCAGGATATTAGGGGGCATTGTGTACCAGAGGTACTTTCTTTTGGCTTAACTGCAGAGCTGACCATCTGTGGTCATAAAAGATCCTGGGAATATTTTTGTAATAACCTAGTTTAGTGACCAAATTTGATTATGAGTAATGGCATTTGAGTGAACTTTCCCAAATTACTACTATTACTTCTCTTACAAAATATGTTTTGTCATGTTCTCATGTTGTCATATTTATATATGTAATTTTGTGAATTTTAATCTGCTATTAATCGTAAAAGTTCCAAACAAAACTACCATTGCAGATTGCAAAGCTGGGGAACACTCACGTCCCTTGCGAATATTGATCATTATAACTATGCCTGTGTGCAGTGTCTCAAGACACTGCCTTGAGATTATTAAAGGTTATTGTCTGCAAACAGCAGGACTTCTGTCCCGTTATACCTCTTGGGCATAAAAGTCACTAATCACACTGTTCTTCCCAAGCCTCCAAGCAATCTAAACAATGTGAAGTTCAGTGATCAGCTGGGATATTATCAAATGCTATAAAGAATGCTGAATACAGATAAAAATAAAGGGCCTTTTGTGCCCTCAGGAAAGAACTAAGTGGTCTTCATTTACGTTTGAATTTAAGATAAATATTTAGGTGTTTGGCTAGTGGATTGAAATGTGATGTGATTTGTTTTCAATACATTGAAGGAACTATGTTAATTCCTATATTAATTTCCTTTGAAAATTCTTGCTGGATATTTGTAGTTCACGTACAGCTGATTCATGCTTCTTCTTATTCTGCTACATCTTAAAACAATACAAACATATCTGATGAATTTTGTAGCTCTGCTATGATACAGGGATTATATACTGTCAAAACTTAACAGAGCATGCCTTCCTTGAAATAAAACAGAGGAAATTGTTTAATAACCATCTCAAAAATATTTTTCTAAGTTATCCTTAGAATGGTAAATAACAAACTAGAACAGGATCTGACACATTTCAATTACTGATATTTTTTTATCCCTTTAGCAATGCCAGTCTTATCACCTTGTAAATCAAAAGCTTTTGAATTTGTGTGACGGAAACTTGAAGTGACATTGTGAGATATCACAGAGTTGTCCCATTTAGGCAGTTTAGATTCCTCTAAAAACCAGAGTTTTTTAAGGATGGATGAGTGTAGGTAGAAGCTGAAAATTGAAAAGATTTGCTCTCCTTTGCAGGCAACCAAAAAGAAGTAATTATTCCTCTGTATCTTCTGGCCAAGCCTAATGCCTGTAATGAAGTAAAAGTATTTTGTCTGAAAAAAACCCTCAAATGCACAGCACCACTCCACCAGCTGCTAAAGTGTCATCTGACTGCAGGGTTTTTACATTGCTTATGGAAAGCCAAATGCCTGACTTCAAGCTCTTCCAGTAGCTTACTCTTCAAGCTGGGGAGAGCTGGATCCCTCACAGAGGCAGTGAACAGAGGGATTATAAAAGTAGAAGCCTCATTTGTGAAGGTCAGCAGTGGAAGGGGTGCAGCCATGGCTGGGTGCATTTACACAGTGGACTGCATGTGACATGCGAAAGTCAGGGAAGTTGCAATGTATCCTGGATTCTAGCAGGGAAAAGGAGACAGGCCCACAAATAACTGAGACGGCAAGCTGAAAGCATGGTGATTTAAGATGACAGGCAAAAATGGCTTCTATGGTTATTCCCAACCACCGCAGAAAACCTATGGGTTAGGTATCCAGTGAAAAAGCCACTCTCACTGACTTGGAAAAATAGTGAGCAAACAAAGGACAAAAGAACAATGTGACACAGTAACAATACTATGTTATTGATATCAGTGTCTGCTTGTCCTATAGGTCTGAAGTTTGAGGAAATGCAAGAAAAGTTTGGGGAGGAATTCTTCAATATCTGCTTTGATGAGAATGAAAGAGTTCTTCGAGCAGTAGGTGGGACCCTTCAAGACTTCTTCAATGGCTTTGATGCTTTGCTGGAGCATATTAGAACTTCATTTGGAAGACAGGCCACCCTGGAATCCCCTTCTTTCCTATGCAAAGAACTCCCTGAAGGCAATCTCATGCTTCATTACTTTCACCCACATCAGATTGTGGGATTTGCAATGACAGGAATGATAAAAGCAGCAGCAAAGAAGATTTACCACTTGGAAGTGGAAGTAGAACAGGTCACAAATGATAAGCTGTGTTCAGAGGGGACAAACCCAGGTAACTGCAGTTGTCTGACATTCCTTATCAAAGAACATGAAAATGCGAATATCACAAAAGCACTTCCACCAGGAACTTCCCAGTCCCCCTTAGACCTGAGGATTAGCATCAGCACCTTCTGCAGAGCTTTCCCCTTTCACCTGATGTTTGATCCAAACATGCTGGTTCTCCAGCTTGGAGAAGGTCTTAGGAAGCAGCTCAGATGTGACACTCATAAAACCCTGAAATTCCAAGACTGCTTCGACATAGTTTCTCCTAAAATCAGTGCCACATTTGAACGAGTTCTCCTGAGATTATCTACTCCCTTTGTTATTCGGACCAAACTGGAGGATTCCGACTCTGAAAGTAAAGATAAGGTAAGAACATTAATTTGCAAGGGGATGTGCTTATATGTGTGTGATGGGAGAAGATTATTTACTCAGAGAAAAGCAACTCAAGTCCTGTGCACTTAGAAAGCTCGCTCATGCCTTGCAAACAGGGGCTAAGTGATATTCCCCAGACAAGTGAATATTTTCCTAAATTATTTATAAACTTTGCTTGTGATGTTGTAGCAAATTGTGACATTGCCATTCAGAAAATTCTGCACTGTGGAGTTGAATAGTGCAGCTTAAATCAAAAGGTGCAAGGAATTTTACAAAATACCTATATGTAATCCTTAATTTCACTCCAGATGTATTATGGTAACAATAATAGTTTTAAAGACATTTCCTAGGGACTAGCTTTTTGGTTGTTTTTATTTTATTTTTTTTTCTTAAAGATTCTCACTGCAGGGGTCACATTGACACCTTATTATATCTTACTTTCCTGTTTTGGACTGCTGCTTTCCTATTTGTTTCTTCTTACCTCTCACCCTGCACTCAAGTAAACAAGAGCCTACAAGAAAGCTGGAGAGGGACTTTTCGCAGGGACATGTAGTGATAGGACAAGGGGGAATGGCTTTAAACTGAAAGGGGGTGGGTTTAGATTGGATATTATGAAGAAATTCTTTACTGTGAGGGTGTTGTGGCACTGGAACAGGTTTTCCAGGGAAGCTATGGATGCCCCATCCCTGAAAACGTTCAAGGCCAGGTTGAATGGGGCTTTTAGCAAGCTGGTCTAGTGAAAGGTGTCCCTACCCAGAGCAGGGTGGAACAGGATGATCTTTAAGATCCCTTCCAATCCAAATCATTTCATGTTTCTGTGATTCAAAATATAGCCACTTCTTACAGCAGCAATGGTTTCTAGCTCCTCTTTGGCACTACTCTTTGGATGAAATAATAAAAATGTTTCTGGTGCATTTTCCTCTGGAAACAACATGTTCCCCCAAGAGAAGCAAGCTAGTGCTTTTCATTTTGTGTTAGTTGATGTAGTTCAATATATTTGAAACCAAAAGGGACTTTGATATAATTGTTTCTTCTGTAAAAGAGTCTCGTTTCATACACATTCCTCCTGAGGAGCCTGCTTATCCCTCTCAGACACCTTCCCCTGCCCTGGGACAGTCACAGCCCTTCGAATGTCCTCTGCTCTTCATGAATCTGCTGTAAATCACTCTGAAAAAGAAGAAAGTTTAGGTCTGGGAGGAAGGCTTTTAAAGCCTTTTTCCCTATTTAATTGCAAGTTGAACACAATATATTCTTTTACCTGGGCAGGTTTCATATTCTTGTGGCTTGGTCTTGGGAGAAGTGGCAGGAGTGGAGCTTGCTAGAGGCAGAGTTTAGCAGCCAGTTTGGGAAGCAACTTTCACTTGAAATGGTTGTTCTGTACCATCAAGCTGTGCAGTTCTGAGTGCATCCTTGTGTCATTGCTGTGGTTTGTACCATGTGTCATTACAGGTGGGTAATGAATCGAATCAGTGGTGGGTCCACTTACCACTTAGGAGAATGACCCTCTGTATCTTAAAGTCATGTGTAGAGTGAGACCCTGGACAGCAAGTGTCAGTACTAGCACCATAGAAGCAGGTAAAAGGGGATGTCAGTAAAAGAAATCCTTTCTCTGCCAGCAGTTAGGAGAAAAATTGTGTCTTGAAGAGCAAGATGTAAATGAAAGATAAAAGAGTGATGGTGAGGTGCAGGGGAGCTAAGGTAAATGTTGTGCTGCAGGTACAGGAATTAATTTGAGAACATAAGTTTAGCTAAGAGGTATTTTCTTCTGTCTCAGCCATTTTATAAGCACTTTATAGAAGTTTTTGTTTGCAGATAGTTATAAAAACGGTCAGCATGTGATGCATTTTGCTAGATACTGTTCTAGAGACCAAACAGAAGAAAAGAACTCCCCACCTGAAGAATACGGATACCTAGCTTTAATTCCAATTTTCAGCACTCTCTGTACTTCTGAGTCACAATTCTAATGTTTTAGTGTTTGTTTGGCTGATATGTCAGTCTCCATTATACAATAAACACATGTGGACGATGTATTCGACAAAGTACTAAACATTAGGTCTTCACCCTTGCTGACTTTACTGGTACTTATAAGTTTGCAATTAAACGCACCTGTAAGCCTGTGGATAATCAAATTCTACAAAGTAATCTAGAGTAAGACAGGATGTGATGGTTTGCTTCCATCCTTTCTTCCCTCCATCCTTCTGTCCTTCAATTTTATTTTCTGCAGTGATCAGGTTACCCACACTGATGCTTTGGGTTTTTCTCTTGATTATTCTGCACGCTGAAAATTTTCTGTGTGAACAATAATGACTGTATTTAGATCAGGATTCCTAGTAAAGAGGTCTTTAGATGTATAAAAGCTGAATTTCTGAGGTTTCCCATTTTTTCATGCAGGTTAATTGTTCTTGTTTGTTGTTTATGGTGTGGTATTACCCAGACGCTGAAGGGACTATTAGGATCCTATTGCTCTACTTCTTATAGACACATTCTGTTGTTTTTCACATTTCACACTAATTTTTATTTAGAGTTTTTTTTTGTGCTTTTAACTGGAGAGCTTCACTAGCATCTGGTCAGATTTTCCAAAGTTTGGGTATATCCCTAAATAACAAGGTCACAAATGTTGCTATTTCACTTCCCTTTTTGGGAGCAATTATTTATTGCAACAATCAAAAATACCTTTATTGAGACAGTTAACCATTTGGGATTGACAGTTCTACCTTTGAAATAACTCAGTTTTTACAAGGATACTCACTGGTCTTTGACTTAGGCCTGTGAACACTTTTGGACCTTGTCTAAGAATAAAGCTGGCACCTAAAACTTATTATTGGAGGTATCCAGACTTTATTTCTGGTGGAATGTATTCATGTTGAATATGCCTTTTTATTAAAATCATAACTTCCCAGTTAACAGTTCAGCAAAATGTGTTCTGGCAAAAAAATTACTTTGTTTATGTACATGAGTCAAAATGTTTTGTTCAATAATTTTAGATATAAAATACTTCTTATTAGGAAAAAGTTTTACATTATAAATTATAATACAACATTTAAAATATGAAACACTGGGTTTGACAAAAATAATCCTTTGAAATTTTTATATTGTAAGAAATTCCAAATGCCACGTATAATTCAGATTTTCGAGAGACACCAATTCTGTAATTATAAAATGTCCAACAGAATAGTAGAGAAGGCTTTTTATAGCTCTACTGATGGTGCAGGCTGTCTGAGCCAGTACCTCATCTGTTGTCAGTGGGGAGGAAAGGTTTGTGGTGGATGAGCTAGACTGCCCCAGCAGGAATTTGTCCCAGTGTACTGATTTAGATACATGCAAAATAAATAAAAATCAACCAGACCAGAGCCAGCATTAAAAAAACCCTGCAACCAACCCTGTATCTGAAAGGTTAGATTCTAAAGTGTTTAGCTAGACATGTAGTAAATGGTCAGATTTTAAAAGTGCTGAGTAGTAAACAACTGTTCATTTTAAAAGGTAGGCTGATTCAGTGGAAGCCAGTGGGAATTCCCCCTTTTCATTTTCATTGTTTTATTCAATGGAGTAGTTATTCATCTAGTCCTTCTTCTGTAGCACAAGTAAGTGCTGTCTTTAAGTCAAATACTCCTTTTAGTCACTCAGCTGTGTATTTATTATGCATGATGGGGCAACCGTGGATATACATACAGATTGGAGAATGAGGGCCTTGGAAAGGGACCTGGGGATCCTGGTTGGCAGCAAGTTGAACGTGAGTCAGCAGTGCCCTGGCAGCTGGGAGGGCCAACCGTGTCCTGGGGGGCATCAGGCAAAGCATCACCAGCTGGTCAAGAGAGGGGATTGTCGCACTCTGCTCTGCACTGGGGCGGCCTTACCTTGAACATTGTGTGCATTTTTGGGTGCCGCAATGTAAGAACGATATTAAGCAATTAGGGAGTGTCCAAAGGAGAGCCACAAGAATGGTGAATGGCCTTGAGGGGAAGCTGCATGAGAAGTAGCTAAGGTCACTTGGTCTGTTCAGCCTGGAGAAGGGGAGACTGAGGGGAGACCACATCACGGTCCACAGCTTCTTCACAAGGGGCACTTCTTCACTCTGATGACCAGAGACACGATCTGAGGGAATGGCCTGAAGCTGTGCCAGGAGAGGCTTAGGTTAGATATTAGGAAAAGGTTCTTCACCCAGAGCGCAGTTGGGCACTGGAACAGGCTCCCCAGGGAAGTGGTCACAGCACCAAGCCTCCCAGAATTCAAGAAGTGCTTGGACAACACTCTAAGGCACATAGTGTGACTCTTGGGGCTGTCCTCTGTGTGGCCAAGAGTTGGACTTTAATGATCCTTGTGGGTCCCTTCCAACTCAGGATATTGTATGATTCTGTGATGAAAAGTCCACCCAGACCAGCATGCTGATTCTTAGAGTGACTAACAGACTGAAATGAAATAGGTAAGAAAAAGTCCAAGCCTGCAATGTTCTTTTCTGTAAAACACCTTCCTAGCTTTTAGCTCTATGAGGATAAAAGCACATCCTCTTGCAGTGGTACCCAGGATGTGGCATCTGATAGCCCCACCCACAACCACTCCTCCATTATTTTCTCTAGCACCCTTTGAACCAGGCAAGTTCATACTGTCAGCTTCTGTGGCATCCTGTGGACAAAAGGTCCACTGTTTATGAGAAACTGTGAAGATGAGACTTCTCTGGCCAGTTTCAGCCAGGTCTGTGTGGCCACTGTGAGCAGAGTGGAGCAGCTATGAAGCCGAAATGTTCTCTCATCTACTACCAGGCCAAGGTACTTCCACGCTTTCCCATTGTGTTTAGTGATCATTGGAAACTGTATAAAAGTAATGCTTTTCAAATGCCAGAAAGTCCCCCTTTTTATACTGAGAGTCTATTCTTTATCTGCTACTTCTGTATTTTTGTTCTGGACCAGCTGAATGAAATGAGCAGTCCTGTCACTGGCAGAGTAATTTAAAACCCACTGCACACAGTCTTGTGTTTTGCTTTTTCCCAGTAACTGTTTTTCCTCCTCTCCTAATAAAATTCAAGTGAAATGGCCTGAAAGTCATTGTAGCATAAGGGACATCTGTCACGTACGATCTAGGAATTCTATTTTTTCCTAGAGCTGATTTATTCACAGTCAGTCAGCTTTTGACACTAAGCTCCCATTGCTTTGCAGGCTCATGGAGCTCTCAGAATCAAATTTGTGTCTTCTGTTTCTGCTAATGCTAATATCCCACCCGTTTTCTTGTCAAAATGTGTGTGGACTTGGATGCTTTTCAAGATGAATTGGATTGGCTGGCGTGACTGATTCTAGAGATTGTGATGGTTTATGAGAAACAGTAGATGACATGACTTTCTTATCTTGTGAATAGTTGTGCATTGGAGAACCTTAATATTGTGAAACTGGCCCTGAATTGTTAATATTTCTTCTTTAAGACAGGCAAATGAAACTGTAATTTTAAATATGTTTTCAGTGATCAGACTGAAGTGTAACAATCTAAAGGTAAAATACTTCCTCCTCATTTCCATTAGCTGAAAACCAAAGAAGCTCTTTGGAAATTGTATTGTTGACTGAAGTGGTTATTAAAACAATTTGACTCCATGGTAAGCTCTTCCCTCTTATGATTTGTATAATTTTTTATGATAAGGAAGCTGCTTCGACATGAAGATGTCCATCTTTCTCTATTTGATTAAAAGCTTTTGAATGGTTTTCTAAATTACACTATGTCATAACAGGAACCAAAAAAGTGCATTTTGTTAATTTTTACATTACAAGGTGATGATACTCAGACACAACTCAGTTTGATTTTCAAGAATTCTTCTTTTCCTCACCTCGATCTTCCACTGACTAAAATTAAGTATTGATTATTCACAATGCAGTTTTATCCTTTTCCTCATTTGCTTATCTGAGTTTCTGAGTGACTGTGCTTTTCACGGTATCTAACCTGAAGATGTGATGTCAACAAATTGCCATTTTCCATGAGATGGTTGAATCAAAGGAGAAACATTCAGTCATCATTTACCTTTCTCATTCCTGTCCTGGGATTTGAAACTGGGCAATGCATGAAGCCAAGCTAAGATTTCTTTTCTGTGTCTCTTTGTAGAGGCTGAAGAGGACTTAGAAAGATAGGATAAAGCCCAAGTGGGGGCAGTGAATGTGAGGGCTGGCACTACATGTGTTGTCAGCTTTCAGTCGGAACGCCATTTCTACCCAACAAATGCCAAGCCTCCTGCTAACCCTACTCCTGGAACATGCTCTGTGCCTGAGAGCAAGGCTGAATTACCCCAGATTACCTGCAGAATGACACTGCATGGTCGAAGAGCCCACATGAAAGAGGAAGCTTAGCATTTTTTCCCTCCACCGGAAATTTTGTGTTCAAACCTCAAATTAGGACCCTTCCTATTTGGTTTTGAGTGTTGCTTAGTAGTTTTGGACCAGTTTTAAACTACTTGTCTTGGTTCCTCCATTCATATCTCATAAATATGTGGTCTTTTGAGTTTAAATTGTAATTGACAGCATGGAGTGACTCTAAATATGTTAATTTACTCGTGCTCACTAGGCATGCATCGTGTCCTGGATTCTGCATGCTTTATTTCCACGGAAGAAAAGCTCTGAAGTTCAGAGACTTTCTGTGAAATAGGAACTTTGCTGGGCCATGGACCCTCGCAAAATAGACAGTTAACAGCAAATTACTTTGCTGTGACTTGTACCTCTGTTTGACCCATTTATATTCTGGGAATGTAGCTGACTCAGTCATTGTAGATTTTGTAGGTCATAAGACTCTAATCAAAGGGAATATTACTATGAAATAACACCCAGCTGATTTTGCATTAGGAATAACTAGCAGTAGTATGAAAGAGTGAGATACTAGAGATTTGAAAGAGTTGAGATACTAAAGCCAGATGCTGATTTGCTAATATCTAGACAGGTACAGTGTTTTTGATGTGTCTGAGCAGTATTGGATGTGAGTAAGTTTGACTAGGTAACATTTTGCTGCCTTTTGCTCTTGCCAAGGAAGGGTGATATTTACCCTTGCTCTTTTTTGCAGAATCGTCCAAGAGACTGAGAATCTCAATAACAGCAGATCACCTGTAGCCAGGGAGGTGGCCCATGCTAGTAGTGCTCAGCATCATTTCAGAATGTGTTTTGCAATGATGAAATGGTTGAGGAGGCCGGAATACTCACTCAGGAAGGATGACCCTTTCCTTTGCAATTCTTTACACTGCTGAGGATGGAGTCACAATTCAAGCTTACAGCCCAGCCAGGCAGACCAGTGGTTGGATAACTGTGGATTTGCTACCCTTTGTCACTTGTGGGTTTTAGGACATGCTAAGGCAGAAGTTACCTCACTAATCAAGATGTTAGATGTAGAAATTACATAAGGCACAAAGCTTAGAGCGAACACAGGGTTATTCTGCTGGTGCTAAGCAGTCACATGAAAAAAAAAATCCGGAGATTTATAATGTGCTGTCTTGAGAATTCCTCAAATTTTTAAATTTGTCTCATTCGTTGTTTTTTTAAAATATATCTTTTATAACCATATATATACATAATCACGTGCCTTCCAGCTAAACTATCTAGGATACATTTCCTTTTAAAAAGTATATAGGACCCACCTCATATCATCATGACTAAAGAGAGCGAAATGACTTAACTCATAAAGTAATATTTATATGATTTGTTCCTGTCACTGACCTTTGGCTTTTATAAGTGAGGACTTAGTGAGTATCTGAGAAAAGAATTAAATGTTCTTTTTTCATGGACACAGGACAAGCATGTAAGATATTCCTAACACATAATTTTCCTCTTTACTTAAGAGAATAAACATTTTCCTGTTTGCGGATTGCAAACAAATAACGATTTGAGGTGCTTCAACACCTCAGAATAAAGTAAACATTTTAAAATTCAGCCCTAGGTGAAGACATATTCAAATATTATTTTGAACATTTTGACCAAGGTAGTTTCTGTCTGCCTTGTGAGTTTTATGTATTTTATAATACTTTTTACTCTGTTCCTTTCCTTCTTTCTAAGAACAGAGATTGATCTTCTTGTTCATTCTGCACAGCTTTTTTCTGTAACGATTCTCATTCTGCTCTGGGCCCACTGGCAAAGCAGGTTTTGTGCAACTGCATCAGAAATATAAACATATTTCATTTTCATTTTTATGTTATCTTTCTTTTTCTTTGAGAACTTAAAGGTTTAATCATTTTTACCCTGTGCCTAGAAGGGACTGTTATGAACCTATTGTGTGATCTGCATAAATAAAGATTTTTGCTATTATTTGCTGCATCTTTCTGACAAAATCTCCCTAGGAATATTCCAGTGGCTTTAATGGATTGCTGTTGTGACTGGAGGTGGTAGGATCTGACTATGTCCCGTCTCAGTACTGCACTCTAGCACTTCCTCCTCAAATGTTGAACTGGTAGCTTTAAAAATGCCTGTTCTAATGAAAATACAGGTCTAGGGGATCCTCCTTAAGACAGTATAGATAATATATTCAAGTGTTTAAAAAAGATGGCTTACATTGACAGGTTACAAAGATAACTGCCTCTGAAAATTCACAAAATAAAAGCCAGGCGCTGTGTTTGAAAGAATTTGAAGAATGACCACAAATTTGCAAGCAGTCTATTAATAAATTCATTTCTCAAGCAGGTATTTTAATGGGCAAAGATATTCAAACTGAGATAACTTTAAAGTCTTCAGTCGTGGCTGTTGAAAGGCCAATACATCTGTCCCAAAACAAAAGTGAAGTCATGCCCAAAGGCTTGAAGAAGAAAGTAGCAGCTGAGCAGATTAACTTCTTTTTGGTTCTGTGTGTGATGGGGGTAGGTGCCTCTGCAACGCCTTGGCACATGCTGCTGGTTTGGATTTTTTGAGAAGGGAGGTTCAATGACACTGAGACATGGTCTGCAGGATAGGCATGAGATGTGAATCGGGGCATGCAGTTATGTCCTCTCCTTCTACTGATACTAAGGATCTTTGCAGCTTAAATTCACCTTTTGGTCCTACCCGCCTCAGAAAGTGTTGGATTATTTCAGTCATTGAGTAGCTTCTCCTTATCTGGATGACTTTGATTAAAAAGGGATTGTATTAAAAATGATCTTACACAATAGAGCACACGCTGATTTCTTGTATTAGTGTAACACTTTCATGGAGAAAGCCCAGTGAATGCTAAATTAATTATATTTTAAATGTTCAACTTAAAAGAATGGTTGCATTTTTTTGTAAAGCTGTTGGTGCTTTCTGCTTGATTACCTCAAAGGCACCCAGCAGAGGGAATGTTTGAATGGATTAACAAAGCCTGACGATAGTTTTCAGCTGTGCTTGCTGTGGCTCAGAGTCCTTTGCAGTGCCGATTTTTGGATGACTCCTTTGTTGAAAGTACTTTCTGCCTCCATGGACATTGCACCTGGTAGAAGTCAGGCAAAAGTAATGAAGAGATCCTCTATTTTCAAGAATTCTGTTAATGCCAATAGAGGAGAGCTACCAAGAAAAGAACAGACAAGGCTGTTAGTTTGAGCTCCACTGAGACCCAAAGGGAAAAATACCAGTGCTTGGCAAAGATGAAAGGAGATACTTCATATTGAAAGAACTTTGATTTTCCAGCTTCACTAAATTGTATTTAGTTTTTCATTTTAAAGGAAAAATATGCTATAAAAATATTGTCTATGGCAGTGATGTGAGTGCTGTGCACATAAGTAGTGTTGTTTAATTTTCATGTGAAAAAAGCATGGAACATATCATTAAAAGGGCATCAAATTTTCTCACTCATCTCAGTGGACTGCTGATTTGGTCTATTTCCTCTTTGCTCAGGAAGGTTTCAAATTCAGTTATTGGATAACTTCTGTTCTGTGTCTTGAACATTCAGTTTCTGGCATTTGTTCCTGGGAATAGGAGGATAAAATAACAGAGAATATTTTCTGTCAGCCAAAAATGCAGAAACATCTAAGAGGCTTCCTAGCTATGTTCAGCAGCATCAGAGGGTCCTGAAAGACTTTTGGAACCATTTTGGGTGATGGGGAACTCCACAGAGAGTTCTGGGGACATGGGAATAACACTAACAAATCCATAAACAGTATTTAAAAATAACTGGCTTTCTGCTCTGATTCTGTTTTTTTTCCCATGGTGTCATATAATTATATAGGGGCTCACTGAATGTTGTGAACACAGCAGGGTACCCTACAGGACTAGCAGGACTTGAAAAGTCATCCTACCAGCCCACTGTTTACACTGTCCAGAAATTACAATTTTTTTTTTAGTGGAATATTCTGTGAAACACCTGTAGCAATAGAAAAACCCAATTAAATCAGTGAGTATTAGGGTCGCCAGGTGTGCAGATGTGCCTGAGAGTGTAAAACCAAAGAGAAGTAGTAGTGGATGTGCTCAGGATCTCCTGACCCCTAACTGATGACATCAAGTTACAATTCTAAACTAAGTCTATCATCATGCTGCTACTCTGGGACCAAAGCCTGTATCTTTCCTCAGGATAAGTAAGATGTTACACCTTGATTTGTCTTACAAGTTATCATCAGCCCAGTTGCAACTTTGAGAGAAGGTATTTGTTTTGAGTAACAAGAGGAAAAAGAAGTCTCATTTGGCATTGAGAGAGTTGTGGCTGTTCAGCCTGGGGAAGCGGAGCCTTTATATTAGCCTTCAAGTACCTAAAGGGGGCTTTGAAAGAGCTGGAGAGGAAACTTTTACAAGGGCATGTACTGATAGGACAAGGGCTAATGGCTTTAAACTGAAAGAGAATAGACTTAGAATAGGTATCAGGAAGAAATTATTTTCTGTGAGGGTGGTGAGGCACTGGAACAGGCTTCCCGTTGATGTTGTCGATGTCCCATCACTGGAAGCAGTCAAGACCAGGCTGGATGGGCCTTTGAGCAACCTGGTCTAGGGGAAGGTGTCTTTGTCCATGGCAGGGTGGGTGGAATTAGAAAGCCTTTAAAGTCCCTTCGAAGCCCAGCCTTTCTGTGAGGATGAAATGGAGAAAATTTATTTGGTGAATGCTCCTGCGAATGCCTTGAGTGTGAAACTCTTTTCGTAACAGAAGCTGTCCATATGGCATGTTCAGGAAATTAGACTTTTGTTTCTATATAGGAGTCGTTAATGTCATCAGTACTGTAGTGCTGTGTTCTTTTAGTTTAAAAGAGATTCAATCATAAATAATTCTCTTCCTCTTTAGAAAAGCCTTTTTGTCTAAAAAAAGAATTTATCATTCAAGAACTTGTGATTTAAAATGTTGCAAAACCTTTATATTTTCGAATGTGTTAATTTGATTGATATTTTAAGACTTCTTTCTATAATCACTGTAGAAGTAGAGATTGTAGTATTGATTAATGAAAATGTCAAAAAAATTACCAATTAATAATCAGAAGTGTAAAACATGTTGTTTTACAGCTGTGCCAAAATACAGCTCTACGAAATTGTGAGTTGAAAAAACTTATTGATTATACACCCTAATGTTTATTTCTGAGTTTACTTTCAGCTTCAAATGACTTTTTTAGGCCAATTCCTGGGCTTCTTTTACTAGCAGATGCTACAATGAAGTTGTCAAATGCTGATCTGAGTCACTACTGGGTAAGAATATAAAGCTGTTCTGTGGGAATGGTCTTACTGGGTGAAACTTCAAAGGACATGTTAGCACATTGGTCCCACATATTGAACTCATCATTGGGAAGACTGTCCAGGAAACATCATGGACACACAAATAACTCTACAATACCCTGTGTGGTATTTTGCTGGAAAATGTGGATAACCTCTATCCACCTCTAAACTGGTGCACCCTGGCCAGTGAATGAGGAGCCAAGTCATGGCTGCTGGTGTGACACTGTGCCTGAGCCATGCTGGCGCCAGGGGTTGTGGGCTGAGCAGTGCCCCAGCTTTACCCTACAGCGGGTCAACAGCCTAATCAGTATCCCCAGGAAAGCAACCTCATGAGGGTCCATGGGCATGGAAGTTGTCCAGATGTCTCCCAGAGCGTGAGTGACTGTAAAAGAGCTAATGACTTTACAGAAGTGTTTCTGCTCTCTCTTTCACCTATCTTTGTATGACCACGTTTCTAAACCAGGACCCTGGCTCTTCACTTGCTGTGAAAACTGGATGTTTTTGAAAGAGACATATACTTCTCTGTTTAGCTGTCTTCTAATCCCTTTGTCTATAACTGCCTTCATCTTATCTGTGTTTCATGAGCAGTCTCAAGTAGGGGGAATCCTCCTCCCCTCTCTGTGGGCAAGGTTTACTTGTACAATATTCTTCTCCTTGAGCAAAGCACAGCTGAGGTTCTTCAGGGTCTCAACCCTTCAGCCGTGGTAGCCCTGGTATTTGAAAATGATTGTGGGTGTGAGTCATCCAAACTAATGGACACACCAGTGCAAATTTTTACTCCTGTGAATAGTCTTCACAGAAGGGGATACTCAGAAGGCTTCTTTAAGCAGATGCAAGAGTCCTTTCCTACTGAGGGTCCTTTTCAGAAAGGAGACCTTATTGTAGCACTTTTCCCAGCTATGCAATATTCAAATTTAAGACAGAAATATCTAGTTTCCAGATCAGAGATGGCCTTAAGCTTCCCTCTGTTAACTGCTTTACGTGGTGGATTATACAGCAAGTGTTAGTGGTTGCTGTTCTAACAGAGCTTTTGTGCGTGACAGGGGAAGCAGAAGGATTACGTGTGAAGGAAAAACAGATTCCATTTTCTAACAAGCTGAAAGAGATGTTAACATTTTTAGAGTATCTGTATATGTTTGTGAATTGTATCTGCTGAAGTGAAAATTGTACAGATGATCAGTATTTGATAATGTGGAATTAAAAAAAAAAAAGAAAGATTCTGTTCCCTGCACCGATTAAAAAGCATGAGGCTTAATTCTTTGAAAGAAGTGCTGTGTGAATCATTAAAAAAAAATGCCTTGGGAGTTCAAGCTTAACATGTCTTTCCCCATGTAATTCTTCAAGCATTTGTGTTTTCATCTGCCTAAAGGCTGCCTGGTGCTTTCCCACTTGAGTTAGAGAAAATTAACAGAAATAAAGCATTCTGCTGGGCAGGACTGATATCCCACAGCAGATTATAAAAGACATGAGTAAACCTGTCTTCCCTTTAGCAGAATTAAGACTGAGAAATTAATTTAATTTGTAGGTTTATTCCCTTTGAAGAAATGTATCAGTAAAGTGTATTTGTCAATCTGCTACTGTAGATCTGCGAGAAGAACCTAATAATATAACTCACTGTTCTCGTTCACGAAAGTGATCTAGATTTAAAATAACCTCTCCCAGAGGAGTGGGAGGGGAAAGTTTGTTTTAAACTGGGATCAGAAACATCCTGAAAAGTTTACCTGAGTGCCCTAGTTACTGGGACCCATTTACTGCTAATATGTTTGTTACAGATATATTTTTGCAAAACATAGGGCTTTGGAAAAAGCTAAAAAACTCTAGGAAACACATGAGTTCTTATATGGGCAAACAGGAGTTTTCTGAGGCTATCTGAGATAGCCAGACAGAATCTTGTACTTGACACTGCACTTACACAAAAGCTTGGTGCTAAAATGTTTAGCAGTGCTAATCTTTGTTGGAAGAAAAGTCCTGTCCAATAAATTCAACAGGATTTGTGAAAATTTCTTTAAAAAAGGCTGGCAGGATTTTATCTAAAGTGGAAACAGACCAAAATATATTCCTTCAAGTACCCTGTTGTTTGAATTACAGAACCACCATATTGTATAACTAAAATAAAATTCCGAAAGTCTGATTTTTTGTTGCCTTGCATTTTGTTTTGGAGAGAAAGAACACTTCTGTGGTAGCCTTTCTTATCTGCTTTGCACAGGAGTCTGAAAAGAAGAGGTGAATAAATACCTTTTTACTTATATAATGTAATGCAGCTGATAATCCACTAATGTACTTACTTTTGAGAGTACTATTTGAATGATTTTCTTTTTCTATTTCACATTGAAGGGTTTTCATTTTTTATATTAAAGATTTCTGCTAAGTAAATAGAAAAACATCAGTAGTCATCAGCACATATTTTGATTATACCTCTGTTGATATTTAAAAATTTAGAATTTCTTACTTTCAAATTTAGTAACAATAATAATATTTTATATTATTTTATAATATTTTTATATATAATATTATTTTATATTATTTTATAATATAATATTATATTAAATATAATATTTTTAAATTATGTCTTAATCGGTCTAAAATATGTCATGTAGCTATGTTTACTTTTATAAAACATAATATCTGTAGTCCTTGTTTATACCAGGCTCTTTAGTTAATCATAATGTGTACATCATAACAGAGTGCACCTTGCATAGATACTCTGATAGCAGATAGACAGTGATGCCATATATCTAATTACTTATATATGCTTCTATTGGGAGAAACACTGATAAATGAAAAATAAGCATGTATTTTAGGAGTTCACATTGCAACAGTGTGTGGACTACCTGTATCCTGTCAGGCGTTTGCAAAATTTTTCTTTTGAAGTGTTTGCCCATCAGTGTCAAATAAAACAGTTCCTTTCTCTGAATCCATCTTGCCATGTAAAACCTTATTTATTTCCTGTTCTGTAGAACATGAAAAGCAATATGAGATGTACTGCATTAAAATCTTCTTTAGATGAAAGAAGACATTACCTCCCAATACTTTAGGTTTTTGTTTAGGCCTTGGAGGAAGCACCCACGATGGGTAAGGTTGCCCTTGAGTTGCCCTTGTTATTTGGTAAATGAGACTGGTTTGTGCTACTGTTAATGACTCCCTGATGCTTTTACTAGATAGTTTTTAATTAGAGTTTTAAAATGTTTTCTTCTCTGTTGTTTTCAAAAATACAAGTCTTTTGAATCATATATAGTCCAGTTAGTGAGTGAGTTTCTTGTAAAATTTAGTGTTCAAAATCTGTATAAAATGCTGTGTAAATCAGTAAGAGGTTGTACATATTAGCCACTGCACAGTACTAAATAGGGTGGATCTGTTCTGACTCTAACTTCAAATCTGAACCAAGATATAAACAAATACTCTTTGTATGAAAAGCAAGTCCTGAATTCTTTTTATGCATCTGCCAATCCTGCTATTTTCTGAACAAGAAATGGTGAGAGATGGCTCTATCTCTTTGAGCTCGCTCATGAAGCTCAGCACCCAGGCTTCCTATTCTGTAAGGCAGCAGATGTGATGAGTTGTTTGAGTGTGAAATATTTTTCCTTTTGGTGTCTTATGTCCATAAAGAGACTGATCTGCCATAAGCTGCCTCATTGTGCGATGTAAGTTAGAAGTTTCATTGACTCTTCAAGTAAAAAAAAAAAAATCACCAACACTTGAAGTAGGAAAGGAAAAAGGAACAGAGAAAAATTATTTTAAAAAGGTGTAAATTTTTTTCATATAACTTGACGACTAGAGTGTAGTTACAACATTTGACATTTTCAGTGTTTTTTTCAGTTATGATGTGACTGTCTAAATATTCTTTGTTTATTAATGGATTCTTTCACAGGGGAGATAAGCTATATTAATAAATGTGATACTGGGGTTTGAGCAAGTTGATGTTGATTACAAATATCCAATAAGAACGAAATGTTTTCTTTGCTTGGTATGAAACTGTTGGCTAAACACAACCTCACATGATAAGCCATGCTATGTGTTGACATAAGTCCAAACCAGCAGCCCTGATATCATTTTCACAGTTCAAACCATTTATAGTTTGTTCTCAGATCCAGTCAACAAAGACCTTGAGCTGACTCTATATGCTGGGACAGTAGAAAGCCCTTCCAATTAAAAGCCCTTAAGAATATCTAAGAAAATATTATAATATTAAACCCTGTAAGATTTTTTTTTTAAAGTATATAAGATTCAATGGCAAATGAGTATCAGAAAAAAACCATTGTAAGACAATGTTAGACCTAGCAAGCACAAGTGTAAAATGGTAACAGATAGAGAAGCCAAAAGCCTGGCCAAAGACAGATGTGGCAATGGCAGAACACTTTCTGAACAATCAGGGGAGCATGGTGGCTGTTCAAAGTTATTCTTTAGAGCTGAATCTGTCAGAAGAAAAGGCAATAGAAAACTAAATAAAACTGTGTCATAAAATTGTACCTACTGGTTTTTAAAATCCGAAGCAAAAATAGCCTCTGTATTTTCCTTTTGTCTGCGAGGGCAAGCCTTTAAAACCAGAAATGGCATCTGAAATCCTGGTCAGAGTAGCAGTGTGTGATTCTGTGTCCTTGCTTTACTCTGAGGCACTAAATACATGGAATAGCACGTGTGCACCTCTTTTTTGTCCCCTTTTACAATTTAGCTTGTATTCCGCTGTCTAGATGTACTGTTTTTCAGATTTACCATTTCTGCAGTGTAAAACTATTACCATAACACGTTTAGATATCTGGATCTTGGAATTTTCTGAAAATACCATGTCTTTTGATGGAGATGAGAAGATGAGGAAACAGAAATACCTTTTTGTTCATGGATTAAGGTAGTTTAAATTTCAGTTTGCACTGAGAATGTAAATAGTGTGGGCTAATTCCAGCCCATTGCAGGATTTATGGGAAGGGACCTGCTACGATGTAGCCCCCATCTCTGCTCTTCCTCAGGTGTTCTCACAGTAAAGTTGAGTCCTAGAGGCACAAAAAAAAAAAATCTGCTTATCCTTTAATCCTTTGTTCAAGTTGAATTGCTTTAATGTAATAATGTTTATGAATGATAATTAATGACCGTGTGAACCATGATCAGTTTCAAACAGAGTACAAAGGAAGAAATGGAATTTAACATAAAAGTCTGACCTTGATATCTGGCAGAGAAAAAACCCTCAAACTTAACATGAACTTTATACTGGTTGGGAGAGGATCATCTTTTTTCTCTCTTATATTAGCACAACAAAGTACCAGTCTAATTAATTAGTTTCCAAGGCACACTGAAACGTTAAAGCAATAATCTTAACAGAAAAAACCAGATCTCTACCAGAATCAAGTAATTTATCATTCATGAACTTTGTTCTTCAGAATTTACGTCAACATACCAAAATTTATAAATAATCTCTACACAGGCTGTTTCTTGGCTTCTGGTGTCAGGAAGCAATGTTCTGGGGTGCTGAGTGAAGCGGCTCTCACTAGGGATGCCCATGAGCGTGTTGCTGCTCTGCTGAAGGCACCTATTCAGGTTTAATTTTATCACACATGCACCTGCATTTGAATCTGTTTTGATTAGAGTAGCTATGACTCCCTCATGTCCTCATCTCAGGAGCTGTACAGCCTGGCAAACATTTAAAAAATCTCCGTTATCCTCCTCATCCCTTCACATTTTCAGAATACTGCTTTGCTTTTAATAATATCTGTTGATGTAGTAAGTGTTTTCCCTCTTTTGTTTCTAGGAGATAAAACACTTAGCACACTTTTTAAATCTTTATGATTTAAATTATATTTAATGTTTTAGTAATGTCACTATATTTCTCTTTTTCAGAGAAGAACTAGCTTTTTTAAACACTCATAACTAATAATACTTCCTTGTCAAATGTAGAGTTTTGGTTTAGAGTCATTCTGCAGCAAATTAGAGACTGATAGGACACATTAGAAACATTAGCTACATTTCAGATCAGCTCTGTCTAGTGAAATAGGCATCAGTCCCATTTGGAAAAAGTAAATTAATTGCTCACAGCTATTAGGTGAGTAAGTAACCTATCTAAAAGATTGTAGCGGTATGTTCAGTTAACGTCTTTGTTGCTTTAGCTGTATTCAGCTATTTGAGTACTTTTATGTAGTCTTATTATATCAATCTGTAATTTACTCCTTTTTTAATATTCTAGATATTTTCATTTTCCGTTTCATCCGCTGTAACAATTCCTTTTGTTTTTTTCAGTTCTTCTGACTTTGCTAAATGAAATTTTCATCGGGTTGTCTGTTTTTCATTATAATCCCAGTAACTGCATATTTTTAGGACCCTAAAGGCTCCAATTTCCAGTGATTGCACCTAACTTTTTCATAAAATGATCAAGTGTCATTTAAAATTGTTTATAGATTTTATTTTGCCACTAGTTTGCCTACTCGCAAGAATTTTCCAATGCTTTACTCCACTGAAAGTCGGAGTAATTATCTTCTTGTTTATTGTTAACTTGTGTGTGTTTATTGTTGTGCAGAGAGTGTTGAAGGTACTCCTAAGCCAGGGTAGTTTAGGTCCTGGTGGTTTCTTAAGAGATATGCCATATGAATGGCCGTGCCCTAGCAGAGGGAGATTTCATTAATGTAAAAGACTGCCAGATGACCAGTGGGAATGGTCACATTCTTTCTCCTTTTCTGTTTAATCATATGTTTATATATTACAACCCAATAAGCCTGTTGAAAGCTCAAAGGTTTGAGATGACATGTATGGAAGCTGATGTTCACTACATGAGTTTGCCTTTCTAGATGCTTTGCTTTAAGTGTGTGACAGATTGTGTTGTTTCTTCATCTGCTACTGCTGAGTTTCTCAAAAGCCATATTCTAGGCTTTTTTTATTAATAGGAATTAATTTAAACATTTTGCCCTGATATTTTAAGTCTATAACATTCAAAGGGGCTCAGAACCAAAAATATTTGATTTGATGTGCTGTATACACATGCTGGAAATCCCAGTTTTGATTTGTGTTACAATTATCCACAAAATTCAAGGCTCGGAATAGACCTATTTTCAAAACCAAATAATAATGTAAATAAATCTTTGCAAATAAAACTAATTGCACATTTACAAGTTGATTTTATACTGGAATTACTCTGCTCATTTCAGAGCAATAACTCTGGCTTACCTAAAATGTACGTAATACTAAGATCGAACTTTTAATATAGGTCCTACTTTTGTCTCAGAACATGTTGCTGACTGAAAGTCATATAACTTTTGTTTTGATGTTTCCAAGGAAACACAGCTTGTTTCCACTGCTATGTGTGGAAGACACATATTTTTTCTTACTGTGTAATTCTCTGGATTGCTTTAAAATTCCCTTCTGTGATTACTGCATATTTTACTTTGCATCTGCAGTGCCTTTGCGTTGAATTGAACCAGGCTTCCATTCTAATCTTGATTTACTCGGGCACCACACAGATTCAGCTGTCTTCCAGTCATAGTACATTGTAGCTGATTTTACATTTCAGGTTTTTTGTTACTGTTTGGTTGGTTTTCTTCCCCTTCACTAAATGCTTCCATCACTCAAGCTCTTTTGCTCCTACACGCTTTTGCAGAATGGTTCCTATGGTGACACAGCTAAATACCTCCCTGCGTGCCTTGCATTGCCCTCTGTCATCTTTGCCTTCAGAAAAAAAAGGTGGCATCATGACATCCCCTCCACACTGCCTTTATAACAAAGCTAAATTAACTTTTTTGATATATTTTTTCTACAGAGCATTTTCAGTATATTTTTTTAGTTGTAGAGATTCTTAATTAAATAGCAGTACGCATGAACTTTCAGTTCTTGCTCTTGATCTGTGGCTCTGGCCATTTTTCTTCACCTCTGTAGAGCTTTCTTTCGTAACTGCTCTCTGCCTGCAATGCCTGACATCTCTAATGCAAAGGGCACCCTCCAGAAGATGGCCGTGCTCTTGACTTTTAAAGTGCTTCAAAGGCTTTGTTACAATTTGAGTAAATGGCTTTATATCTGTGAGTGTTGCACTCATGCATATTTACGTTACTTTAGAGACCTTAGTAAAAAGGTACCAGGATCAGCTACATGATGTTAAGAATCAGCTTCATGAAAATGTTTCTGTAAGGGCATCAGTATTATTTATAGGGCATGCTCTATGCCCACTGAACGTCTACCTACACATTCTTTGGGAAATGTAGAGTAGTTTGGAGAGTTTTTACATAGTGTGATACCTTAGAATTATTGCAAAGTTAAGCGTGTCCTGCAGTATAGGTTTTAGTAGGTTATAGCTGCTTTTTTCCTGGTATATCTATACTACAACCATTCTTACACCTGACTTGGTTCCAAATCTGACACTTCTGTGAATTTGTATGGATTTTAAAAGGGAAAATGAATATTCCTCCAGCAAGATAATAATATGCCAGTTTTGCCTACCTATAGCTTGTTAAATACAGGTGTGCCCTGTGAATTATTACAGGCTGCTTTTGTTTCTCACATAGAAAAGTTCACCTTTGCTGCATTTATACCAATTTGAGATTTTCCATTTTCTTTTCATTTTTTTTAGAGCAAAATATTCTCGCGAGATCGTCTTTGTTCATCCATCTTTCATTCATGATTTATATTGAAGATATATTCTGGTGCTAATAGCGTTGCACATGTAAATCATTATTCCTACTGACTCCTGCATAACTGCTCCAGAATAGTTTACATGTAGTACCATTAACTTTTCAGTGAAAATGCTATCTTGACTTGCAACTGGGAGAATTTTTTCCAGCTTTGCTTTTTTTGTTTTGTGTGTGTGTTTGTCGAACTTCAATACAGTAGATGAAATATGGAGAAGAATATTAATGTGCAGATTATGCATTACAGAAATGGGTGATTAAGTTGTGGTCTAGTTGGAAGAAGAGGCTCTGCATGAATCCTGCTTCTGGACTTCTGAATTGCTAGCAGCTTTCATAGTTGGAAAAAGTGTGTATCATCTCACTACATAATTGCCACTTTTTGAATCAATATAAGGCTGATATTTTTTATGATTTCTATGATTCAGAAGTGAGAATTTAGTACTAAGAGGCACACTGCCTATCTGTAGCATAGGGAAAATCTTCTCCAGAAATACAGGGAAGTTGTCAAAATTATGAAAGATTGTCATTGATTTGGTATTTTCAGCTGTATCTTTGCTGTAAATGAAGTCTATTAACTGAACTTCTTTGAAAATTGGAGTCAAAATCATGGAAGTAACATAGGTCCTTACTACATCTTCAGTAATATTTTTAACAGCTCTAATTTTTTTAACTTTATACTGCTAGTAAGTCTTGCGTGTTTTTGCCTGTAAAGGGTTGTCAAACTCAGGTCTGGAATTCTTTTTTCATGATATGGTAGACATTTGAAAGCTTTGAATTGTTAACTACCAAAAATATAAATAATATTTGTATATCGTAAGAACAGTAGCTTGCTGTTGAGCAAATGCAAAATAACTTTTCTCCAAAAAAGTGAGAATTATGCCTAACAATACATCCTTGGAAAGGATATATTTATATGGAAATACATACCTTGGGAAAAGGTATGTTTTGTCTTATCTGTATTCTGATAAAAGAGATCCTATTTGCATTTAATCTTTTTACCTTTTTGTTTGTTAGTTTGTTTTTTGTTTGTTTGTTTGTTTGTTTTTAAATCTGGAATTGTGTCTGTTCAGCCCTGAACTGTAGCAACACAGGAAATGTGCTACCAGCTGTCTGATAAACACATTTTTAAGGGGTCTCTGCATCTGTTAACCTGGATGAGTTGACAGAATGGAATAACCCCATGCCTGATACAGATGTGAAGTTTCAAATTCATGTTCTTATGCACAGAAGTACTAGAAGTCACCAATGTAAGGGTTGTTATTTCCTACTACATTAGGACTGATTTGCTTTAATCATGAGGACTTTATGTTTGGGTTTGGTTGTTTTTTTTCTTAACAGCCCAAGCCATTTTGGTGCAAATTCTCTAATGTCATGACAGCCTGAGGGAGACACTGGAAATGGAAAATTTCAGCCTGAATGGTTCAAATATGACAAATTTATGAGCAATGGAAAATGAGCTCTGTTAATGGGAAATGTTTGTCACCTTTAGTAGTAAAATAGGCTTATCACATTGCTTATGATGCAGACAGAACAGCTTTTAGTCACCGTGTTTTTTTAACTTTCTCAGGATGTGAAGGGTAATGCATCTGAAATGCTTAGATGGTTTTAGCTTATGACATTAAACAGTTATTTACAGGTGTAGTTAATAAAATAGATTGTGGCCTTTGCCATCTGCTTAAGTTACATTTATGAGAAAAACACGAGTGAACATTAATTAAAATTCTTCACTCAAAAAAAAGGCAACAGAAAAACATCATAGGCATGTGTATGTCATGTATTTGTAGTGTATTCACTGAAATGCCTTAGTTCTCTGAAGATACTCAGTGAGCCCCATACCTGAGCCTGTGGTGGCTTTGTCAGTGCTTCTGAGCTTAGCTTGAAATGTCTGTCTGGGATGGTAAAGATGACTTAAAGGGTGATACTGAAGAGAAAAGAGGACAAAAAAATTGAGGGCAAAGGTGGTGACTCCACCTCTGTTTCTCTTTTCCTGTGGCATTGTGGGTTTTAGAAAGCCCCAAGAGCCAGAGGCAGTCAGTCTGTTGTCTGATGCTAAGCAATATTATGGGGTGCCTAGTGTGAGGTGGGATGCATGATCTTTGGGCCCCTCTGAATTACGCAGCTATGACACAAATCTCTGTGGTTGTGATGTCTAGATTTCTGACAGGTCTGAAGCACTCAGAGGTTCCTGGGATTCCTTCCCAATGCCAAAGTTGCCTTAAATCTCTCTTCTAACTGTCAAGAAGATGCCTGAAGATGTCTGAATTATTGAAACATAAAGATTACCAGGCGTTTGTATTTTCTGCTTGCATTACCCATTTTTCAGGGAAATATAACGCTCTGAAGAAAAGCAAGACGTGTATTTCTGAATCATTTGTACCATATGCCTGGCTGATTTAATCCAGGATCTTGTCTCAGTGACTGGCAGAATATAACTGGAGGCAGTTAAAAGGTGGAATGCACACTAACATATTTGGTGGGGAATTTTTTTCTGACTTTCTGTCTAGTGTGCGGTGTGAAGGCTGTCTTTTATGGATTAACTTGGGATGTTTTATTATCCATATAAAGGGCTAAATGTTTTCTAGCTCTTAGTAAATGCTTTGCTTGGATGAATCTTTCCAATAGTTGAACAAGGCTATTTTCCAGCGTTAAATAAAAAGAATATTGCCTCTCCTGCTCTTAATTCTTTTTCTTCTTGCATTGAATGTCGCCTTCCTCCTTCATTATGAGAGAGGATCATTAAACTTACAAGCTCTGTAATGTCTACATTACAGGTCCCCTCCAGCCTTTCTGGCTGCTTGCTTTATAGTTGTTACCTTTAAGTTTTGCCATCTCAATATCCCTCTGGGTTTTTTGATGGGTTTTTTTAGATCACTGAGGAAAAAACAAATGCAATTCCTTTAAACATCATATCTTAATGGCCCTCCTCTGAAAAACTAATCATTCTGTGTTCGCCATTCCTTCTCTTACCCTGCTTCTGAACTGACAGAACATCATCTTATCCAGCAGATGTATTTCCTATTTACTTTGTCTTATGCCTACCAAGGTGTGACATAGTATTATTTCAATCATCTCATAATGAATGAACTGGTTGGGACTGAGTAAATGTTCTACTCTCCCAAAATTCACATGGTCAAACATGATGCTTTTTAGCTGATTGAACTGCTAGCAAAACAGGGAAAAAAAAAAAAAAGCAACATCTTCTTAAACTCAACTGGACATTGGTATCTTAAGAGCTTACAGACCCCCTTACTTAGTACCTTCCCAGGCTACTGGCTATTGTTGGGTAGTGATTACACCCATTTTTTTCCAGCTCTTCTGACATATCTTTCTCAAACCATGCATCTTTAATCAGAGCTTCTTAGCACCCTATGTGTGAAGACAATTTCAACAAAGACATCATCTCACCTCCTTGAAAATGTCCTTACTTTCCTTAGTGAAGAGTTTTATATTTTTTACACCATATGCTGGTGTGGTAAACCTAGGATTTAACTGCTCCTTCCACAAATAGAAGTGTGAGAGGATACAGAAACTCACCTGAGTGATCTGGAAAGTTGCCTACCATCTGGACATACCTGGCTGTTGGTATGATGGTGGCAAGAAGCCTTATCATATCTAATCTCGCCTGGGTCTCCTGTAGGGCTGCAGCAGGTGCAGCTGACATGCAGCATGTGCTCAAAAAACTAACTGCTTCAAAAATGGCAGTTCATACTTTAGGAAAATGAACTATGTGATGTGATTGTCTCCAGCAGCAGGAAACTGGGCAAAATTAAGTGGCAGATCCTTAATCACCTGTGAAGCAAACTAATGGAAGGTACTGAAAAGTACACAAAAATGCCATGAGCATTTTATGTCCACTCTACCTTAAAGAAATGCATGGTGAGACTGACTTCATAACCATGCAAAAAAAGATATGAGACTGATGATGTATTACAACTTCTGTTCTATAAATAAGTTTTTAAAAACTGAGATTATGTTTACTGAAAAATAAACCTGCATGTGACTGGGAAAAGTAGTGTACTGTGTCTCAATTTAATGCCTTGCCAAAGGGCTGAAATATTAAATATGAGTTTTATAATGGTATTCATTGTAACTCAGGAGTTGCAGAGATAGCTGGCTTTGAGGACGTAATACCAACTTTGTGCATTATTTGCATCCATAGAACTTGGTGTGACAAATTGATACTTGAGGCAGGGACCAAACCTTACATACAATGGCAATGCAACAGCATTTTCAGAAGCTGTTAAGAACAAAGACCAAACTGATACGTAATGGGACTTGTACTCCAAAACACTTTAGATGGCTTTGAAAATCCTACCTGTAGTCTTATGCTGTAAAACAAATGGAAATCTGTGATCACAAAAATGGATTGTTTTCTGAAGCATTTATATCTTTGTGATAGATAAGCAGCACCTGTTAAGGGCAACAGGCAGTGTGATTATTTGAGAAGCTAAAATGATGCAGGGCCTAAGTATCCACTGCTGCAGATCACTGGACGTTCAAACCTGGGTAAAGTGACGTTCAGTCTGTTAGGAGTCTGCTGCATTCATTTAGTATTTGAACAAGATGACTGCTTGAGTTTCTAGGCAAGGAGGAATTGGGGTCATGACAATTTCATAGCTGGTTTCCAAGTTTAGCTTTAGATACATATGCTAGCAGGTTGGCACAAATTTAAGCTGGCATAGCTCAAGAGCCCTAAACTACATGTCAGAAAGGGCACGTCAGACAGATTAGCATACATGACATTAGCTCCCAAAATTATTCATTAATTTTACTTTATATAAACATTGGATTAGAAACAGACACAGCCATGAGAGATGACTGTATCTATACTAACAAGCATTGTCGAGCACTAGGAACAGACCTGAGGGGCAAAACAGTAACTGTTGAGTACACAGCGCTGACATTACTTGTATTTCTGTGGGTTTGACTGTGGACAGGCTCTAGTCTGGTCCTGTGGGCTGCTGCCCTTTGGAACATGGAGTTCAGAAGGGAAACTCCTTGAGAGCAGTATGCTGTCTAAGACTGCTCTGCCAGGCTTTGCTTCTGTAATACGATCCCGATCCAAATTAAAACACTATAATAAATGAATCTCATGTGAATCTACTACTTTGCTTAAACAATTAAATGATTCAATCATAATCACTGTGTTATGAGCTGTATAAACCTTTCATTCTTTTCTGTGCAGGCTCCAAGGTCAATGTAAAAGATGCAGCAAGTTAGTTCAACTGAACCCTGACTTTTAAAGAAAACCTGTGAGGTGATAGTTTTGAATCCTGAAAACACCTTGCTGGAGTATCTGCAAAAAGGAGAAATCTTAAATCTCAGATTTATCCCTGTTCTAGCAGCCTGGCCACCTGCTGAACATATGGGATTTTCAGTTGCCTTCTTGGGGCACACGCATCTCCCCAGGCAATGTACAGGAAACTGGGAACCCAGGGCTTGATACAGTTGTCTATGCTGGAGTCATTTGGTCTGACTGGAACACCCTACAGCACAAGAGGAGGACTTATAGGGCTGGTGGGAAGTGTGGGAGATCTGTGCTCTTTTGGAGCAGCAGTAGGAAGTCAAGAGCGATACCACAGAGCACCTCAAGTGCTATTAATGCAAATGTATCACTCAGTGAATTTAATACCTACATTTCATGCCTTGCTGTGCACCGTGCTTATTAGATGTATAAATTGTTGTTTGTATGTAACACCCAAATTCATTCAGTTCAACGCTGAAAGCAGAAATGCTCCACTGTGAAATAATGACACATGACTGTATCATAAAATAACTCCTTTGACGATGATGGTCCACCATGCATTTGAAGGAGTAGTTAGCAGGGACTTGTGATATTCATGACTATATTCATGACCTTTTTACTTACTCCTTTTTCATCCACTTTTGGTGGCCATTAGCTGGTTTTATTTATCTTGTTTTGGGTTTTTTTGTGTTTTGATTTTTTCTAAAGAAATCTCCCTCAATTTTTCTTTTGTCTTCACCAAAATGTAAGTTTACAAAGCCTTAATGTTTCACAGTAGCACAGTTCTAGTACAAGATTCTGAGTCTCATCAACATCTTTTGTTGATTTTTTTTTTCCTGGTTGTCAGCAGCTTAGTGTTTTAAGAAAAGGATTTATTCCATTATAAATCTATGTTTTGATATAATAACATTACTATTCTGTTAAAATTAGAATACACATGTAAGAACATTTGTTTCATGATTCAACCAATGGACTTCATGATCTTCGAGTTCTATTCCAACCTTAATGATTCTATGACTGGAATAAGTTACTGAGCTTTTTAAAAGTTTTTTTAAACATGCTGGATCTTTCAGGAGTGTTTTCTGAGTAGAATATCCCTTTATTTGCTTCAGTTGGCTTTCCTTCAGTCTATTATTGATTTTAGTCAAGTACTGCTACCCATCAGAAGACCAGTTAGATTTAAGTGCGTTCTTAAAGCTTGGCATATGCTTAAATGGGTCTCTGAAAAGAGATGAATTTCCACAAATGCATCAAAACTCAAGGATTTGACCACAGATAATATTTCCTCTCTGAAGATATATTTGGTACAGAAAGGAGGTGTATTGACTCTTTCATCAACTGGGCAGATCAGAACATGTTTAAATTATTTCCTGCAGAGAAGATAATACAATTTTCGTTATGAGTAGCAAATGATAAGCTTAAATTCCTAGTCAGTCTTTCTTATTAATGACAGAATCAAATATTGCAGAATGTTTGGAAATTGTCCTCCTGGCATGTTTCATTTTCTGTAAGGAGCAAATAGAATGAGACAGTTATTTGCAACGTACTTCACTTCCACTGCAAATCCTAATAATGGTGACATTTAAAAAATATATTTTTGCAATAATACCATTACAAAGCCATCTAGGCTTGGTATGAGTAGCAGAGGTCGTAATGAATCCTTATTGTTTTCTGTTGTAACATCAGATTTCTTTTAGAGGAAAAATCTGAAATACATTTGCTAAATGTAGCATAAAAGCACTGTTACCCAAGGTTTTTTAATTTTCCTTGTTAACAGTCCAGTTTGATGAATTGTCCTGATTAGCTCTGAGGAAATTAATACTAAAATTAGGTGGGACTCAAAGGGAGAAAAACCATGACATGCTCAAGAGTCATTGCAGACTGAATCATATGAAGAATTAGCATATCTGTCAGCTAGGAACAGGTATCACTTATTCAGTTTGTTTTATTTTCCTCTGCTAGGGTCATGATAACTGTCTCATTGGTGAATTCAGAAAGAGATTATCATTGCCTAAACCATGTAATGGTCCAAAACTCCCTCTGTTGTGTTCCGTGTCCCCTGCTTATGGCAGGTTTCCTCAACTGTAGGCTCACATGGGAGCAGTGCCAGCAGTCAGAGCAAGTTCCCTCGAGTCTGTCATGGGAGTGAGCTGGTGCCAAACGCCAGGAAATAACAAAGTAGGGTCTGCCAGCCCGGACCTGCTCTGAGCTGCTGAAGGGGACTAAAATCTCAGGCCTGATCTGAAAAGGCTGCTGCAGACCCTGCTGGGGAACCTCTGTGGCATGGGTACAGGTACCTACAGTACAATTCAGAGTCAGCAGGGAAATGCCCAGGGAACTTACATGTCCCTGATCACTGTGTGAGACCCTCTGCAGTTTAGGACCTGTGATAAGAAAGGCTGCTGCAGTGCTATTTTAGGTGTCTAAATCCCTTTTTTTTGGAGCTGGCTCTTGGTTCTCTCTGGCCAATCAGGAATAATAATTGAGATAACACAGATAATGATTTTGTGTAGATCACTTCTCAAAGCTGAACATTTTGTAGGATGGAGGGAAAATGTATGTTGATGAAAAACACCCTCCTGGTTCAGTTCTGTAAATCAGTAAGAACAAAACAACTAAGGGATGTTACAATAAAACCAGAACGTATGTTTTAGTATCTTTCTCATCATGCAGTCTGTTCTATAAATGGCAGGCTACTGGAAGTCATTCTCCATGTTGTCATGCAATTTAACTCCTTAATCTGGCTATTCAATTTGAACTACAAATGCCTCAGTCTCTGGTTTTTTAAATCTCTTGACTAATGGAATAGATGGCTTGTCGGCATTGTCCTGTGAGAAAAAGGCATACTACAGGCTGTGCCAAATTAACTTCATTTCTTTAATTTAAGGGGCACACGCTGCTGGATGACAACTAGTATGAAATTGGACATGGTTGGCTAACAGTGATGATATAATTTCTCGTTTTTGCTTTATTATATCTGCTAAGTACAAATTTACCTGCAGAGTTCAGCCAAGAGCAAAAACATTGACGATATTAGCAACCAACAGAAACTAATCTTTTTGTTCTTTTAGCCGATCTTTCTCTTCATTAGTTGTATTTTAAAGAAACTTAGTTTAAAGAAATTTAATAGTTCCTTCCTATGAGTGCAGAGATTGTATTTTATGATTACCCCTTGAACATTTATAATCTTTTAATAACAGGGTTTTTTCCAGACAACATGACAATAATTGCTAGATTAAAAAAAGAGCAGTTTGATCAAGCTTGAACACTGGCTTGATCCTATTTCCGTTGAAGTCAGAGAGACTTCTTTAGTAAGAAGAGAGTTGGAATTTGCTTCATGATTGTTTCTTTTCTTCTGCCAGATTCTCTTTCACTCATCCAAGACAGCAAAGACTTCTGCTTTCAATCACAGTGCTGTAAATCTGTTCTAACTGCATTGACTCAATGCGCTTATTTTTGTAGAGATCAGTATAAATGAGAAAAGGATTTATCCCAGTTGGATTCATGCTTCTTGTTAGTGAGGCAATGTACTATATAATTGGCGCTATCAATAAGGCTTTCCCAGTATTGACTTCTTTGTTTGGTATATGTATGGAAACAGATGGAATATATCATAGTCTCTAAGTGGTACAAAAGGTACAGTATCATGGACAAAAATAAGTTTTTATCTGGCTATGGCTTTCAGTCTTTTATCCTGAGATTTAAAAATAGCAACAAAGTTTGTTGTTTAACTGTCCTAGAAGTTGTGACTGCAGACAGAATCATAGCTGTTTGAAGGGTTGGATCTTAAAGCAAGAAGTGCACGAGGTGCTGCTTGTTATTTACGGCACTCACAAGGTGCTGTAGATAGAATATCAGAAAACATGTAATTTGACTCTTAGACAACTCACAGTTACTGAAAAAGAATAGGAAAATAACAACTGAAGAAAAGCAAAACCTGACAAAATTCATATGCTCATAGTTGCATTGAGAGTAGGATTTTAGCTTCAAAAAGTTGTAGTTGAGACAACAAATGTTCTGTAATATAGTTATAAGAAAACAGGTAAGGAGGGGATCTTTCCTGGACAAATGGAAGAGCCTTAATACAAAATCTGGATGGAGTCTTTAAATTGTTTGACTTTGTGGAAAAACAGTTTTGAGTGGTTGCTTTGATAATCTGGGAGCTCTCAGGCAATCTGAGTTATTACATTTCAGAGCCAAGACTTCCTTTGGCATGTATTTTTCATATGACCCTTGACATATTTATTTTTGCTGCAGTTTTTCCAAATCAGCAGGGACCATGCTTAGACTGTGCTTAGAGTATATTCAAACAATAAAATAGGGTAGAAGATAATTTTGTTCTTACAAGTTCTGATATACAAAATAGCTAAAGGAAGCACTAATTTATGTGCTTGGCTCTTCTTTTAAATTTTGGCAGATTTATGCAGATATATGTTTTAGGTATCTGGTTTTCACCTGTGTACACATGTTTGAAGAACTCATGCAATATAACTTAAGCACGTATGTCCTATCTGATATGTCACTTTTGAGGCAAGAGACATTACACCATGTCATTTAGAGATTATAACACTTTCAGGAAGTTTAAATTATTAATCTTTACAAAACAAATACAAAATTAAATTCTGATCCTAGTATGCCATTTCAAACCACCTTGGTTCTCATTATGATTCTGATAATCTAATGTTAGATTCATTACCATCTAAAATTATTGCAATCTGCTGTCTTTTATTTTGATTCAATGTCCATAATTGTTCCACATGATGTCAGTAATTACTGAGGCTGCTTTAGGAAGATATGCAAAGACGTGGCAAGAAAAGATGATCGAGCCAAGTTTAGATTTCTTATGCGGTTGTGCATGTGCGTCAGAAACTGCATTTTAGTAGTGTATCTGTTTACACTTGATATTGCATGGATTCCAGAAAAGCAGGAATTACACTGCAAGACTAGGAAAACAAATTAAATATAGGGTTGAATCACTCAAGATGGAACAGAACAGGCTTCTAGCTATGTGAGGATGAAGCTTCTATTTTATATAATAATTTTTTACTCCAATTTCTTTTAAAGACAACATATGTTTATCCTTTGTAGTACCTACTCCTCTGCAATGCAGAACAGAATAATTCAAACACTTATACCTCCTGAAAATGAATAAATGTTACTGACTCCAAATTACATTGCAGATTATAAAATTTGAAATACAAAAATATTTATTATATATATATATATACTATACTAATCCATTTTATTAATTTTGTCTTCTTTTTGTAAATGAATAAGGCACTCTTTCCACTCCAAGAGGAATGATGAACTTAATTTCTACTATTTGTTTTCATATACCTTATTATGAGCAGTTCACTAATGAGATTCTACAAAGAATATAAACCTGAAGTACACATTCAGAGTAGTTTACTGTAATAACGTAATTTTACATTACAATCAGATCCATCATAAAAAAAGTTATAGCTTTGAGGCAGCCTGAATCCACTAAAGGCACACAACACTGTGGGTAATGTTGTGTCTTATTTGTGTTTCGTAAGGTTAAAAAAATGGATTATGAGAACTAAGACATGAGAGTGTGATGGTGATTGCTGAATGTGAAGTATTTGAATGGCCCTAATTTTTATCCCATGAAGTTTTATTTCTCTTAAAAATGCCAGTCTTTGTTGCCAGAAGCAGATGCTTTTGAGAATTTTGATGATTTCCTCACTTTGCTTGTTTGTTTGTTTTTTATTCTAGTACACATGCCCACCCTTCTTTTAGAAGCTGGTATTCTTTTGGAGACAGATGAGACTTTTTTAGATTAAATCAAATCAGAATTTCTGGCTAGAGATGCAGTATATCTTGTGTGTTTTAGTTTCTGATCCATCAAATTAAAGGATTTTCTGTGTTCTGTGGTTGGAATTAGAAGTAGTAGAAACCTGTAAAATGTCAAGAGTTCTCAAATATATGCATATTTATTGGAGCACTTAAAAGTTAGAAAAATTAAGTAAAATCAAATTGAAAAAACCTGCTCATTTTGGCTTTGCCATGAAGAAATGAAAAAGCATGAAGTTTGATACTGGTAAATTGTCAATTTTTGCAAGCAGCTGTAAATCAAGTACTGCTTTACTATATTGCTACACATTTGGAATAAGTTGGGTTACTGCAGTGGGAATTATTTTAAATTTATACTACTGAAAATGAGAACACGATGCTTCCTGAAATCACGAGCCAAAGTTTATGACAAAGGCCAGAATTTACTAAGGAAAAGAAAAAAAGAAGAGAAAAAAATCCTGTTAGAATCAAATGTCAGGAGATTACATTAAATAGACTTAGACTCTTATTTAGTTCTTAGTCTTATTTTGTTAGGTTTAAGTGCTGCCATTTGTTCTGAATGATATGTAAAAAGCAAAAAAAGAATCAAAGCTGGCTAGAGACAAGTATGATGTCTGAACAGTGTTAGAAAAGCAAGCTCCCTCTCCAGAATAAAGATGTTTTTGCCAGATGATACAGACAACAGATTGTTGTTGATTACCAGTATGATGAGAGAGAAGATATTTGGAAATTGGCCTCAGATGACTTGGAAAATTTAGTAAGCAAAGAGATGAAACTAGATTCCCTGGAGGTACCAGGAAACCCGTAATGCTACAGGCCCGAGTAAAAACTCTTTATTCCCACTGTTGAACTAAGACTAATGATAGTAATCCTGTCAAAGAGTTCTCCATCTGTTTTTATAAGAAAGGGAAAGGAATTAGTGGCTAAATCAGAAGCAGATTACAGAAAAACAAAAATTAGCTGCATTGAAACAAAGCTGAGAACCTCTCATAGCAAAGCTGCTTAAATGGGAGAGAAGATCTGCTTTTGCTGTCTCTGAGCTCCCAGTTTGATTTGGTCATTAGCATCCCATGTGGGGTATTTAGCTTTCTAGCTAGGTCATTTTTAAATCTTGATCTCTTCCTCCTTACCTCAAGCAGAAGCTTTTTAGGCTTCCTCAAGATAGCTCTCAGAAAAAAACCCCACAGCAAAACCAACCAAACACAAAAGCTAAGCCAAACAGCAAAACCAGAGAAACCTCCAAAACCATCTCCAATGCCCCCCATAAAACCAAACACATCTCCTGACTCACAAAGTACATCAGGCACCCTGGTGATTCAGCCTGGGCTATCTGATTTTGGTCAACAGCAGACAGAGGGCAGGAGAATAGAAGGACCATAGATTAGACTAACACAGCAAATTTAGTGCTGTAATTGTAGTTTTATCACTGTGCCAGTACAAAAGTACATTATTAACCTCTTTTAAAGAAGAATACATTTTATTCCAAGCTTGATGTGGGATTAAGCAAAGGAAAATCATTATTTTTGTGTCAGGAATTCAGCTTGGCTGCTCAATAAACGTATAAAGCTGATGCAGTTTGCCAAAGACAGGCTGTTCATGGAATTAGTTGTTTAATGAGAGTAATAGCACAGCAGCAGTGTGAGAAGGGATAACACACAGCATTTGTTACTCTAAGAAAAATATGGTCTGATATTACCTGGGTAGGTGTACAGAGGTCAAAATGAAGTCAAAGAGGGGGATATCACTTTGGTGTTGCAATGAGCAACAGTTTTGGTTAGCAGTATGCCAGTTAGGTTTGATAAAGAATATCCAGTGGAAAGGTATGTCCAGAATTCCTCATGTTGCCGAATTTCAATTCTCACTCCAGAAGAATTATTTTAGAGGTTGTTTCACTAATTAACTTCAGTGTTAAGAGTTATTGCTGGAAGATTTATTCTGTTGCTAAAACATTTGGAACAGTCTTGCATCTCTGAAATGTTTCCTTTCTTGTGTGATCTGATTTTAATACAAAATCAGAAATTTTAAGTTCTGTAACAAGAATATCCTGATAAAATAGGTTAAATGTTTAGGTACTGTGAGGCAGCAATGTTGTTGCCATCTTCTCTTCTATGGATCCAATGTAATTTTCCTGACTTTGGTGATTTACATGCATGAAACTCTGAGATTTGACTGAGCTCTGCAGAATTTAGGCAGTTGGTGATTTGAAATTAGCAGGACAGGTCTGGGCATATGGAAGGTGATCTCTGGAAAGCTTTGACAGAATAAGCTCTGATTTAATTTTTCTCTTGACTTTAATTGTTAACTCTTTTGTGAAATATATACATCAAGATGTGAAACTTTACAATAAGCAGAGACTGTGTTTTATATATGATCATCAGTGTTCATATAGTACATAATTTTAGAGCATAAAGAAAAGCTGCAGTGGAGTTCTTCACATAGTGAAGTCAGGTGTTTATTTCACTATGTCAGGATTTTTATTCTGGGGACTTTAAAGTAGTTGACATGCCTCGGTAATCTGTGGACATTTAACATACTTCAGTTGGGTTATTGTGTGTGAAATACAAAGGTGTTTTAGGTTGACTGAGGTGCCATCAACCAAAACAGGAGAGAAAAAGATTTAATTTTTCCATCTTTTTACAAGTCAGTAATACATCAAAATGAATTTTGGTAAACAATGCCTTATTTTCTTGCTTCTTGAGCAAAGGATGTTATTTCCTTTAAGAAATGTGTGGGAAGAAAATGGGGAAAATGGCTAGTTACACTGTCTAGCTATGACTGAGAAATCACAAATGTCATCAGAGAGTTCTTTCCATTTATTATAATAGTCTGATACGATGTGTACATGTTCATGTAGGTAGATATAACCTAGAATAAAAGATGTGTTTGGGTCATTTGAGAAAGAAGGGCTTTTCCACTCATTTGTGACCCTGTGTCCTAGAGCATGCTGCTCTCAGAAAAAGCCTCCCTATTAACTTCATGCGACCTCAGATTAGGCCTTTTCATTGGTACAACTCAAGAGCATCCCTCCTGGAGAGCCATACGTTTTTAAAGCAACTGGAAAACTTATTTAAACAGAAGATATCGTACTGTCTTGTGAGAGAATTTGTGTCTTAACACACAGAAATAGGCAATCATCAGTCTGCTTTTTTGTGCCATTTCTTCTTACCTGAAGCTGGGTAATCATTGTCATTTTCTCTCATTTCCTTGGCAAATACAAGAATAGTTTTGTCTTTTAAAGAAATCAACTGATCTGTGAATAATCCCATTGATTTAAATCAAAAGACTCTTGCAGTGTGATTAAGAATTGCTATATTTTAGTGTCATTATTATTATTATTATTATTATTATGACGATGGAATACTGTGCAAGAATAGATTATTTGGGAGAATTGGCTTATTTTAACTTTTTTTAACTTTATAAAATAATCTTATAATCAATCACACATGGGAAGCTGACACCCAATATTCTGTAATTTTGAGGGTGAGAATTTTATTTCATAGAATCATTACCTTCATAATGCAGTGACATTTAATATCCCTTAAAGTGCTTCCTATACTGTTAATACTTTAGTAAAGGATTGTGAAAAATAATGTAATAAAAATAAAACATTCTGAGGACATCATGTCTAGTGAAATATTGCAAGTCATATTTGAAAATTAGGGAAAGCTTCCTGGGTTTCATGTTTGTGTTAGTTTGGGTGCTATGAAACATAAAGTGATAATGCTCAAAACAGGATTTCCAGTGTAAATTTGTAGCAAAACCTTACATATTGCACTATACTACAGCACTCTAGCAATATCTGATATCAGTGCAAAATAATTTAACATAGCACATGTATATATAATGTGTATTACTAGGCCCCACACTAGTCTCATTTCTTATTGAATCCATAGATTCATGACTTGTGCTTAAGGAAGAGACTATTTATGAGAGTCTGTGCATGGAGGTGAAATGCATGAGGCAATGAATGGCCATATAAAGCCAAATAAATAAAAATGCAATACAACTAGTGAAAACACATGTGCTGGAAGAAGTAAGTATAAAATAAAACTTAGTCTTATGGTGAGTCGTCACCCCAGAGGCTGCAGATTTCCAGTTAAAACCTGAAAAAACCTAAGGTGAGCTCATTTCCACAGAGTGTTTTCTTTTTGGCTCTTTTCATGGGATCATTTTCATGGGACAGTCTAGGGAGTGTCCTTTTTCTTTTGGGAGGTATTGAAGGAAGAGCATCATGGAACTCCCCTGCTCCTGCTGACCAAGTGTCAGGCAAGGTCCTTAATAACCCCAGGAGGGACTGCGAAGAGGAGGGGACAGTCCATGGGGGGAGAGCCTGCCTATGACACCGCAAAACACACACTGCTGAATTACAGCTAAGGACAGCATTAGGGGTCTGTATTTCTACAGTAACACCCTTGGATGTCATGGTGGTTGACTCTGGCTGGATGTCCAATGCTCATCAAAGCTGCTTTATCATTCCCCTCCCCAGCTGGACAGGGGAGAGGACATATGACAGAAAGGTTTGTTGGTTGAGATAAACACAGGGAGAGATCACTCGCCAATTGCTGTCATGGGCAAAATAGACTCGACTTGTAGAAATTAGTTTAATTTATTACCAATGAAATCAGAGTAGGATAATGATAAATATAACCAAATCTTAAAAACACCTTACTACACTTCTTCCAGTCCTTAACCACTCCTGAATTCTCTACCTCATCCCCTCCTTCTGACTTTTCCAAAGGGAGTAAATATACAAAGAGTGAAATTTTGAAACGCGTCTAGACATTGCTCTTAAAACTGACTTTTGAAATCTGGATTTTAGGCTTAAAAGCTTTAATACTCAAAGAATCACTGGAGTCAACATGCTAAAAAATTGGGGAGCTCATTAAGTGCTCTGCCCTTTAGGGAATTCACAGCTCTAAATTAGCTGCAGGTCAGTATTTGCAAAAATTGGTTGGAGTTGATCCTGTCCATGTGTGTACAGAGAGCTTTTCATTAGCTCCACTCAGCCTCTCAGTCTGTCATGGGTAAGCTGGCCCTGATCCAAAAGCAAGGTGGCTGTGTTAGCATCATGCTGTGCCTGAGCAAATATTTTCTGCTTCTCAGCAGGGTGCTTCAGCCAAGACAGAGCACTGCTAGGGCAGTCCTGTGATTGCTGGGGCTGGCTGCCTGGTGATCTGCCTACCCACAGCAAGTCCTGAAAAACTGTGCAAAATCCCCAGAGATATTTGAGGACAGGAATCTGCATGCTGAGTGGGGAGCTTCCTGAGGCAGCAGTTCTCAACATTTTTAGGCTGATCACTTCTCTTGTCCTTCTTTGCTGTAACAGCTGGGCCTCGTGTGTGCATCCACACTCACACTCGTCCCGTCTCACCACACTCCCTTCAAGCTTTGGTAGGCCCCCCACAGCAGTGGTGAGCAACCAAGAACTTGGGAATAACTTAATTTTTCTTGTCAGCTTGGGTCATTGAAGCGACCTGCTTAACTGCTTTCTTCAGTTTGTGATAGAATAATTCAAGGCAACAGAAACTGACCATGTTTTGTTTTTAAAATATCACCTTCTACCTTCATATTTTATTTTCTTTGTTGTCATTTCAAGGAATAATTAATTAAGTGCAGTGAATAAAATTGAGGTTAAACAGGTATTTTAATGCACAAAGAAGTATGAAAATACTAACTACATCTGGCTGTTCCCTCTCACACTCTATATATGTTCTATTTGTAATTAAGGTAAAGGCATTTTAGTGTTTATGTTTGCTTTTCGTTTCTTGATGGGTTGTAAAATAAATACACAGTGGAATTGGTTAAAAATGACACCCTTAACCTGAGACTGCTAAACTAGGCCAATGCATTCTTCCCAAGTTTCAGAATACTAACACAGCCTGCAAGAGACTACACATGAAGAATTTTTTTTGATGTACATGTCAAATACGCTAGTTTATAGAAAGCTATGGATGAAAGGCCTCCTAATGCCATCATGTATTGTGTTGAACATACTGAAAGAAATGCAATCTTTTTAAGAAAAATATAGAAAATTTAATTTTAAAGTTCTGGTACAGTTCCCACTTAAACCAGCTGGATATATTTGCAATTGCTTCAGTGAGAGGTAGAATGGGTCTTTCTAATTATATCTAACTTAAGAATGGTTGGACTGGGAAAAGAAGAAATTTCTTCTCATGGTGTTCTGAAAATTTATACTGCACCAAGAGATCAGAATTGATTAATCCCAGTATCAAATTCTAAGATAGAGTCTTTTATCAAAGCTGCAAAAGTACTTGATATATAGGGTAATAAAAAAAAAAGCAAAGTAAAAATACCAACAGAGGACTCCAATTTTCATCAGTTTCCTTGTTATGGTGCTGGCAGGAATTCGGAGCAGATTTATATACTTAAGCTGAAACAGGGAAAGAGTTGCACCATGTAAGTCCTAAAGGAGAAAAATTCTACCAACTAGCTAGTGCATGGGCTAAGAGATCTTTTAATCATAGGAATTTTAAGATACCTAGGTTGGTGATAAAATGTCATATCTCCTAATGGTTACTATATATATATATCTGTTCTGCACAGATCAAAGGGGAAAGCTGCTTCTGCTGCTCTTTGCCTGCTGTTCTCATGAATAAACATATGTACTAATTTAACCATTTCACTGCATTTTGGTAAAAGCCAATTTCCACAAAGAAATGGATGAACCTGGACTGGAGGAAAAAAAAAAACCACTTAGCAAGAAATATCACATAATGACTAAGTACTTTCTGCTAGCAGGTCATCCCAGGCAGCTGGAACAGATCACATTCGAAGGAGAAGCTGTTGCTAGGAGGTGAACACTACTAGTGGAAGGATTAGGTACAAGACTGATTTGTGCACTTGCACAAATCTTATGGTGAAGACAATAGGAACTAATCAAAAATGTAACAGCACTGTGGAAAATGGGAGCCTTTCCACTCCCTTCAGTATACTGATGCATTCCTCTGTAATCTTGCTTGTTGGCATTGATAGAAATAAATAAAAATACCTGACTTTAACAAACTGACAAATAATATTTGTCAATTATAAAGGTTTGTACAGGCATGAGATAATTAGAGATTTGATTATGTAAATATATATAGCATTTATTTTTAACCAACTTTTATTGTAATTTTAATCCCTTTAATTTGCCTTTCATAAACACAGAGAGAATATTAAATATGGGAAATTTCCCTTACACTTTGATATGTTGTAATCAAACTGTTGTGGGGTTGTAAATACAAAAATACATTTTGCTTTGGCTGTAATGCAAAATTAATTCAAGTGTGTGGCTTGGTGACCTCCTGTTTGGAGCATATTTATTGCTACCACCAGTTTCACAGTTCACACATCTTGAGCTTGTTGCCTAGAGAGACTGTGGCTGCCTCATCCCTGGAAGTTTTCAAGGCCAGTCTGGGTGTCCCTGCCTGTAGCAGGGGGGTTGGAATTAGATTATTTTTATTGTCCCTTCCAACCCTAACCATTCTATGATTCTGTGATTCCAAACAAATGGGCATTTCCCCAAAAATTGTTTTCACTGCTCTGCTCCTGGCCAAAGCAAACAGATTTTTTTAATGCTGATGCTGTACATTTGTAACTTTGTGTTGCTGCAGTAAGGTGGGAAGCTGAATGTCAGCACAGGGTATCCTGGTTTTTAATAAGGCAGCAGAGAGATGTGCTGTTAATACCTAAAAATCTAGCATGCTAATCAAAGTGCGTGCAACCAGAAAGCAGTCTTAAGGGATTAAATAGGTTTTGCAGTGAAAGGAAAAACACAAAATCATAGAATATCTTGAGTGGAAAGGCACTCACAAGGACCATCGAGTCCCACTCCTTACTTCTCACAGGGCTACCTAAAACTAAACCATGTGGCCAAGACTATTGTCCAGATGGTCCATGAACTCTGACAGGTGTTTCAGGTAAAATCTTTTCTGGATGCTGTCAGGATACAGAAGTGGCCAGGGCTCCCAGAGTGCCAGGAGTCATAGGAGTCCCCAGTGTGGAGGGGTAGGGCTTGCAAACCAGGACCTGTCTCAGCTGCCCAGACCTGGAGCCTGGGGGCAGCCCCAGCACTGTCACTGGCACCTCCCTTAGGATAGGGATGGGAGTACCTTCTTAAAAGCAATTTCTGTGCTTTGAAGCAAAAAAGGATAAATTGTAAATTGTCATGATCTTTTTCTGGTGGAATCCACTCTTACCTTTTGTTTATCTAGCTGCCTTGGCAGACTAATGTCATCTCTTTTACCTCTTCCCCTTTCACATTTACTTACAACTGGCTCCATGCTTTGATTTTCCTTGCATACCTATGCTTCATGTGGAGCAAGTCATATCTAACTTTCATTTGTTTGCTTTCAATCTGCCACACTTAATCTTTTGGTATAAAGGAATTACTTTGGAGGTCCAAGTTTACAACTTAAAGATTTTAATATTTCTCTCATTATCACTCTCTCTCTCTCTCTTAGATTATGGAACATGAATATATTTCCCCCAAAGATTTGGATTTCCTAAAAGTAAAATATTTTTGCTGCATTCTGGGTCTGTGAGGTATCTATGATGTACAAAAAATGTTAAATTTGGTCACTTTGGTCTGAAGACTGCTGCATATTATGTAATACACCAGGGTTTCCTATAAGTAACCAAAAATTTGTCACTTTGCTGTTGTGTGGAATAATATTTTTGTGACAATGCACTGAGCTGGAAATTCAATCTTGTAAGCAAATGCTGAGAGTTATGTTTTCGCTAGAACCCAAGCATGTCCTGAGTTGTGCTGAGCAAACATTGTCTAGTTTATTCAATTTAATTGGGCATTGATTGAAAAAAAATATTTTCATTTCTGTGGAGATGATATGTATTTCACTTAGATTTTTTCAGTAAAACATAGGTGTAATGGAAGCTGGTAGTTTTTTATTTTTATCTACAGATAAGATAGCAAATCAGAATTTCATTAGAATACAATTTTTTCTTATTCATGAAAACTTTCTCCACAGCTAATTTTGCTGGCTGTGGCTCTAATTTACCCCACTCTACAAGCAGAGCTGGAGTACCAGAGAGGTTGTAATGGCTGTTGCTTTTTCTCTCTTTAAGATCAGAGTAATGTTCTGCCTTTGTTGGTGCTCAGCCAGCCACAGAGCAGTGTTAACTTTACAGGCATATCCAGTTTTTGTTTAACTGAATTGAGGTTTGGAGAATTTAAAATATTGGTCTGTTAGATCAATAGGGAACTTATACTTTTCTTCATGTACTTATATAATGACATTTAGGTGTCTTTAAAAGCACAGAAATACCTTCACTTCTATGAAGTCAGTTTATTCTGATAGGACGTAGCCTTAACTGACCCATATAGGCATCTGTGTCCAAGCCTTGTGCTCACTTTACAACAGAAAAATGTAGGTATTTCTACATGTGGGACATGATCCATTTGACCTTGACTTAGATATTGCTCATAGATCACATGACTTTTATTCTAGAAGCATCTGCTTCTGTTATTGCCTGTAGAAAGAGTTGAAAACTGAGTGATGCAATGAATTCCACATGATCTCCACTTGCACTTTGTTAATTATCTCAGAAATAACTTGTGTAGTTTTTGTTTGAACACAAAATGATACTCCTACTGCCTCTCTCCTTCTTGCTTCCACCTTAATTTCTGTTAAGTCACCGCTTCATTCCTCTGCTTCACAGAAAGACTGATCCTTTGGCAGGTGTCACAAATCCCCAGTAATGCAGGCTCCAGAGCCTCACTAGTTAATGTTTCCATTCTCACCGTCTCTATGAATAGAAGACTATCCCACATTAAACTCAGTTTTTCCAATTTGAGCCTTTTACTTTTTGTTCATCTCACAGTCACGCAAGGCTGAGTTTAGAAGGAACATTTGGAGGTCTGGTTCAGCCCCTGTTCAAGCAGGGTCACCTGGAGCCAGTTTCCCAGGACCACATCCAGGTGGTTTTTGAGTATCTCCAAGGATGGAAACTCCAGAACCTCCGCAGGCAACCTGTACCAGTGCTTGGCCAATCCATGTAAAAAACCAGTGTTCTCTGGTGTTCAGAGGGAGCCTCCTTTGTGAAAGTTTGTGTCTATTGCCTCTCGTCCTGGCTCTGGGCTGTCATCTTTCCACAGGTGTTCTCTTCAGGTATTTATGTACATGAATAAGATTGTCCTGAGCCTTCTCATCTCCAGGTTAAGTAGTCAAAACTCTTTCATGCTTTCTTCATAGCAGAGATGTTCCAGTCCCCTAATCATCTTTAGAACATTTGCTGGATTCTCTTCAGCGTGTCTACATGTCTCTCATACTGGGGGTACTAGAAATGGACACGGTATTCCAGGTGTGGCTTCACTAGTTCTGAGCAGAAGTGAAGGGTCACTTCCCTCCACCTAATCGACTAATGGAGCCCAGAGTATTCTTAGCCTTTGACTCAGGGGTCCATTGCTGGATTATGTTCAATTTTGTGTCCACTAGGACCACCAAGTCCTTTTCTGCAAAGCTTTTGCCACTGGATTTGTAAAGAGTCTGACCTCTTTGCATAAGCTCTAAATGTTTTTGAAGAGTTTCATATGTCTATCCTTGGATTTTTTTTCTTTGTGGTAAACCATCAAATATTTTAATTTTTTTTTGTAGTTCGGATTTTTTAGACCTTTCATCTCATTCACTGCTTGCTCTTCAACAGACTCTCAATTGATCCACCTCTTTGTTATACTAAACAGGAACAGATTTGCCCATCTGGAGCCCGAACCCTGGTGGTCAGAGCATAAGGATTGCTTCCTGTGTTTTGCAAGCTCTATTCTTGTTTACATAGTCCTTTATGGTGTTTTCTTTCTTAATGACAGCATGACATGTTGGCTTACATTCATCTGTTCCACTCTGTGGACTCAGGGCCATCTTCTTAGGAACAGTTAGCCTGCCTTTATTTTTTCCATTTGATTATTTCTGCCTAAGCATATTAATTGCCTTTGTTTTGAATAATGGTTTTAGCCCATTTTTCCAATTCAAGAGATTTTTTTTTTCTTTTTAATTACAGTGTTGTCCATCATACTTGCAGCCCTTCCAGATGTGTCACGGAAACATTATAAGCAGAGTCATTACATTTCTTTCTGGAAGTGTGTTGTTGCCTTGTGGAGTGTTCACAAAATCCCCTAAATCCCTAAATATTTTGAAATACCTTGCTGTAAATGTTCCTGAGACACTGCCATGTACGCTGTTGGGCATTCAAAGAAGTGAATCCAGTTGTTTTAAAATTTAGGCTAGCCGCTGGACCACCTTTCTAAAAGACAGCATATACTTTTTGTACCTTGAGGTGATTTTGGTGTCCAGGTTGATTTGTCATAAGCTGATTTTCCCCCAGTCTTTTCAATCTTTCCTTGCTTACAAGAAAGCTGGATGATGTAGGCTCATGGTCCATGTGTGAAGCAGTCCATCTCTGGGGAGGTGCCCAGAAGCATGACTTACTATGTCAAGCTTCAGGCAAACCTGATGTCCTATATCAGCAGCTGTGCTTTAAGATACAAAGAAGAATCCAAGAGGCAAGAGAAACCGAAGAAAAGAGACAGAGGTTCAAATGGATCACAGTTGCAAACTGAAATCTGCTGGAAAGACCCTGAATCATCTCAGAAACTTCTTTGGAAAGGAAGGGGCTTTGCAGCAACTTGAAAGAGCGATACAGTCTTAGGTCTTCCCTACCGTTGCGCTTTACAAGACTTGTGTTTCTCCCCAGGCAAACTGGGGCAGCTTTGTGTCTGCTGCCCTGTCCCTTGATTTGGCAACTTGAAGAGACTGGAAGGCCATTTTCTTAACCCACCCATCAATCATCAGAAGAGAGCAGAATATCAGAATCAGTAATGTAACATGAAAGGAGTAATAGGAAACATCAACAATTCCTGTTAAGCAGAGCAGATGATAATAATATTCAGAGAATAAAGCTGAAATAGCATTGAATCTTTTGACAGTTTTAGGAAGCTAATCAGCTGTGTAGGGAGAATATCTCTGCAAAAGTTTTCAAAAATATTCTAGAACCCCTCAACCTTATTGAAACAGGAGCTTGGCTCACTTGGGCTGAACAGATTTTGGCATTTTACGGAATTGTCTGTCTTCTATTGCTTCTCACACGTAAGTCTCAAAGTGTATTATAGGGTGGTTAATAGCATTGTTCCTGCTGCACTGATGGGCCAAATGAGCACTCAGGGCTGATAATTTGCCTGGGGTTACTAAAAAGCAGAGCAGAGGACTCCAGAGTGCCTGTTTTGTACATTATTTGCTCAGTCAGTGTTTCCCGAGAAAAATCCAGCCGGGGAAGATTGGCACAGTATATTAGCACGAACTGAGATCATATCAAAGAGTTTAACACCTCAAATTGACAAAGGTGAAGCAGGAGAACAGAGGGATGTATTAATTTTCTTTTAGTCTCACAGCAGGTTAACAGGAGAAACACGGCTCCAAGCCAGGTCCCTTGCTTTGCTGACAAGCAGCCCACCCCCAGGCCAGGCTGGCTCAGCCAAGGTCTGTGGTCACACTCTCTCCTCCTGAGATGACACCCTATTTTCACCTGGAGGTGGAGGAGAGAACTGATGAGATACATTTATTTTGCACAAGACAAAATCAGAAGAGAATTTAGAAATGCTGTACCATGTATTTCACATTTGGCAACCTATACTTCAGAGTTAAAACAATTTTGCATGTGCCCTTTTGAAAGCATGAGGCTGCATGCATGAAGAAAGCACCCATTTCCCTTATGTTTTGAGCAGGGAACCATATGTTTCAAAAGCAGAAAAAGAACAGTTAGCCTTGGAGCATTAAATCTGCCCATCTAGGTAGCTGTCTAGCTTTCTCACAGAGATGAATGTCCCAGAACAAAGTTGAGGAAACGAGGCTTAGAAGTGCAAATATTAGTAGGTGCGCGGGGACATAAACTAGAAAATCTGACAATTTTAATTACTTGCATTTACTTTCACCTGCTGAGTTCCGTGGCTGACATCAGAAATTACATCTGTTGGGCTGCTAGCAGAGTAGGCAGAGGGGATGGGGACAGGATAGTCTCAGTTCCCATGTTGACAGTAGAATATGCACTGATAGCATGTTACCTGATGTAAAAAACCCTCTAATAGAAACAGGAGCTTCCTCATATCTCCCACAAACATGGAAAGTACCATGTAGGGTTAGCTGTCAGCTCAGCAGGAGCTTCCAAACTTCTGGACACTTAAATCACGACATCATTACAGTCACCTCTGGATTCCCTGATTGAGGTTTTCCTATTTTACTTGGTAGGATTACGGATATTAAGTGATAAAGTGAATCATATGACAGTGTGTGAATGCCTACAGAATGAAAAAAAAGGGTGATGGGAGGAGACCTTTTTATTTCATGAGATTGTGTGGAACAGAAAAACACAGATATTGAGCATTATGGTTCCTCACACTGTTCTTAGTTGCACAAGGTTTGTGTGTTCTGTCTGTTTTGACTATGACATCCTTGGGGTAAGGACTATGGGTTTTTTAGATCAAATAGGTGTCGTGGTTTTGGCAAAAACAGCAGTGCCCTGGTCTGTGTGTAGTCCTGGAATGAAAACGTTAATGATGACTGTTTTTCATGTCAGAGGCTATGGCAGGCAAAAATTAAAAATGAGTGATAGATTTCGAAGAGGTATTTTCAAAGAGGTACAGTTTGTCTGATTTAATTTAGCTTTCAATGTCCATTTCAGTCTGGTAGTTTTGTGCTTGACTGCAATCACAGAGCAAGAGATAACAATCCATGGCCTCATTGATATGAACCCCTGGACAGCACTCAAAACATCTAGGCATTTAACAGATAAATGCAAAACCTGTAAACCATTGTGGTGAACCATCTGCTGTGCCTTCCCTACTGTTCCTTCTACTGTTTTGCAAATACACATCTGCGGATTCTAACAAAATGTCAGCCTTCAACTCTGCTGTATGTATGAGAAGGCAAATAAGAAATAGGAGCACTAGTACTCTTTTTCCATGCCATTTATTAGTTTATAGCGTTGTTTCTTGCATCTGTTTTTCTTTGATTCCTCTATAAAATAGCTAAAACTTACTTTTAATAGATGCTTTGCTGAAAAATGGTGCTTCACCATTTCACTAACCTGCTTTCAGTAGTTGTAATTTCACTTTAATTTTGTGCTTTTTATGATTTACAGCGAAGTAACAGCAAAGGAGCAACCATGAAATTTGATTTTAATGCCAGATACATTCCAGAAGAGTTATTTAGACAGCAGTCTGAGAATACATGTTATTGTGGTTGCTTTCCTATATAATTGGGTACAAATAGAATCCAGCATCTGATCTGGGAATACTTTTGTGTCAGTATAGGCCGTTTTCAGACTTAGTTTGGTGAGTAGACTGTAAAAGTCTCATTGCTTGAATACGTGAGTGAAAGAGGCTTCTGTGTAAGAGGCCACAGTTTGTGTTTATCATTTTAGCTGAAAAGGAAAGATGGGGAAAGGAGAATGGAGATCCACATCTGTCAGCTAATTTTTCTCCTCTTCTGAACTTTTTTTATTTTGCAGGTGATGGAAATTAAAGGACAAATGATTCACGTGCCAGAATCAAATTCGATTTTGTTTCTGGGTTCCCCATGTGTGGACAAGCTGGATGAACTGATGGGCCGAGGCCTCCATCTTTCGGACATACCTATCCATGATGCTACTCGTGATGTCATATTGGTTGGGGAGCAAGCAAAGGCACAGGATGGCTTGAAAAAACGAATGGATAAGCTGAAGGCAACACTGGAATGTACACACCAGGCCCTGGAAGAGGAGAAAAAGAAGACAGTAGATCTCCTTATATCTATTTTCCCTGAAGAAGTGGCTCAGCAGTTGTGGCAGGGGCAGCAGGTTCAGGCCAGGAAGTTCGATGATGTCACCATGCTCTTCTCGGACATCGTTGGCTTCACTGCCATCTGTGCGCAGTGCACGCCCATGCAGGTCATCAGCATGCTGAACGAGCTCTACACGCGGTTTGACCATCAGTGCGGGTTCCTGGACATCTACAAGGTAATAGAGCAAGTCCTAAGTTAGCAATGTCTAATGGAAACTGAGACAGGAAAAAAAATCCCAGCAGCTTTCTTCCTAAATTGCAGACTTTCCCTAATATTTCATAAAAATGTGAAGGCAATAGTTTTGTTTTATGTGAAAAAAAAATAAAATTGAAATGTGCCCATTGAAAATCAAATACATTAACGTGAAACTGTCACCATGGTGCTCCCATGGGAATATAGGCCTCATATTCCCATTTTCCTACAGAAACATGCATCTCCTGTATTATAGTCTGGTTTCCTTTAGATAACACATCAGCCACATCATCCTAAAGATGAAGACGTGCACAGTGACGAACCTTAGCCCCAGCTGCAGCTCCTGAGAGGCACTCAGTTTCAGCTGAAACTTGGATGGTTTAGGGTTTAGGCACTTATCTTTCTCCTGAAAGAGTTAAACTTGTCCATAAAGAGCAAAGCATTAAGTGAAAAAATTGTTATAAGAAACTTCAGCTTCCACTGAAAAACAGGAAGAGGACAGTAGATGTCCATGCACAGCAAATGTAATGAATGGGACATAGCACTGGTGTGCCATGCTCCTTTACTACTCCACAGAAAAGATGTCACATATGTTAGTCCTGTTACAGACCTCATCACCTTCACTTCTTTTAAGTGGATCTGGCATCCAGTGTGCATTTGAGAGAAAAGAGGGGAGGTAGAATTAAATAAATGCAGAGAAGATATTACCTGTGTAATTACCCTGTGAAATCTACAAACAATGTGTTCTGTATATGGAATGCCTTTAATTTTGAGATGGGAGAAATAGAGCAAATTTCTTTTTATATCTTAATGCACTAAAGAAAAGAATGTGTTGCGAAATTGTATATTGACTTTATTTAATTTCTCCGACGTTTGCAAACTAACAGTTTTCAAACTGTTTCATGGAGTATGTGTTGACAGGCTGTAGAGAAAAGGTCACACAAGAGTACTGTCCCTTTCTTTTTTAGCCTCCAATACATTTTAAAAGGAATTGAAAAATAATGATTACACACCTAAATAATAATCATGGCTGAAAAGTTACAAATGTACCACAGATGGAACTTGAAAAAACTATAGATAAAGATTGGTAGGACAGGATACCAAAGTAAACAATCACACTGTAAATATGTTTTGTGCACCTGGGCTAGGGGTTTGTATTTCTAATGCTCAGAAACCAAAGACTGTGTTAGAAGAGGATTGCAAGGGAAGATACCAGCTCTCATTAGAAATTTGTTACAGTGATACAGTCAAAAAAAAGATGAGAAGTTTGATCTCGCTTCGTATGAGTCTGATGTTGCTGCACTGGATTATGACCCAGCTCTGAGAACAGGACTCGAGGAACTTCTGACCCACAGTCAGGAATGATACCCAGTGACCCTACTTCACATGCTATGTGTTCACATGCTTCACATAGTCACTGTGTTCCCAGGTGATTAATTTTAGCTGTTTTGAGGTATTCAGGACATTCTTTGTTGAAAAGTATGGTTGTAAGGGAATAGGACATAAAGTATGCAAAACTCTATGACTGGACTGCAAGGAAAGTCGGTTGAATCCTGTGAGAACACTAAGAAGGAATATTTATGGCAGGTCATGAATATTATGTCATTTAGACCATGGTTTCTGCCTTTCACCTAGTTTTGTGCTACTTTAGATAGAAGGATGTTACTGTATGAAAATACTGCCCTGAGCAGTGAAAAAAGGTCATTGGTGAGATAGGCAAGATAAGATTTATGCATTCAAAAAAAAGGAAGAAGCACTCCCTTGTTGAGACTGCCATGCAAGTTTATGAGCAAAGGTATGAATAAAAATGGCTTACACTCTAAAACTGTTTCTCCGCTGTTACTGCCTTAATATAGACTGTTCTTTCTGAGATCCTTTCATCCTGGATTTTCGTTATCACCTCCATGTCCCCTGAGCCTCTCTACATGTCCCCTGCTTCCCACCACAGCCCACATACGAGGAAGGCAGCGTGCACTGTGGCTGTGTGTACCTTTTTTTCTCCTCCCCAAATCCTTTTTAGTCTAAAAAAGCTACTGTGTAAAAAATGAAGTGAAAGTGACTCAACTGAGTAGTAGAGAAAGATAAAACTCGGGCAATGAACCCTTTTTCTTTTCCTCAGAGAATCAGGCTTAAAAAAGTGTAACAATTCTTTTGAAAAAAACTTTTGCATTTTAAAATGAAAATAGCTTGTGTGGTTATATCTTTTCCATCTGTTTCAGGTGAAATTCTGAAAGCTAAAGGTATTACTAGGAATGATCACTACCACAACAGCTATGATTTTAGAAATTATTGTCAGGCAGTGAATTTTAGATACATCACCACTGTTTGTATCCACAGCCTGCCTCAAAGATATACTTGAGTAACTAGGCTACAGAAATTTATCATGTGACCTAAATATACATCAAAAGAGATCAATTTTCAAATTTGTTTGTTTTTAAGCAGCATGGCAAAAATAATTTGCAAAGATTATTTGATGAGTACTGCTGAATATCCAATTCACTGTTTGATAAACAGAAAATTAAGCAAAATTCATTAAATAAATTCCATGCTGTAAATTATTTACCCAGCTTTACTATTAAAGAATTTTGAATGCAAAACCTCAGTGCTTCTAATCTTGTACTCAGACAATGAATACAATATTTTCAATTGTCTTGTGCTATTCATCCAGAGCTGTTTGTAGAGAAATATGACACGGAAAGAAGAACAAAGATCTTCACATTAAACAAGTCAGACATAGAGGGCAAGTAAATGAGCTGCTGGATGCAAACTAAGAAATGCTTTGAGAAGGCAGAAGGGTGATGAATCAGATTTTGAAATTTTTTGGAAATGAAAGTAAGTAGCTATCACTGATGTGGTAGGTAAAGGTTATCCAATAGGTGGATGCACAGGTAAGAGTGATGCATACAGGTGGTGGGCTCAGGAAGTGAATTTCACAGCAGCATTTTGAACAGATACAAATCAGGACAGATTACATTTGTTCAGGCTAAGGGAGAACATTGCAGTAATTGAGATGCATGGTGTTATGAGCCTGGGTGACAATTTTAGCAATCTAGAAGAATCTATGTTTTAGAGAGTGAAACTTCAGAAAGAATCTGCTGACATATAGTCTTGATGAAAAGATCAAGAAGGACACTCTTGTGGTAATCACAGAAAGGAGAGGAGGTGAGGGAACTGAGACCTGGTAATGCATTTGGAAATTGGTGCTGCTGACTATCAGAGCTAATTATATTCATCTTGGAGTTGAGGAATGGGACAAAAAAGATGCTGTCAAGCAGGGAGTGCAGTGTAGATGCAGAGGCTTGGCAAGCTAGTGTCTGTGGACATGGAAGGAGAAACATGGACTCCAGGAGCAGAAGTAATGGGAGAAAGTTCTCAGTAACTTTTGAAAGCTGTTGCTTTGGGTAAAATATGTACTGGGTGGCCTCACTGTTTTGGCCTGTTTTTCTCTGCATCTGAGTTCTTGTTGTTTATGAGCCAAGTGCTGGGAAATGATGCTTCAGTTAAGCCATCTATTTGTCAAATAAGCTATTTAGATATGCTGCAGCCATGTCTGATGGCATTTAAAACTTAACCTTGCAAACTGAAATCTTTCCCGCTTAGGGTTCCTACAGCTTCTGTTTCTCCTCCACGTAATATATCTTTGACATTGGTTCATTCAACATATTCTTTTCTTGTTGAGTCCTTCTGCCTGTGTAGGCCTGCTTTCGAAGCTCTTTTCTCTTCAGTTTTCTTTAACTACTGCATAGAGTAAAGGCAGCATGTACTGTGGATGGTTTTTTGGCTGTGTGTGCACTGGCTGTGTGGCTGGGTATGTGCTGGCTGGGTAATGTCAAGCCAAATAGAGCAGAACCAAGTCTGATACTGTAGGTGTTAGTTTCTTTGTCCTTTCTCTGAACAGGGCAGCGTTTGTCCTTGAAGGCATTTGCAGATTTTCCCAGACAATAAACTTCACTTTCTGTGAAGCGCTAAGTCCCACTTTCCACATCTAAGCAGAGAGTCCTAAGTGTTTTTGACAATGAACTATTATCAGATGCCAGAATTTCTTTGCTTTGTTGTCAAAACTTTAATTGAAAGTTTACCAAGTATTTATTGAATAAGACAATATAATTACATAGGTTGATTTTATAGTTAGAATCCTCAGTTTTGTTATGTGAATTTCTGCTTTCTTTTTGATTTCATTATTTAGCTAAACTGGCACTCTTCTCTGAGGGGTGCCACACACATGCCTCCAAGTCTTTAACCAGCTTCCTTGGGCTTTTAATCCTGGCAACACGATACAGTTAGTATGTTAGATCTTTGTTGTCTGATTTTATATATTTAACTCTGGCTAGAGCCTCAATTGAGCCTTCTTGAGAACTGATACCTGTACATATTCATATATATGTTCTCAAGCTTACTGTCGGTACTATAATGACTAAAGAATACTGCAATGACCAGGGTCATGAGCTTCAGACTATTTGGAACTTTTTCAGACTTTATTTTTTGTAAGTTAAAAACCATAGTCTCCAAGTTTTAATGCAAAATCTATGGCCACTGTTTTTATCTTCTTTTCATCACTTCTGCAATTTTAACCTTTTAAATTCAGTGCAACTACGTGGCCATTTTGAGAAGGTTTCAAATTCTAAACTTCAGCTCAGGCATCTGCAAAATGCAGGAAATGCAATTAAAATATGTAGAACGATAGTGGTGCTCTTACATGAGCAATATGATAGACATAAAACATTGTGATTTTTTTTTTTTTTTTTTAATGGAGAGATGCCGTTTTAGGGATTACCAGCGTTCTAGGTGTTGCTTTTTCCTAATAGATTGAAGTCAGTGAGTTTTGAATGTGTAACAGATGAAAATGTGTAACAGAAAAAAAATTCCCACTGCCCAGAAACTTGCTCTCTCCATGGTGCCACCCAGCCTGGTAGAGCTACCTTCAGCACACTGCTCTGTTTGGTCCCATCACAGAGATTCCTAAACCTTCTTCCTTTTCTTGCTTTGAGCAGGCTATGACACTGACTTTTTCCATCTTGCACTCTCTGCCCATATGTGGACTTGCTGACATGCTGGTATGTCTCACTCCAATATGAAGTCAGGGCAAAGCTGGGGCAGCTACTTTTTGGGAAAATCAGATGTCTTTTTGGGCTAAGGGGGAAAACAAAAGAAACACAAAAGGTTCCATGGATTTTCCCTGCAGATCTGGTGTATCACCACCCAAGAACTCCAGAATATTTTAAGACTTCTCATTACTTTAAGCATGTACTTTTCCCCAGCCTTGTGAAGGATTTACACCTTTTGTCTTTAGGGAGATCTGCAAATGAAAAAACAGACATGCAGGCTCCAGAAGAGTTATTCTTTGCTTTATAAACATAGAGTCCTGCACAAAGCAGTAAAACATCTGTGCATGTTCCCTTGCAATCTATCACCCAGGAATCCTCTAAAGAGTGTAGGACTTCTGTTTCTGTATATCATTTCTTCTTCAGCAATACCATACTTGCATATATTGCCTTTTTTTTTTTTTTTTCCTCTCTCACTTTTCTTTCATCTGAAAAGCTCACATTTGTTTGTAAGTGTCCTACTCCGTTTCTCTCAAATTGCTTGGAAGCTTTAGAGTCTACTTTCAGCTTACGTGTCCTGAGTGTGCTTTCTAAGTCCACAGTTTGTGTGTTAGGCCTGGCCATAAGCTGACCTTCAACTAGAATAGGACTGAGCAGGATATTTTTCTTGCTCCATATTCAGGAGCAAGCCCACACACTGCAGCTAGACAGGAACCATGGCTAAGAACATGCCCTGTTTTCGCATATCAGTCTCCCTGCAGCTCTGTTTTGTAAAATACCTTCACTAATACTTAAATCCTTTGTTTTCCTGTGTCAGGTTTTTCCACCTTCTAAATTTTAGTATTTCTGAGGGACTAAGAAAATTAATTTCACTTTCCATCAGCTTTGGCTCGTTTCATTTTTAAGCAGTCTGGTATTGTGCCAGATTTAAAGTATACATAGCACAACCATGGCAGCATATGGGTGAACCTTCATATACCAAGGTGCAACATTTTCATTCATGCAAAGTAACATTCATAATAGTACGTTAATTTTTAAAATTATTTAAATGAATATGGATTATACTTAATAGGAGCTAGGCAACATAGGAATTTCAGGACAAATAAATTAAAACTTTGAGGAGGGTGTTATGGTTCACTAGTAGATTAAATACTGGGGATACCTATACCAAATTAAGACCACTCTTATCTCCAGAGAAAGATAGTCACATTGAACTCAAACACGTCTTAAGTCATACATTATTTTATTGTTTTCTTACAGGCATATTTAGTCTGATTTTTGCAAATTTGTACTTGCCTACAGAAGAGAGACATCATTTATGCACTCTGACTTCTGTGTTCCATGACCGTTGTGTGCAAACCTGATGCTGATGTCACGTAAACTGCAGGTCTTTTAGCATGTCTCTCTTTTAACTAGTGAAAAAACCCCACCGTCTTTCAAAATACTAGATAATAATTCTACACAGCAAATACTATTTCTTTTTTCTTCCATAAAGAAAATAGCACTCTGAATTACAGTGCAGATGAAAGCGTTCCTCCATATATTACATACTGAAAGATCTGTGCTTAAGACTGCTAAGTAGGTGCAATAGAAAGAGTTCAAACACAGCTCTTCCTGCAAAATGCTCCTGAACTTGCCAGTATGAAGCATCATTAAACCCACTAAAAAATAAGATGCTCTCAAGCCCAGTGAGACCAATTCCTTCATAACTAGTCTCTTGGGATAGGAGCTTGGTTTTATAGTAAGTCACTTCTTTTCAAAAATGAGCTTTACAAGATGAACAGATTTCTGAACTTCATAGATGGACACTTGGAATCCATTCCTGTTCACATGGAAGGATTTTTCCTGAAGTGTTTCCAAAAGCAGAATATCATGTCATAGAACTGTTGCAAAATTACTTTGAAACTTGGGCACAAGATTTCATTGCTTAGGAGTTAATTCTGATAAGTTGAGACAGAAGCTAAGGCAGTGAAACACTAAATAGAAATGGAAGGAGATTCTTGGGTCCATTTGGAAACAGTTGTGTTCTCAAATCCTATCTTGAAAATTTTAAAATCCTTTCAAAATAAGACAGTTCCTTATAATATCCCAGAGATTTTGGAAATCTATAAATAATAGTGTATCCAATATGTAGAATTAATTTCATAAAAATGCTCCAGACCTAAGGGCTTTAAACTGACAGATATTATGAAGCTCCACAGTGTTGCACAATTCAACTGTTTCAAATGTTTTCTGACAAATTTGTGCAGTGGAAAAACATATAGGATATTTCAAAATGTAAACTAAACTGAATCTTAATGTCTATTCACACAACAGCAAAAAACAAACAGGTTTTAGTTAATTTGAAAAAGGACAGTAGCTACGCAGACAGAAATGTAGATTTAGAGCTACCTCAGGATCAGGTATACTTAGCCAAGCTCAGAGTAGGCTTTTCTGAACTGCACTTGCACCACTTCCAGAGAGAGCACACACACTTCATCTCTCTGGGAAATAACCTTATCTGATTTCTCTCTGGTGTGTTAATTAGTTATTTCTTTCCTTAGAATCTGTACTTTAGATTAAATGACTTGTACAAGTCAGCAGCCATAAGCTGCTGAAAATACTTCATGTTTGCTCTCCCTCTGCTTAGTGATTAATAACATCCCCTGACCTGGGTCCCAAAATCCAGGACTTTTTGCGCTTAACAGGATCTTGTACTGACAAATGGTATTGTAGGCACTAGCGGTCAACACACTGATGCAGTCTTTCTCCTGTTTTGGTGTACTTTTTGGGAGCAGGAACATGCACACTGGGGTGCACTTTCAAAGGCATGGAGCTCACCCAGAGTCTTCTGAGTTTCACAAACTAAGGCTTTGTAGTCTGTGGCCATTGCTGGTTTTCAGCCATTTCTTAGAAAAAGCATGCTGATGACAACATGGGAGGGGTCTTGCATATCAAATGACAGTCTGGGCACAGAAGCAGGCAATTAAGCAAAGATACACACATTAGCATCCTGCTGTAATAAATGGGAAATAAAATAGGTTTCTAGAATTCAAGATGGATTACATCATGCACTGAAAGTTCATTTTTCTCTTCAGTTACTGCAGAAGGAGTATAGAAGGAGTATAGATGAGTAGATCAAATTGGAGGCTTCATTTTTGTGTGACTGACACTGGATAATGTGGGTTCCATCCTGAATGACAATGTTGTAAAGTTATTACTGTGATATATCTGGAGAGTGACTGGGGTAGAATTAAATGTGGGAGATGTCAATGACATCTTGAAGTAGAATATGGATATCAAATAAATTGTTCCTTGTGATGAGGGCTGAGATGGCTGCCTTACCATAGAAATAGAATGAGAAATCTCAGTTTTCTTCAGTCTTTGTTGCATATCAGTTAAAAAGGTATCCTACTTGCTGTTGAATTAGAAATCATGGACAGGAATAAGGAAGCCCAAATGATAAGTCTGAAGCATCACTTTGCCATATACCATGGCCTTTTTCTTACTTTCCTACTGTACAACTCAGGGTAGAAAACAGATGAAAGAAAAGCCCTTTGAGAGATACCAGTAGCTTCAAAGGTTTCCTTTAGAATTATAGTTGCAAGAATTTCATCTTAAGGCTGAATTTTGCTGTATTCCTTTAAAGTGAAGGTTTTTCAGGTTTCATAAAAGAAATACATAGTTTTGAGGTACTATGTAGTTCAGTCTTGGAGATGGACTAAAATATGGATAAACAGGATAATGAAAATTTTGTGAAGGCAGAGGTATTTACTGTAGCACCTGATAACTTCCAGGTCAGGTCCATTCCCATCCTGAATCTTGACTTTATGCTGGGATGAGATTTAAGAAACCACCTCCTTATATATTTATATGCTCCCATGAAATGTAGCCTGGGTGTGCAGGAAGCTAAGATGTGCTCTGGTGTGTCTAGGCTGATGAGTACATATAGAACTTACTCTGACTTTTCTCATTAAGAAATCATTGCCTTGGAGAACGAGGGATACCATACAGTTAAAGCTTGGGTTACAGTAGGAACTGCCATAACTAGTGCATTATAATGGTTCGTGTTTGATAGTATTGAATGTGGGTACTTGAAGAAGAACAAGAAGCCCTGTGAGCTACTTATGAAGTGTCAGGTACATGTAGCAGTCTGCTTTCTAGCATTTTTATTATGAGATTTTACACCCTAAAACTCAAGGGTTATGTTCTTTATCACTGTGTTTGCTGAAGCATCTATGAAAATCCTTACTGCCTGCAGATCTGTTTGATTGCTTAAAAATCTTGCCACATTCTTTTTTATCTGAGTAAGACCTTGTTGTCAGTAAGTTTCTCAGATTTCCCTCTTTCCTAGTCTGTAAGGATGCTGATGTCATTTTTCTCTCTTGCTCTCTCAACCTCCATCAGTGTGAAGAGCCCACCTTGACCTCCTCAAGTGCCCTGAAACCATCTCTACTCCAGGCTGGACAAGCTCAGCTCCCCCAGCCTCCTCTCTCAGGTGCTCTAGCCCCCACAGTCTTTCTGGCCTCTTCTGAGCTGGATCCAGTTTATCATTCTCTGTCTTGTACTGAGGGGCTCAAAACTGGGTGTGGTATCTAATGAGAGCTGAGTAGGTGGTGATAAGCACTTCTCTAATGTCTGTTCCTACAGCCCAGGCTATCACTGGCTATCTTTGTTCCCAAGACTTATTGCTGACCCCTGTGCCATTTGCTGCTCACCAGGACCCCCAGGATCTTTCCTAAAGAGCTGTTCCTCAGGAAGTTGGCTGTATCAGTTCCAGAGAAATTCTTTCCCACGGACCGGACTTTACACATATCCTTATTGAATTTCTTGAGCTTCCCATTCATCCCACCTGTCAATGTCCCACAGGATGGCAGTCCTGCCCTGGAGCAAATTGACCCGTCCCCCCATTTTAGTCAGCTGTAGGCTGGGGAGGGTGCAAATAATCTTCCTGTCAGGAAAAGAAGCACAGATTTTATTGTAAAGGGCAGATATATCTAAAAATTCTAGATAGTTTTTTTTACATAATTGTATTTTGAAAAGTGTTAACTTACTACCCAGTACACACTGCGTGTATCTAGAACAATATGTCTGTATTCGGTAGAAGAGCAGAAACATGCATAGGCAACAGGCAAAAAGAGAGGCAGGTTAGGGTGGAAAATAACACTCTTCAGTGCAGATAAAAAACACAAACCAAAGTTGTTCTTCTCAGAGACAGAAGTTAAGTGAGGAAGACAAAGAGCATTAAACTACGATTACATAAAACATTACTCCTTTCTTTGCTGCTTATTTGTTTCTTTGTGTTTTTTTTTTTCACTCTCAAGTTCTTAAGAAGTAAACTGATATAATTGCAACTGGTGTTCGTTGATATTTCAGTATTATAAAATGAAGTTTTATATCCTCACAGCAGTAGGATAGTTTCAGGCTATTGGCAGATTATTCATAAGTGATCAGAAGCAGTTTAGTGATGATCTCCTCTTCAGCTAAATATAGCATATACACTTTATACAGTGCCTGTAAACAGGTTGTTGAATGTAGAGAAATTGTTTAATATTCCAAGTTTTCTTGCCAACTTAAAATTACAGTGATTATAACCAAATACTTACTTAAGCAGAAATAAATATTTCTGGTGATTAATATAACAGAAATGGGTGAGACCACAAGCAGGATTTGATGCATAGGGAGCCACAGATGAATTGGAGGAAACATCTGTTGGTCTATAAAAAGGAGGGTAAGAAATCACGACATGGCATGGAAATCTATATCTGGTTACTCTATCTAAACTTTATGTGTGTGATATGTTTATATACATAATCTATATTTTTCAGTGGAATAAACAAAAAAAAAATTGAGCAGTATTATATATTTTTCCTCAAACATGTACCACTGAAAGGCTTCCTTTTCTCAAGGACATGCATCCTTGAACAAAGGGTAGTTATGCAATTCATACATATTTACTTTCCAAAGTAATCTTGTATTTACTTCATCATCTGTGTATAACATGAAGGCATGCAGGAGTGTATAGACTATAGTTCTTTATCCTCAATTGAAAGGCAGTCCAACTTTTTATTTCAAATTTTATTAATTTTGCAAACAAGCATTGAGCAGTCCATAAGGAACAGTGGCAAAGACTATTTTATGTTGAATGGGTACTAAATATTATAACACTTACGAGTAAGATAATAAATAGCTATGAATGTTATGAATTAAGAATAAGTGACTGTAAGACAATTAACATAGAGGACAACTTCTGTAAAAACTACTGTTCATGGCCAAAACAGACAAACAGTATCTACTGAGCACTAACAGAAGCTTGGTATATAGAAAATGACTTCCCAAAAGCAGAAGATTTTTTTGTTTGCTTCCTGCTGCAAGTGTTATGCATCATCCCTCTTCAGTATTCAGCAGGCTCAGGATATCTGTCAAGAAATATTTACTGCATTGTAGAGTACACACAACTATATCAATTAATTATTTATTTTATTATTTGATTTATTGAGGGCCTGACTGAAAAACATCTGGGCATTTCCAGTGACTAGACACAGAGTTACAAAAGGCTTTAGAGGAGGCCTTTGTGCAGCAGTGCAAGTAGCTGCAATATTTCCTGCATGATTTGTTTGTTAATTAAGAATAAAAATTCTACTAGATTTTTTTTAATAGATTGGTCTAATTTTGAAATCCGAGTTCAACCTCACTTCTTTTTTATGGTGCTGTATATTATTTCCCAATTAATGAAGGCTCCAGTGAACCTGGCCATTGTAAGCGTAAACCAATGAAGTGAAAAGTAGGTAGCAGTAGGCCAAGCTGTTAGTGAGTAGCTAGAACTATTAAGAGCAGTAAGAATTTATCATTTCACTAGGAAAAAAGTGTACTAAATCTTGATAATGGTAAACTGCCAATCATATGCAAAAATGGCTTTAACATTCAGAACAAAATATATTTCATTTTTTAAAAGAAGCAGGATAATGTATTCCAATCTTACAGTGAAAGCAAAGTACCTTTTCCTGCATGTGTACCTAGGAAGGATATAAAAGTCAAATATACTACTACTAATGCACTGTAACAGTCACATTACAAAGTTTCTGCATCTGGGTTAGCGCAATCTCTAATATTTGTATAGACTGCAGGATGAATGGGTCGAGACCCTTTCTCTAGAGAAAGACTTGGGGATACTGGCAGATGAAAAATTAAACATGAGCCAGCAATGTGCACTTGCAGTCCAGAAAGCCAACCAATTTCTGGGAGACCCCACCTGGAGTGCTGCCTCCAGCTCTGGGATCTGCGTAAGAGAGACATGGACCTGTGGGAGCGAGTCCAGAGGAGGGCCATGAAAAGGACCATGGGTCTGGGATGCCTGTCCTGTGAAGACAGGCTGAGAAAACTGGAGTTGTTCAACATGGAGAAGACTCCAGGAAGACCTTTTTGTGGCCTTTGATATATAAAGGGGGCTTATAAGAAAGATGGAGAGAAACACAGTGAAGGTACTGAGACACTGACAAGTTGCCCAGAGAAGTTGTGGATGCCCTGGAAGTGTTGAAGGCCAGGTTGGATGGGGCCTCAAGCAACCTGATCTAGTGGAAGATGCCGCTGTTGATGGCAAGGGAGCTGGAAATAGATAATGTCCCAATATAATGTCTTTAAATGTCCCAAACTGAACCATTCCATGATTCTATGACTCCATACAAGTCGACCAAATCAAAATGCCATGAACAACTTGAATTACAAGAACTCCTGAAGCTTTTTAAAAAGAAATGATTGGGGGGAAAAAGCTCAGATAATTGGTAAATTTTTCTAATCTGATTTTGAATAGGCATGGAACCAAGGTTAAAGTAGACAGAGATACTCATAATGGAAATTTCAGCTTAAATGCTTAGTTGGGGAAAATCTCAGTAGTGACTGAAAACAGGGTCACAGAACGGTAAATCATTAGACAACCCTGTCAGTACTCATCCAGCTTCAACTACCAGGCCAATCAAAACAATCTTAATCCTTCCCTTGGTTTTCCACTGTTGCTGTCAGAGAAACTTCATAGTGAGAAGCACTTTAAAGAGCAATGGCCTTATTACAATTTTTATGTTAAGATTAACATGAGGCAGCTTCAGTTCCATTTTACGTAGTACAGTACATTCAGTGCATGCAATTTAGCTGTTAAATTAGTTTACACATTTATGGAAATTTCCAAAGGGGAAGAAGCTAACAAAATAACCAGTTTTGCTTGGACATTGTGGGAACAGTATATGGTCCCAAATCTCTACTTGTTTACAGTGGTGTAATGTAACTTCAGTGGAAAAGTCCTTCTGAAATTTAGTCATTCAACAAAGAGTGGAATTTGTATTTCATTGTTGTATTTGTCATCATGGACTTTGCTCTTTCTGTAGTACCCCCTTTGTTTCTATTCCTACTGGTTATGTTCATCCATGATTTTTAAGAATGACAATGGATTTCTGCCAGTTCTTCTGATTTAGAGAATTTTTTTACCATTTATTTTGTAGCCATCCAGAATGTCATTTTAACTTCTGACACTTCTTCTCAGTGTGCTTGTATATTTTCTTCCCCAGTTTCTACATTTTTCACCAGCCATTGCAGTATATTGCCCATCCATTTGTCTTTGGAAAGACAACCTCCTAAACTGCCAGGTAGTGCCAGTCTCTGCTTCTTGTGGACAGACATCCTGAGGTACAGCTTGGGTAAAACAGGCAGGCAGATTGATTGCTCCTAAATGTTTTTTTTTCTATTAGGATCTTCCAAAAGTGACAAAGGAACTTGAACAGCTGTCTCAGCTTCTTATATATATATCCTCCTGCACAATCAACTTCAAAGGCTAAGGTGGCAAACTTGGCAAATGGGTCTACAGCAGCTCCGGTTAAGTTTGGTGATGAGAAATATTTGGTTATACTGCTGTTTTAGATTTATGGTCTTACTACGTTTACATGTAATACTGACTGTTTCAGATACTATTTCTATTGAGATACTAATTCTAATTTATCCAGACTGGAAATTGATTTGAGAAGGTCCAGGTCTACTATTAGTAGATTCTCTACAGAGAGAAGAATCAGCTGTATTTATTCTCTGAATAGCTCCTTTCTCAGCACTTGCTTTCTTCTCACTCTAGTCTTTGCTGAAGCATTTTCTGACATTTCTGTAGTGTTCTGTTCAGGGTGAAAGCCAGATTAGTAATGTAGTAAACCCAAAATAATTCTTGAGGTCTGGCTGGGCATGTGTTAACAGACTGTGCGTGAGAATATTACAGATGTATGGGCAAGCAGACTGCACAACACAATGCTGTCAATAAAGCTTGAGGGCCTCAGGATTTCTCAGGCTGCCTTTATCCAGAGCCAGAAGGCTTCTGCAATTCACTCGGCTTCCGCTTTCTCCTGGGGGACAGCTTTCTTTAAAGAAAATCAAGGATAAGAGAGAGGTAAGGCCTGTCTGAAGAGACCAGAGGGATTAGTCTGCTGAACTTCATGCCCTTCAGGTAGAGAATTCAGAGTCAGATAGCCTGTGTAGTAGAGGGAGGCATCAATTCTTATTTGAAAATAACAGAGAAAGGTGCAGTCAAAAGTCTGGAACAATAGCATCTATTTGTAAATTATCCCTACAGCAGGAAGAGCTACCCCCTAATGAGAATTTATATACTCTTCCGTGTTTTTTATGGTGATGTTTTGCTTTTTCTAATTATCTTCCTGATATAATTTTCTAGCACAGCAAATACTAATTATAAATTATAATTATGCAGCACTATTCTTACCCAACAGCAAGCTCAGCCAAGTTAGTGTGAAACAAAGCTGCAAGCAATCTCTCATTTAGGAAAAGGCAGTTTTCTGTGTTACTGCTATGGGAAAATGTTGTCCTATCTCAGCTGATGGTATACACAGGTCTAGATTATCTTCTTTGGTTATAATGGAGACAAACAACTAACTATGCAACTGCAAGTCAGGTTTTGACTGCACCTGTTTGCAAACTCAGGTAATTATGCTCCGTTGTCTAATTGCTTATTTATGGATATTTTGCTCACATGTTTTAAGCAATGCTATTTGATTGCAACCCTAATGGTAGGGTTCCCTTCTCATTATCATACTTTAACATTTGATTTTTCTAATTGCTGCAGGTGGAAACAATAGGCGATGCATACTGTGTTGCAGCAGGGCTCCATAAGAAAAGCCTTAGTCATGCTAAAGCCATTGCCCTGATGGCACTGAAGATGATGGAGCTTTCAGAAGAGGTTCTCACTCCAGATGGAAGCCCTATTAAGGTAAAGCCTTTGCTCTTTATTCTCATCTAGTCAGTGATACATGTACCTGATTCATTACATCGCGTTCTGTCAGTAGAAATCTGTTTATTGCTAGGAGAATTTACAGTTGCATCAATATGTCAGTCTTTTTTTTGTGTGTACATATATTTTACTGGTACTCATCAACAGTCGTGTAAGCTATGCCTATTTTAGTAAGCACGATAGACCACACGGACAAGCTGTTGCCTTGTTGTATGCATGGAATGCGTATTTGTGGCTGAAAGGCACCCCTCGAGCCCTTCTTCCCGTTCAGTATCGTGTGAGGAGACGATTCCCATGATTCAGGACTGTCCCATGCTACAAGCCAAAGCACAGTATGTGATGGCAATAAAGAAATTCACTTCAGGAGTAAGCACCTGATATGAACTTCAGCAGTAGTGTAGTGGCTCTCAGAAAGTTCTACAGCTTTGAGAAACCACATGCCTCTTTTCTTTAGTTGTAGACCTGCATAAAGGAAGAATGTGCAGACTGACTGTTCTTTCTCAGTGTTAATTTGCTTCCTTCCCATGCTACTCCAGTTCCTTTCCCTAAGTTTGATATGGAGGTAGCAGGAGGAGGAAAAAGAGATGTCCTCTTATACCGTTTTAAAGTTCTGCTGCTGTTCTTTTGATCCTATACCATCTTTGTAACTGCTGGCATTTGGAATTGGTGATGCTTAGTTGGGAGATGGAGATGTAGCAAGGAAGAAAAACCATGGAGATAGACATGTGCCTTTCTTTTCCAAGGGTCAGATTACACGTTGTTTTCATTATGTGTATTTATTCACTCCTATTTTTGGTTAAATTGTTCTTCCCATAATACAAACCTTCTGTTTTCTGAGAGAATGGGAGTATTATGTATTATGTAGAACAGTATTCAACGCTGTCTAAAGCCTCTAACAAAACCTATATGTGGCTGGATGAGAAGGCCAGACAGACTTCCCATGGGATGATTTATATCATGGTTGAAATTCACTTTGTAAACTACAGTTCTTTTAGTCTGTTAAAAATTAGGGTTACATCAAAAATGTGTCCTTTTTTTTCCCCCGTGAAATGGGAAGACAGTTTTGAAGGTTTAAAACTGGACAGAAAAGAGATAATTAAAAAACAAAATAATTCAGAGGGTTGTTAAGATGTTTCTTGAGCAATAAAATTGTATACTTATGAGTTTCAAATCTTCCTTATTTGTTAGTGAGATCATGTCTTGAACTATATTCCTTGAACTCTTTGTCTATGGTGAATCAAGAGAGATTTAACCAATCTGATTTTTCTGCCCGGAAAGGAGAGTGTGGATGCAAAGTAACCAAGCTAAGAAATTCCATGAAATAGGGCAACACAATATTCAAATGAATAAGTATGGAGTTCTGGGTAAAAATTTTTTAAATATTAATGCTGCTTATGAATTTTTTAAAATGTCACAATAAAATATTTGAGTACTGAAAAATGTCCACATATTCAAAAGAATAGCTTTCTGAAAAAATATGTTGGACTGTGGATCTTGAAGAAAAATGGTTTTAAAGCACTGAACACAGAATAAGCATTAAAAGACAAATGTTTTCTAAGCATACCAGAGGACGTAGCATTTTCAGTTGTGCTTAAAGACTATTTCAAACTGGTATTAATTTAATCCTATTAAAATATATTTTCTTGATTGATTGATTTTTCTCTATTTTTCCCTTAACTGTGGACAATTAACATGTGCTAGCTACACTGTTACATGCTGGGAGAGGGTCTTCCAGGTCCCCTTCATCTTCTTACTTTCTCTTGAGTAGTTGTGGCAATTGTGAGGAAATTTTGAAGGTGTTTTATTCTGAGAGTCACGTTTTGTGACTGTTTGCATTACCACTCTTTATTTTTCAGAACATTCCTCATGTTCTCACCGACTGTGCAAGAGAATCTATAAAGACAGTGCAGCAGAAAAATGCTTGCATAGAATAAAAAGCTAGAAATAACCAAATATTTTCAAAAAGTGCTAGTAAACATCCTTTAGAATTCAGGAAAAAAAAAAGTCAGTTCATCATACCTAAACTGAAAGTAGAGATACTGAGACACTCACTGGCAGTTCTTCATTGTCCTGTCTTCAGTTTTAGGTGTAAGGACAGGAGGGATGGTAATATTGTAAATTGTTGCTGTTACCTTTGTATGTAAGCTAGAAATTGTGTTTAAAGGTAAGTCTTATTGTTTACAGAGGCATTTGGATTTGATTTTAAATATATTAAGATAAGGATTCCTCTCACATGGATGTTTTCCCTGTAAAACCACTGAAATAAGGACTTTTGGAGAAGTCTACTTAGTTTGTCCTAGCTGAGGTGTCTACTCTAGGAAGAGATGAATCACACCCTAAAAATGCGTATTTTTTTCAGTTGTCTGTAAGGGAAATCTATGGTCTTAGCCTAACTGTGGATGTTTACTCTGTAAGCCTCTATACTCTGTCAAATGAGTCGTCCTACAAATGGCAAAGAATGCATAGTTTTCCCTAGTGGCTATGTCAATGACCAAAACACTTAAAAACATATACATTATTTCTAAATTCAGTTCATGTGACTTTTACCTTCCAGCCAATGCTAAATTGTCCAGAGTATCCCTATTTTTGTTAGCTGACAGTTTTTCACTTTAAAAACCATGAAGAGATCCACTGTGCCATATATTCCCATTACATCAAATGCTGCACATGCATAAAAATGTCTTAAAGCGGCATCAGGGGAAGTTCAGATTGGATACAAAGAAAATGTTGTCAAGTGTTTGAACAAGCTCCCCAGGAAAGTAGTCATGGTCCCAAGCCTAGACATCTTCAAGAGTTTGGACAACACCCTTAAATACATGTTTTAACTTTTAGATTGCCCTGTGTGAAGTCAGAATTTGGACTTACCTGAAGTTTAAGGAACGTCTAAGTATCTGTGAAAGTTGCTATAGACTCAGCTCAGAACCATTTATGGAATACTTACTCCATGACACACTACAATTAAGCCTTGTCATTAAAATATTGACATATTAATTTGTGTTAAAATCATAGTACACAATGTAGTCTATAAGATATTTATAAATGGCCTGACTTTTATGGTACTGTAATGTGGTTAGTTTGAGATGGTCCTGTTGATACAGATGGCAAAAAAAATGGAGGGGTTTGACTATATTTTGACCTTAATTTTTATCTGTGATTCATGTTAATAAGTACAAGTCACATTTTCTGAGTCCTTGACAAGTGTGTTGGATAAAGAATCCTAATGCATCTTTTATTTTGTTATACTGAAAAACCTACATCAGTATTTGGATATTTGAAAAGAACCTGAAATCAAAGGGTAGTTTTCCTCATGCCCAGTGCTTAATAACTTTGACAGCTTTCATGAGTTGCTGTGACTAAATTCTGACTTTATTCTTCAGGATAGTCTAGAAGCCATTTTGAAAGAGACAGGTCAGTTAGATATGTCTACCTTGATGATTATGGTTTATGGAATATATTTATTTTCTCAACTACTTTGAATATATTTTTTTGTCATCTCAGGACTGAATTCACCAAAATACAAGTATTTATTTTTTGTAGTGCTTGAAATGTTCATCCATGTGATAGCAGTGATCTTAAGTGACAAAGTGCTGGAAAGTTAGGATGAAAAAGTAAATGAATGAATTAAAAACTGCCATATCACATAAGCAGGAATTTAGGATAAGATTTTCCTCTATAAAATGCATTAGCAGATAATCAAATAAAGATTAATGTCTGGGTACACAGTTACCATATGAAAGTATTCATTGTATTGATCACAATAATAACTTTTTTGTACAGTCATGTTCACTTTATGAAAAATCTGCCCTTCAGAGCAATGCTCGTGTGGCCAGCAAACAGTGATGGACCTCAGGATGGTGACTAGGTGTATGAAGCAGGTATAGTTTATATCCAGATGATGCTCCTACCTCTGAGTCAGAGCTCACAGCATGTTGATGAGAGCACCATGGTGTGCAGCTGACACCTGCTCAGGCATTCAGCACTCCCAGCAGAGTCGAAGGCAGCAGAAATGCATGAGCAGAATGGAGACCCTGACCCTGCACTTCTCATACCTGCGTGAAAAGCCTGTGATTTGAAGGGTAGAAAAAATTGTTGTTTTGCAGAAAGAGAGCACGCTGTATTAAAGCAGCACCCACAAATCCTGTTATCAGTGTTGTAAGAAAGAAATATTGGTAACAGAAAATGGGCTGATTATTCCCCTGTGGGTGATGGAGAAGGCTTCAGGTACGTATATGATTTTTTTTTAAAACTCAGATCTATTTGAGGTAAAATGCCATCATTTTAGAATGAGCTAAGGCCTTAGTACAAAAGAAGGACTTTTGCCACAGACACTGAGTGTAGAATTGGATGTGCATTTTTATCCTTTCAGCAAAACATTTTACTCTGGAAGCACTCCTTTGATATAGGTTCTGTGCAACAAATTATATATAGTGCTCTATGACGGTAGTCTGAAAATATTGATTTAAAATTACCTCCTTACATGTAAGTGAGTTTTGCTTGAATTTAGGATATGCTTCATATTTTACTACATTTTTTTTTTAGATAAAGTGAAATTACATGAATTTTAATAGCTAGAGATAATGCTGTATGGAAAATTCTCTATAGCATTGACCTTCAGTGAAAAGTTGCAATGCAGATCTCATTTGATGTGTTAAAACCCATAGAATATTATTGCTGAGATCACCTTTTGTCATGCTTCAAATATTGCCTGATAATTTAATTGGTTAAAAGGGCTGCTCTGTCAGACTAATGAGATTTCCCAGGAGAATATTATCTGCTTATTTTTGTGGTGTATGAAGGTGATCTTAACAGTGTTGGGAAGAGATACAGAACAGGGAACACAAAGAGGAAAAATAAACGATTACCATAAAGCTGCTGAAATTAACTACAATTATCTAGATTTGTTGTGTACAGGTATTCCTGTCTAATACATAAACATTGGGCCCTACCACAGTAATTCAAAACACATTTTAAAATGTTTTGCTACAGCAGAAAAATGTCATGTGTCTTTCAAATGATTTATGATACAGTAACATGAGAATTAGGCCTGTAAATACTGTAATCACAAACTGAAGCAAATACATACCCTCATCTTTCCTTTTTTTCACTTGCTAATGACTAGTTCCTGAAATAATCAAATAGGGTAGTGCAGAAAATTTCTAGCTGATGATACTGGCTTCAATTCAGTTAATTTATTTTCAGGTGAGGTAGCTGGGACCTTGTATTTGCATGGCATAGTCTGCTCCTCGGCTCAGTTGTTTCTTTATTATCACGATACAGCGCTTGACACATTTGAAGCTTCTAGCTTTCAGATGTGCATTGCCAAAGCTATTTTACTATTTGATTTGTAAGCTGCGCTCAAACAGTGTAGTCTGATATCAGCACTATTGACTCAAGAGCCAGTCTTCATTTATCGGCTAGAGAAAGAAGAAACACCATGAGACAAAGACCATTTCATGTGAAGAGTGGGGTTAACGTAATCTAATTTCAAGCACTGATAGTGTGAATAAGTACGGCTACATTTGTTGCTGTGGCTCCCTCTTTAAGAGAGTAAAGCTATTCTAGTTTGTCATGCTTTCAGTGTCTACTTTATAATGAAATATATGAATTAGTATTTGTCAGGTAAGGCCTTCCTAAATGGTGAACAGGTTAATAATAACTTGCAGGATAGATGATCCCACTGAAAGGAGCTGGACTGAAACACGGGTTCACAGCTTTGTTCGGTCACAGGCTTTACATTTGAATTTTTTATGTGATCTAGACTTTCTATACTTGAACTCTCTGTATATAGGTGACAAATAATGCTTTAAAAATAGAGCCTTTAGTGTAGCATGTGTAAGCTGTGGGACTTTACAGCCATTACAGCTGCATTAGTTTTAGTTTATGTTGTCTATTTAAATACCTGTGATGATGAGGACTGCCAACAATGAAAGCCTGACTCTGATAAAATCTCTAACCTCTTCTTGCCAGGTGGTAAATCTTAATTAGCATGAACTCTGCCTCATGAGTAAGGGCACAGAAGAGTCAAAAGGGCTGTGTGGATTGTAATGGATCATGGCCACAGTGAGAGTGATACACTTTTCTGAATAACATAGAAATGGGCAATGAATCTCAGTGTGCTTTTTCTGCTGGCTTATTAAGTATTCCTCTTTGTATTCCATTAATATGTCACTTGGGTCCAGAATACAAGTAGAAAGTGACAACATTTGCTTGTATATATGGGATTTTTTATTTCTAAGAGTAGGGGCCGTTCCCAAAAACAACGAGGGAGAGTAGCAAGTGTTGTTTATGTAATCCCTTTCAGTGTTTGTTGCCTTGCTTTTTATTCAGATTGCAGCATGCTAGTTTTATAACAATTCAACGGTCCTCACCAAATGTACATGTTCACATAAGCAGTAAAAGGTTGTCTGGTTTGTTTTAAGTTGTGAAAAGCTGACTGCTGATGCAGGCATTCTCATCAGCCCTGTGTTACTGCAATCCTCCTCGCTTCGTCTGTGGTCTCCTAGCAACTTTTCCTTGTACCTAATGTCTACATCAGACTCTAGAAGGTATATAATATCCTATTTCAGGCTGCATAACTTCAAATCAGAAATATCCTTGTGTTAAAAGAAAAAATCAGAAACAGTTCCACAGAAGAAATGTTTCCATTAAGAGACTTGGGAGAGTTTTTAGTTTTATGAGTTTACCGGCGTTTGGACAGCACAACAACTTTGGAGAGCATTCAGAGCTACATGCCTCAGGGAAGCCTGGTACTTTTGCTTGAGAGCCTGCTTGGGAGATGATGACTCCAAGACAGCCCTGGTGACAGTACCCTGGACTTAAAGAAAGTTCATGATTGCACTTCCTCAGTTTGGCCGAGTGCCTTTGGAAATGAAAAATGAGAGGAGCTGATTGAAATACGTCTGTCCAGGCCTGTGGGAAATTGCCAGGTTTTTTTAGGCTATTCTGAGGGAAAATTCACTTTCCTCAGCCCTCCTGTTGTCTGATTTTAATAATTACCAGTGGCTTTAAGAAAATAAAACCATACCTATTATTTGCAACTTATTTTCTTTTGAAGGGACTTTGTCATGTCCAGTTATATGTTGCATTCACTGTTGGACAGTGTTACTGCATGTGTCTTGCAGTACCAAGATTCAGTGAGATTTTATGTGACTAGTTGGTACACAGCAGCAGCTTTGTGGAAGAATCTGATCTGAAAAGTTAGACTGATATTTATTCTCCTGAAGAGGGTAACCAAAAGGTTGGTTGTTCTTTCATATGGCATGCATTTCAGGTACTTAGGTAAAGTCTGCAGTAGATTTTTAAAGCTACTGGGGATTAATCCCGTATAACATAAGGATCAGCCTGCCCAGGCAGAGGCATGATATCAGGATTGGCGACTCAGTGTAAGCCCAATCAGAGTAAACTAGAAGGCTGTGAAGATACTCTTTTTCTGACTGCTGGAAGAAAGAGACCTACAGGATGAGTAGAGAGCTAATTAATAACATGAGGATCACTGGTGTGGTCCTTAGGCCTGGCCATTTATGTTCTTTTACATTTACTTTCTGGCAAGTAGGAAGCATAAGCACCTTTTTATCTATCCTTGTCTCTGTGGCAGAGATAAAGCATACTTGTAGAAACTGGGGTAGTTACCCAGGGCACCTTGTGAACTTTTCCGTTGTTTATTAGTTCACAGTGACTACTACATGTTCACAACTTTTAGTGACTCATAGTATTTAGATTTAGCTAAGTATAGAAACGCCTCTGTAATTTAGTCATGTTTCCTGTTCCTTAAGGGAGACAAAACCTTCCTATGATGGCTTCACCTAGCCCGTAACTTTGTACTGGTGCCTCACAGTGAACAGATACTTTTATTTCCTTCCCCAGGTTGCTAGAAGTAAAGGCATAGGGAAAACCAGCAAGGACTTCAAGGTTTAGATCCCTGCAGGGGATTTGTGGCCACAGGATATGCAGCTGTATTGTGGGGTTAGATTTAAGGTCATGGTATGACATCTCCCACGGCTCAGCAGTCATTCCAGGCACAAATGCCTCCAACTAATACTCCAGATGTCAGCTAGTAGTAGAGCTGGTTGGGAATTTTCCATAGAAAACACTTTTTGACTGAGAATACTGAATGCTAAAAAACAAATCATCAGGCAAATTTACCAGATTTTGGTAAATTTCTGATCAAAACTTGCTTCAGAATGCTAAATACCAGTAATTACTAGGACAATGACGAAACATAATAGAGTATTGAAGTTGTGCTCTTTATGAAGAATAAAACTCCCTGGATTCTCGGTTGTCTAGGATGGAAGGTATCCTATGGTACTGTTTTGCCTCTGGGTTGGTGTTGGGACACTATGCAGCTGCCACATTCTGGCTTTGACTTACAGTCAGTGGACGACTTTGATGCTGAAGCTGAAATTTTCTATTGTTATTATTGTCATTGATTCTTTATTCAGACAGAAAGTAAGCAATAATAACAACAGAAACACAACCCATCAGGTGAATAAATAGTTAATCCGTGGTGTATACAGGACTTTCAAAAGGTTGACATTGTTGCATCTTTACAAAAGGAACAATGGACAGAAATCTAAAGTTAGAATTGCAGCACATACAATGATATCATATGTTTATATGTAATAGAGACATAAAACCATATAATTTGAAATTATTCATGAATATTTAAAGAATTGGCCTAGGGAATCTAGGGTAGCTGAGTGCTGAAATTTTATTTCTCCTAAGTCCTAAATATATGTTCTCTTCTTCCATCAATATGTCTTCATGTCATATAAAAATTTAAAAGACGGGTTTCCACTATTGGCTACAAGACTATTTTTTATTATCTCCTGAGAGGGAGAAGAGATGAAAAACATTACACAAAAACTAGAAAAGGTAGTGATACAATACACAAACTTACAAGGTCTCACAGAAGATAAGCAATAATACACTGAGAAACAAGCACAGACTATGCATAAAATTAGTGCTTTATTGACTTTCATGCAGTATGACGACTTAAGCATGACCAGAAAATGCTGGGCTTGAACTGCTACCTCACTGGGTTAATAGGCACAGGTGATCCCAGAGGCCTCTGAGGGAGACGTAGAGATGAAAATGCCATGCCCTTTGTAGCTGCAGAGGTGGTTGCTACCTCAGGATCTGTCTTTCCAGCTGCTCAGATTCTGTCAGGAAGATGCTGCCCTGTACTGTGACCAAGCTGTCTGCACCTGCTTTTTGTTCTGACTGCTTGAAAATAAGAAAGTCTGTTCCATCCTGTGCTATTGGTACTTACTTACTATTGTAATCTCAGTGATGTACATTTTCTTTTCTACATTGGACAATATTTTTGTTTCAGAACCACCATTACATCACAGCTCTGTTTTATACTTCATTACTTCCGTTATACATTTAAAGGGCATAGTTCTCCTCTCCATGACCTGTTAGTTCTCTTGTCCTTTTATATAATTTTGCTGGGAGGATTATGCTCAGTGGAGGAAAGAGCCCGCTTGATGCAAAGCTTTCTCATGCTGCAAGGAAGAGCACCTCAGTAGTCCTTGTCTTTTCTGACCCTGGATTGCAAGCAGAGCCTTGCATGAAGTCCCAGGGGAGCTGCCTGTGGGTTGTCTCATTGAGATCAGCATCTTTTTCAGCCCCACTGGGTAATCTTGTAGACATAGTAACCTTAATGCAGATCTTGCTCAATACTCTGACATACACAGTTACGGGATTTTTGGAAGCAGCTGCCAGCATCAACTGTGCAAGGCTGAGAAGGAAGCGTCGTTGTCAATGGCAGTTCTCTTCTTTGCTTCCCCCATCCGCTCCAGCACGCGCGCTTCTGAGGAAAAAAGCCAAATTCTGCAGTTGTAAGCACCAGTTAAAAATCTCTATCGCATAACTGTTGTCGTTATTCTGAGCTAAACAGTGAGTCATTACACTGTGCTATATTTGAGTGAACAGTTCAGATGGGGGGTGGATGCTGGAGGATTATACTTTGCCTTCTGTTTGAAGCCGACAAGTTCAGCAACATCGTTCAACTCTTTCAGAATAGTTTAGTTCCCTAAGGAAGAATGCATTTCCTGTCATAAATAAATCCATAAACTGAATGTTTAATGGTATTTCAGCTTCCTTTCATATGAGACATAGAGTATTTTGGAAAAAATGCCAGTACTTCAGAGGAATTTGCAACAGCCTTTTCTGTTCAAATATCTCCCTTAAGTCTAGACTAGGGTAAAAGTAAGTCAATGTAAATAATCATCTTCAGAGACTTTATATTAAATAATCTCAACCCTTTTTTTTTTTTTTAACAAAACAAGCTCCATATTGAATTTTGGTTTTGCTTTAACATTTTAAAAATAGATGAGAAGAGAGGCAAAAACATTAGTGTTGAATGGAGAAGAAGGGAAAACAAGGCACAAATAATATGAGGATGTTCAGTCCTGGTATGTGACCTATTTGATTGTGTCAATAAAAAGAAAGGGGAAAGTGGATTAGGATGTGCAGGGATTTCTGCCACCTGGCAGAACTTGGAGGGGTCCAAGGGATGACTATACTGAAGGAAGATCTGATTTTTATCTAGCTTTGGAGCTTTGTTCCAGGAAAAAAGTATCAACCCTAAGGAGGAAGATGGGAAGAGATGTATTTCTGAGATCCTGTTTTTTCTTACTGCAGGATCTCCACACCATAAAACAAAGGGCCCTGGATAATTTCTTGTGGGGATATAGCTTTTCTAGAGCGAGCAAGATAATTCTTGACATTTAGCTGAATATTCGAATACTGTTTAAAGACTTCACCATTATTTTAATTTCTAAAATGCCAAGAACTGATTAAAACAAAATTTATGTAAAGTCATAGAATAGCTTTTCAAGGTTGGAAAGAATATCAGAAAATCAGGAGAGGAAGCCCAGATGACATTATTAAGCACCTTGTCCAATTGCAGCTTGAACACTTTTAGTGATGGGGGCTCCACCACATTCCTGGAGAGGGTGTTCCAGTGATTGATTGTTCTCACCATAAAAAATTTCTTTCTATTGTTGAGATGAAACCTCTCCTGGTACAAATTGTGCCTTTTGCCCATTGTTGTCTCCTTGTGCCCTCTGAGAGCCTCTGTCCTGTTTGCAGCTGCCTTTTAAGTGCTGGAATACTGTGATGAGTTTCCCCTCTTGGAAATCTCTTCTCCAGGAAGAAAATTCCTAACTCCTTCAGCCTTCTCTCACAGGGCAGGTTCTCCAGCCCCATGATCACCTTCATGTCTTTCCTTTGGACACTCTCCAGTCTGTCTGTGTCTTTCTGGAACAGTGGGGGCTGACACTGGACACGGAGCTCCAGTGCGGCCTGACAGAGGCTGAGTAGAGTGTGATGATGTGTCTCCACCACTGCTAAAGATGCCCCTGCAGAGGCAGCCCAGGGTCTCATGTGCCTTTGTTGCTGCAGCAGTGCCCTGCTGACCCCTGTCAGCTTGTGTGACAGGACCCCGAGATCCCTGTCAGCAAGGCTGCTTCCCCGCCACAGAGATCTGAAACTCTACTGAGCTCTTCAGTTATTCTGTCCCAGGTAATGTGATGACATATTTATATTGTTAAAATTTGATGTTCATCTGGGAGACATAACGTGTCTTTACAACAGCATAAATTTTCACTTTTTTGTGGAACTAGTGACACCTCTTACATTAATTTTAATTGAAAGTGAGTAATTAAATTCCTATGTGCCTTTCTAAAAATTTATCTTTTCTGTCATCTCTCTATAGAATACCTGTTTTTATTTCTGTGACAGCTTCCTTTGTATTAGGTCCATTTGTGCCGCATTTTGGAAGTGGATGAAAAAGTAGTAAAAGCCTTTGTCAGAAGAAAAAGGATCCTAAATATAGGGAGATTTTTTTTAACTACCATTCAGTTCTTTGGGAAAGGAACTAACTGCTGTTTTATTGCTTTACTACTGTTATTTCTGCATAGTGACGCCCACTCTGTAGCCATGAACAACACTTTGCAGAATTAAAGTTACCATTTCTTTTCGGACCATCAATATGATTCACTTAAAAGAAACAGGCTGTTACAAAACATTACCTTAAAGAAGTATTTTATTTTTTTTTTTTTTTTACTAATCTGTGACAGTGATAGCAAATATTTTTATGAAATGACACAAACATTTCCCTGTTGTTCCAGTAAGTGTGTCTGTATTTTTTTGGAAAATAAATGCTGTGATCTCAAGGTGTTGGAAAATAATTGAGCTATGTGGTCTGAAAATCATGCATCTGTGGTGCATCTCAAGTAGGACGATGGAAGCCACTACACACTACAAACTTTAAAGTAGGTAGTATATTAAAAAAGTTGTGTTTATAGTCCCTGGTTATAGGAATTTAATCTTTTATTTATTTGTGTTTTCTATTTGCATCTTATAGTATGTCTTTTTATCTTTCTCAATTTAAAGAGCTGGTTGTATAGGCCATCTTCACTACTTGGTTATTGCACCTTCTTTACAGTGTTATGAAAATGTGATCATCTCAGAGCACACTGGTTGCTTTAACTTTGAGAACAGCTTAATTTTTCAGATGTGTTTTTGACCAAAACTCTTATTCATTTCATCAAAAATATTCGAGGTTTTATGGATAATTTCAGACTTGGTTAGCTAACTATACATTTGCACACCTAAGTGGTTTGGGGGCTGAGCTCCGGTCCCTTTATTTGAGTAGTATTTAGCTACCTTTGTTCAGACTTTGATTTTCTGAGTGAAACTCAGGTGAAACTGTCATTTCTGACCATCAGCTTATAGAGCCTGGAAGGGATATATATATATATAAACTGAATGTTTTCTTCTCTTTATTACAAGTCCGTTTGTCTTCAAGAATTTGCTCAAGGTGGTTCCACTGCACCAACCTGTAAAACCAAAAGCATGTGCAATGTCTCCGAGGCATTAAAATCAACACAAGCCATAATTGCTCAGCATCTCTCTGGAGTTAAATGACTTTAGAAAATGGTGGAGGGTTCTGAAGGTCTAATCAGATCCATAAGAGCTTTTGTTTATAGGACAGTATAGGAAGTATTAAGTAAGTTTTAAAAAATAAATTACATTTAATTAGCAACTGTGTCTTCAATTATTAATGAATGTAAGAATTTGTATCTACTTCAGTTGTGTTGAATCACAAAGTGACAGACTTACACCTACAAAATTACTTCTGTACGTTTAGCTCATGTTTGCAAGACCTAAGTTGATCTGGTTTTGACTCTAGAAAACTCTGTCTGTCTAGACTTTCTGAAAGAAATACTGACAGCTGTTCACCATAGAAAATTACTTAATAGCAAGTACATGTCCTGCAGACAATTATATTTAGGTTCAAGCAATAAAGACAGAAATGCTGAATCATCAGAACAAAGTGAAATCTCTCCTTCGCTATATATAAATTTTCCATACGTGTGTGTTCATACACGTACATGTATTTTTTGTGAAAGGCCAAATTCAGGAAACCCACGTGTGACTGATCTGCATACATGAGCCAAATGTAGCTTTACACATTATTGTTATGACTAAAGGTAAGAATAATCACTGAACAGGTAATTTGGGTTTTTCATTTGTTCAGGTGTTTAATGATAAGATCATTACAAAAAAAGTTGACTTCAAAATATGTTAGTGTAGCTACTATTTTGAAAAGTGAATTGTTAACAGAAGTGCTCAAGAGAATGTGCGTTTAGGTGGTAATTTTATTTTTTAACACGGCTTTTGCAATAATCACAACTTTAGCTTTAAAGCCTGTGTAAGCCTGAGAAATCTGTAAGGTTTCTGTAAATGTATTGCTGGATATTTTCTAAGGATGTCACTTTAAATTCTTAGCTTATATGCACCAGGACAACATGAAAATTAGTGACTGAGTCTTTCCCTTTTCCTATATAAACTCTTAAACACTAACTTAATTTCAGTACCTGCTAATTTTAACATGGACAAGGTTTTGTAAGTTCTGAAGTGTTCTCTGTCATAATTAGAGTAAAATTTTCACAGGCTTCAGTGAGTCCTTCATTTAACCCCATTTGTCTCCAGGGTACCATCTGCTGCATACTGGGCTCTCTGTTCAAGTGCTATGCCTGCTTCCAATGTCACAGTACTGGACTAGATGGTCCTTTGGTCTGATACAATGCAGTTGTTCTTATGTTCTGATCTAATTTATTGCCTGTTCCTAGCCATAGATCTCTGCAGCTAAATGTCAACTCCTTTTTCTGAAGGAATGGCATATTTAGTAGCTAGGATAGCTCATATAACAAAGGCAACAAAAGAGAGTGCAAAAAAGAATTCTGTCTGCAATAACTGAGGCCATGGTATATATTTCAGTCTGTTTACCCTACAGCTTTTGTAGAACAGAATCATAGAAAACCATACATTCATTTTGATTGGAAAAGACCTTTAAGATCAAGTCCAACCATTAAGCCAGCACTGCCAAGTCCACCAGTAAACCATGATCTCATAGTTTGCTTACACACTGCCATTTGCTCCCCAACAAACTTACAGGAAGTTTGTGAAGTTGCTAGTTAAAAACATATTGAGGAGACTGCAACATCCTTCTATTCTCAGAGCTTTTGTTATTTCTGAGCATTTGCCAAAAAAAATTGTAGGCTTTCTTTTTTTCATGAGCTCTTCCTTGATTTTTGCCATTTGTCGCATTGTGTGTATTGGTTACCTAAATTATGTGACATTCTTGTTCTCTGGACGGATGAAAAACTTTTGAGGCGTGAGAATGAATGGCAAATAGCTAAGTAATAAAGCCTACTCTTGTTCACACGCAAAGGTTATTGTTTATGGGAGATGAGATTAATTTTGCAAAGCTCTGTTCCGTAGTGAACACAGTGAGTGAGTTTTTTGATCTGATTGTCGATGACTAGAAAGAAATGAAGAGCCACTCAGAAGCAAAGCGATTGTTTGCAAATATATCTTTTGCAGAATGGAGAAAAGTTGTTCTTGTAGTAGAACTGTCTCTCAATTTACATCTTCACAAACTTGAGGAGCCACACTCTACTAACTGCAATCTATAACACAGTGCAGAGTTTCCAGTCTGGTTTTCAAAGAGGCTAACCAGTGCATGCTGGATAGCAGTAGTATAGGGCTCCTCTTACCTTAACTTAGAAGTGTGAATAAGGTATATATCATACCTGTTGCTTGTTTTGGCAGTTCCCTAAGTACAGCCATCTGAGGTTTCTTTTTTCTTGTTTTTCGGGAAATGTTTTGCACGTATTAAATCAAGACTTATTGTAAAATACATTAGTTTTAATGATCTTTTAAAAGATTAGGATGACATTTTTGGTAAGACAAAAAGGCATTAAGAGCAGCCAGTGTTTAAGAGGAGTGAGGAAAACCAAGCTTAGCCTCCATGGCTTACATGATAAAAAGGTGAATGTCCCACACTCCATATGAGGGAGTACCATTAAGGCCAAAATAGGATAATGGCCGTTCTTGAGACTGTCATAATTTTCTCATTTCAGTTTTGTTTCTCAGAAAAGATGTTTAAAATTGCACTGTATACAAAATTAAATATTCTTCTTGCTAACCCTAACAGCAAACATCATCATTGCACACCCACATATAAGTAGTATTAAAATGAAATCTGAGCTTTAAACAATGTTTTGCAAGAAGAATCAGAAGTGTTTTTCCAAGTAATTGGAAAGTGAAAAATAACTGCATGTTTTAGAACTTTATCTATATTTAGTGGACATCTGAACCCCCCCAAATTACTTTATAAATGTCTCTGTTTGGAGCTATAACCAAATTTCATCAGATGACTGCTTTTAGTTTGGTCTTCTGAAGACTGGAAAGCAATAGGGAACCCTGATGACTTCCTTAAAGTTCTTCTCAGTACTCTACCCTTCTCCTCCCTAAAAAAGGAAAAGGAGCAAAAAGGCCATAAATTCTGTAGAGGTGCTTGTACAGCTCTGAACAGAAAATCCATGTGCATAAGAACCAACAGGTTTACAGGCTGTAGAAAGCAGTGACATTTGTGGAAATGTCTGAGAGGTCTGTGATACCAGATTTCTGCTTCTTCCATTGCAAGGACATCAGCAAAGAACAAATTTTTAACTGGAATTGTGGCTTCCTCTGCAGGATGCTTGGTTATGCAGATGTGAATATAGGGGGTTTTTTGCCATCTAGATAAAACATTTATTTTAACTGATTCTGTTTGCAAACATTTCTAAGTCCATCTCCTGATGTATCTTGCACTGTAATGACAATGTTATGAATAATGCCCTCACCTCTGGATGCAACTACTTCCTGAGCATATTGGCAATTTAGTTGGACAAGGTTCCAAAACGAGAATGTGGCTTGTGTTCTCTCCTTAGTTTGGGCTAACAGAAGATACCTTTATAGCCCAGTACTGTTTCACGAATTATATTTTTTCCATGTTTGCTGTGACACATTTGAAATTCTTACCGGTGCATGAAAACCAGATGTGCATCTTTGTCTGTTGCTGGCATGTTTCACTATGGGCTTAGCATACCAAAACTTAACTTTCACTGGTCCTCTTGCTCCACACTCCTCCTCTCCCTTTCCTTTGTTTTGTCTTGTATTGGAATTTTAAGTAATTTCCTATAAGCAAGATTCTCATTTACTCCATGTGGTTATGCTCAGACATATTGGTTATAGTCTGTAGGTATTTGATAGTTACAGCTTTCTAAATCCCCACAGATTAATATGGATAAACATATATTGTCATCCTTCCCAGGAGTGCCTTGAAAGAGTCCTGTGTTTTATCTTCTGTCACACTCTTAACTGCCACAGGTCCCTCTCCACTTCCCAATAGATGTTCTTTTTACACCCAGGCATCCTAACTATCTCCCAGCATACTGCCTACTCACCAGCTTGTCCTACACTGCCTTTGACCCAAATTCTTTTCCAGGCAGCCTTTGAGCAGTGAGAGTTCATTAAAAAGGTTTGGATGCTGCTCTGTGTGTAATCCAGATCTGCTGCAGTGTGCTGTCAGCTGTGGGTGTCAGCACAAGGCTAACTGGGTGGGAAAGCAGTCAGCCAAATCATGTGCTTTGGTGTACCTTCTGTTTTAAACTCTGTTGGATTGTACTGAGGTGACGTCAGAAGCACCACTTGTGACCTCCACAGAAATGGCACATTGTCAGAACTGTTACTTTTTAGAAATAATTTCTGGGGAAGGTTTCCAGATGTCTCCAGGCTAAGCAGAACTGATTCCATTTCTATGAAAAATATTTAAAAAGTCATTGTATGCCAATTTTTTAATTAATTACTTCATAAAGTCAAGGGACTTTCGCTGCTGAGTTAGAGGTCAGTTTTATCATTACCTTGTTCTTACAGCCAGGATGGCAGACCAAGGAAAAAGGAGCTGCAGTCAAGTAAGCTGCCATTAATTAGTGCTTGAGGGTTACAACAAAGGTTCCCTTCAGTCCAGTGAACGTTTGAGAAATCCTCCTATAGCTTTGAGAAATCCACCCATTTGCATAGCTTTGAAAAATCTAGCAAAGAAAGACGACCAGAAATATGCTGGCAATTAAGGGAGAGAAAAGTATCGGAGTTACCTGTTCAGGTTTACACCAGTTAGTTTGAACAGCCGTAACAATCTAGTGAGGGCATCACAGAACATGAAGCTCAGCAGAAGGTGATGCACTTTCACCTCAGAAGACCCAGTCAGAACTGGTTGGAAGCAAGGAAGCCTGGAAAGTTATCGCCTGCATTTGTCACATTCTGACAGTGTTTTATGGGTGTTGACGGCTGCCATGTTTTGTTTCAGGACAGTAACCTCATGGCCCCTTGGGCTGACCCAGTAGCATTGCTGTGCCTCTGTGGCTATGCTGAACAAGTTTATGTCAACGTAGCACGGCGTCTGTATGCTTCTCTGAAACATACAGTGCAGATAACAGCTTTAAAGATATTTAAAATTTAAAAAAAGCCTTTCTCGGTTTGGCAAAATTTAGAGATATAAAGAACTTGTGTTTGCTTGACAACATTTCTTCATGTTTAATGTGGAAGTGTACTTCCTTGTTAGCAGGTTCTTCACACATAAGCATAATTTAAAAAAAAATCTGCATGGTTTTTGAGGTACGCTGTTCTATGATTTAGACAAACATTAATGAAATGTAGACTTTAAAGGAGAAAATTTGCTTCTCTTTGTTCCAATCTGTGTTTTAAGTTCAGCTGCATGAATTTCTATGGTTGTTGATATGAAGAAAGCTCCTGGGTATTTTTATATTCTATATAATTAATTTACTTCAGAGAAAAGGAAAGGGAAAACTCCTTTTCCCACATCACTTTTCCCACATTTCTACAATGGGGAGTGATGTCTGTGGAACACATAGTCTGAACATTATTCGTCTTTCCCATGGGGATTATTAGAAGTACATTAAGATTCTCTGAATTTGCTTACCAAGCAATTTGCAAACCAAGATCAATTTCTAAGTAAGGTTAAATGAAGAAAAATTGTGGTGATTTATCAGACACAGTCCACTGTAGTAGCTGCTTAAAATGAGCTTTGAGACACACCATAATGCAGTCTTTTGTTGCAAGTATCTTTTGTACACACACTGCCTACCTTTTATGAAGTAATTGGAATTTAACGTGCTACAGCTTTTAAATGTATGAAGCCAAGCCCTTAATGTGGGAAGCTTCTGGGATTAAAACAGTTTTACAATGAGAAATTTTAAATATGTTTTGACTAATTTTATTCAAGGATCATCTACAGTGTTTTTATATAAATGAATCTCTTAATTTTATGGGCTTTAGCAATCTAATTAAAGATGTCATTGTTTTCATTTTACATTTCAGTCCTGAACATTTCTTATGCAGCCATGACATTTTTACTTAGTAATGAATTTATTGCTATAGAATGTCAGTCACTGATTAAAATTTTAGCAACTAAATTTTTAAATGCATGATCACAGGTTTGGATGGGTAATGTAACAATTAATTTTGCTCTCTTGACCCTGTCACTGATGATAGAATAGGTGCACCAGCTCTTCAAGTAGATCAGTGCAACAGAAAAGGATCGATGGATTGATGGAATTTGTGCTTCTATACTTCTTGTGTTTTGAGATTTTTGGTTGGACTGATTTTGTTCCTCATACTAAATGACTCCACAGATCTGAAAGATCAAATGTCAGTTTACACCCTCGTATGCTCACAAGAGTTTGTCTTGACTTTGGTGTACATTTCGAGAACAGCTACTGCTCTAATTTCCTCTGTCAGGGATCTAGTTCACGCAGACCAAGCCATTTTGTGAGGTGAAGCATTATAGAGTAAATAGGGATAACTGGGGCATGTGCTTCAAAAGTGATTTGTTTCTTTGAATCAAAACCACTACAGAATGTAGCCTTCTTATACACTGGAGGTTGCTGCCTTTTAATGAGGTGGTCCTTTTTCTCATCCTCATGGAGTCTGAACGTACAGCCGCCAAAGTATTTCCTGTGAAAGGGTTTGATTTGACAGTTATGCACATGAAGTTCAGCTGTGATAATTTGTGATGAAGAACAGACCAATGCCAAAATAACATAACTAGGTATGGTTGCAGTGTATTAACAGAACTGACAGCCCCATCCCTAAAGCATGACTGTCTAAAAAAAAAATCATGCTACATTTTCTGCCGTGATTGCACTGATTGCTATGCAAGGTGTGTACTTGATACTGCAAAGTATGTTGTTGACATAGATCATCATGTTATTATTATGAAAAAGAAGTTAAAAATTTGGGTTTATAGCGTAAGTATAATTGGTTCAACATAGTTGCTGTACTCTTTAATTTTTTAGTTTCAGTGAAATTCCAAAGACAATGTGAACTGAGTAACACTTAATTTAAAACTGGAATTCAAACTTCTGTTTCTGTAAGTGATTTCAGGACATGAAAAATTTTTCTCCTACCCCATCTGTTCTTAAGGATGACAGGAAAACAGACTTTGCAGCAGTCATTTGAAACCCTCAAATGTATCACCACTTTCTAATTACTTGTCCTTAAATGCAGTATGATGTTAGAGTTAAAAAAGACATACATATATTAATTGCGTCCTGTCCATCTTCCTGTCAACATCCTTACAATGTGTTTACAAGTGTTTTCCTAGTGCCATACTGAAAAGACTTACATGATGTAATTTAACACACTTGCCTCAGGACCCTGTCACTGCCATTAATATAGCCTATTTAGGCCTGTGTAAGCTGGATATTAACCTATGTCTTCATTTAAATTTTATGATTTATACTCATGTCCCCATCTGCCGTATCTCCCTCTCTGATGTTAACACCTTCCAGATATTTGAAGACTATTATCATGCTTTCCCTATTGAGTAATCCTTGGTCAAGCTGTGAGTACAGATTTTTAGTTTTCCCCCTAAACAAATCCTTTTTGAAGAGATTCTTCTTAGAAATTACGATTGTTGACAGTATCTAGGTTTCAATTTAGTAGTCTCGGTGCGGTTGACTAGATCACAGTAGGAAGGAACTATTACTGTCATATGATGTTCATAGCCTCAGATTACATTTTTTTATGTGACCAGATTGCATGTGAACTCAAGTTCATTTTGGTCTTCACTCAGAGTTTTCCAATTTTCTCTCTCTCATTGAGTATTTTTAGTTTGAAATATATTTCTGGATGCATTCAGTTTGTGTGATTAACTTCCATTGTGGCTTGTTTATTGTGGATCATTAACAAACACAGTAAATAAAAATAAGTTATGCTGAATTTTATTTATTACATACAAGTATGAGTGAGATTTCATTTACTTTATTTCATTTTTCCACAAATTTCAACCAAAGTTAAATGCAAATAAAAATTATTAATTTGTCATGATCTAATCTTCACATTCATCTCCCTCACAGAGTCACACTGATAAAGAACAAAGCACCAGAAAATAAAGGGATTCTTTCAAAATAAAACACATCTTGTGTGCATTTGGGAAGAAAGGAGTAAGGAATGAGACTAAGAGCTAAAGGACATATCAGGTCTTGTCAGCTAAGATTGCACCAAGAGAAATTCTTCACTCCTTGGGTGAAGAAGTTGACTGGAAAAGTTTCAAATAAAGCCTAATCACACAGACGCAACATCAGGAAAAAAGCAAGTAATGATAATGCTGGATAAGCAAAATTCAGGGCTAGGCATCTGTGTCCTTCAGCTGCCAAATGCACCCAATTAGTATCATTAAAGGTTGGCTGGGCAGCAGTGACAAACGAGGAAGTTATAGATATGCCACACTATGATCTGCTACTGGATCCAAAACTAGATATGTTTAGTTATTTAACTAGTGTTTAATTTTAAAAAGAACATGCAAGGATAATTGAGTTTTAAAGTCTTTTTCTTTTTTTTGTTTGGCTTTCTCACCCACACAAACAATAGCACAAATATGCTTTAATTTGTATCTATAAGTTTGTGGATTATAGTAATATAAATTAGTTGATAAAAACTAGTGAAGATGGGCAGAGATAATATTGACTAAGAATGTTAACATGCTTGAATTTTTGCAGTTGCAAAATGTATACTATATATAATACATATATTATAGTGGTTCCCTTTAAGATTGCTATTTTTAACAGAGTGCATAGGCCAAAACCAAATGTATGTGTTCCCATGCTTTGTTCTTTATCAGCGTGTCTTTGAGAGGGGGACGAGTGTGAGACACAGTGGGAGAGATCACTGAATGAAGCGAAGGAAAGTTGCTAGACTGTACATTGAAATCTTTTTTTCCCATAAGTGATTCATCTTCATCTGAGAGCAATTTGGCTCTGTTTGGATTTTGTCATAGTGTCGACACCAGGCCTTCATTTGCTAATTGCCTTAAAAATAAGGTCAAAATCTTTCTAGTCGTGGAAATACTAGAACATTCAAATTTATCCTGAATCATCTTAAAATTGCTAAGCAGATAACAATTTTATCTGAAGCAATTGAGACAAATAGTAAAATAGTATCTCATTTCCATTCATGGCACATCTGATGTTCAATAATAATCAGATATTGCTTGTAGATTTGCGACTTAAACCTAGGAATAGAAAATCTTACATTTTTTATGAGTTACAGAGTGGTTTTTCATTGATTTCATTAACCATTTTATTTACAAATTTCTGTTTTGACCTAGAATTTCAGTGAAGGTAACAGAGCTGTACAGAATGCTCTCTGAGTTCTGATCCTAGCTTTTGTTACCTTTTGTTTTGTTTTTTGATGTCAAGAAAGTTTGATTGACTTGCTGAAGTGCTGTCTATACAGAAATCAGGACACTCTGTTAATACTTTGCTAAAATCCTCTGTTCAGTGCAAATCAGCAGCCTTTCACTTCGTGCTCATTTGCTTTGTTGTATGAAGCAGTTGATCTCAGCTCAGTGGATTTGCCTGTTTGAAAGACTTCCAAAAAATCATTTTATGTGAATGTGTGTTTTGAATTCACTGAGGAGGAAATTCACTTTCCCTGCACAAAGCTGAAGCTCTGTGATGGTGAAGTACAGAGGCCAATAAGGAGTTTTAATAAACCCCTTCCCAATTATAGCCAAGGGGAAGTCTTAGATTCCTGTTTATAGGATCCATGCAGTTGTAGAGCCGCTTTTCTCTTTGTATGCAATTGCCATTGCCTCTCAGGCTAATTGTTGCCTGCTAGCTGTGGAGACTTGCTCCAGGCATAAGAATAAGGTAAATCCTACAAAAATCGTTGTTGTGATCTAAGTCCTACGCTGTTTTGCATTCAGTCCATAGAAATTGAAGTTCTTAAAATCAAACTGGTGAACTAGCAAAGGAACACATCAGCATTATCCTTTTAGAGTGAGATGTTTAATCATGATCTAATACAGTGAGCTGGCCAAAAATTGGAACATATATGGTATAAAGTATCTGTATGCCCCAGCTGTCACGTGGGACCTTTCAATATTTTACAAGCTAATTTATCCTTTAGTTGAGCATGAGGAAGAGTGATCATGCTGGACATTTAATATTCAAGTCTCTATGATGGTAGCAATGCTCCAAGTTTCTTCACAAGGAAGCAAACTATTTTTTAGCTATTATAATCTATAACACCTAACACTCTTTATGCACAGCTTGGGGTTTTCTTGACCTTTTATCTTTCCATGTGGTCATTCCTTGATTTACTCCATTTAAAAGAGGGCATATGTTGACTTGTTTCTGGTATTTGTCTACATCACAGAGTCACAGAATCAATTAGGTCAGAAAAGACCTCTGAGATAGAGTCCAACCAACCTGACCAATCACCACCTTGTCAACTAGACCATAGCCCTAAGTGCTGTGCCCACTTGTTTTTTGAACAACTTAATTGGAGATACTGTTTGCTAGATTGAGAGGTGTTAAAGGAAGTAGTCTTTCCACTTTTCCCGACCTAAGAACAGGTATATTTGCAAAACCTCATCCATTGATTTTTTTTTTTTTTTTTTTTTGGTCATGTCTACAGTGTCCATATGGAAGAGGGAATTTAATTTTTTAATCTTGATTATGTTTGGTTTGGTGCTGATTGTGAGAAGCTTGGGGGATCCAGTAGAACTACACACTTAAAATGTATCTCCTCTTTGTGCAAAAGGTATTGAAACACCTTGAAGTGGCAGATGTTTAAATGTCATAGGCAACAATTTAGGTCTCACTGACAGTGCAGAAACTTTGGGAAGAATCTTGATCCTAATACATTGTTGTTGTACATAGGCCAGATAAGGTTACTTCTAGTAGTAAATCTGTAAGATTCTTATGGGTCAGTGGTTATATTTTAAAGCTGCTATGTAGCAGATCCTTGTTGATTAATTTCAAGCTCTTCCCACAGCTGAAAAACCTGACTCTCATCTATGCGTGAAAGCACATATTAGGATCAAAAGAAGAAGCATGACTTCTTCATTGAAAGGTCATTTCATTTTGCAATTTAAAAGATTGCAGGCTAGATTCAAAGGTCATTATATTAAGATACCTGAAGAAATTTGAGCAGAGTGATCTTCTGATGCGTTCCTATCCATCAACACCTGTTTCTCTGATTTAGGCACAGGAGTGTAGCTCATTTTAAACAAAGAAGATGAAAGTGTGTCAACTTTGCCAGTTGAAGAGTTGGGTTCATCTCACCTTTCTTTAGCTGTCTATGCATGAGATGGCCAAGCTAAACTTACTGTTAAATGTCCCTTATCTGTTCAACCAGGAAAGTTAGACAGCTTTAGGAGTGATTGATTCAGCTTCTCTTAGGTGCCAATTTTAGAATGTGAAGAATTGCAGCCTTGAGGTTATTCACCTCCTTGGTTTAGCAGGAGTCTAGAAATCTAACTTAAATGAGCTGGATAACTTCTAGGTGGTTGAAATTAGGTGAAAACTACTTCAAATGACTAAATAAGCAAAAGTATCAAAGATTGTTTGTTAAGGTTAAAACTCTTAGGTCAAACTTTTTTTTTCTTTTTTTTTTTTTAATGCAGTTTTTTTGTTCTCTCAAATATTTTGAGCATGTGTCATTTATCCTTGTTAAAGTATCACCCAATCCATTCAGTATATGTCATATGATGGCACTGTGAGACAAAGATGTCCTCCTACACTAGGGATCAAAGAGAACTTTCTGATGAATTTTTTTTCTTTTTTGGGTGTCAGTGGAGAGGAGGCTCGGAAAAATCCTCCACTGCTATGTGGGCTTGTGTGAATGATTAGCTCTTTTTTAAGTGCTTGAACACACACGTTCACATAGTAATTAAATTCCTACTGTGGAAATTACTATTTAAAGAAAACAATAAAAAGTGTTTTTGATCAAATGCTCCATCAGAATTGAAATGCAATGGTTTATTGGTGAGTTAGAAGCAGCTTATGAACATTAACTTTAATGTTTCTTCACTGGAATTTTAGGGGAAGGATATAGGTCTTCTGTTTAGCAACTCTAAATATTCTCATTTACATCATGTAACACCCACCCACACCCCACCCCCACCCCCCGCAGTAAATAAGTTCAGGTCAGGTGTTTTTTTACAGATAACCCAAATCGTCTTCTAACTTAAACCCTGCACAGTGCCATAGTGGACTGACATGGTGCCTCATGACAGAATTTGGCTCAAACAACTTTGCCCCAATATAAACTTTTCCTTTGATGGTAGAACTAATGAGCCCCCAAAACTAGTCTGAGTCTTTGTTTTTTGATTTTCACTTAATCTGACTTTATCTCATATTGATGATGAAGACTAACAGGTGTGTAATTTTTCATCATAGGGTATAAAATATAGAATCATGAAATAAAAGGAGCCTCTGTAGGTCAATTAATTCAACCACTATTCGAAGCAGAGCTAGCTTAGATCACAGTGGAAGAACTTAAGGGGAAAGACAAAAAGAATTTCCTGCTTCGAGGCTAGGGCTTCTTTATGTAGGTGTGAAATGCTTCATAGCTCCTTTTTCCACATCCAGTAGAAATGACTGTATGGCAAGACCGTAGTCCAGGGATGTATGTATGTAATGTGCATCACATTGGTTTATAATTTAATTGTACGTCTTTTACACAAACCACATGATTGCTTTACCCAGTAACTGTTTAAAAGAGATTTATTGATCCCAAGACATTCAATATTTATTAGTTCATTATTTTATTTGTCATTGTCCTTGTATAATTTGCTGTGTCATTTGCTTCAGATGGGTTGAATATGAGTAAGAAATGTAGGAAATTCTCATTAGAAAACAGTTAAATGTTCATTTTTCAAAATGTTTTTCAAATGGGGGAAAATATATCCTGCAGTTTAGTTCTATAGAACACCTTGTGAAATTCAATTGATCTAAATTTTTCTCTGAGCAGGTCTGTTCCTTGGCAACAATTCTGTAGTGAGCTATACTGTCATATGTCCCTTTCCAGAAAGACACTGTGATATTTATAAATCTATCTAAGAATACAGATAACCCACACGCTAAAGCATATGTCAGGACATAGCTGTCAGTCCTGTTCTTTGAAGGAGCAGAAAGGCACATTGACTCACCAGTGTGTGGCCCTGATTTTAGACCTCTGAGCTACCTACAGTCTATTTTACGTTAATATATTTCACCAGTAAATGTCCTTGCGTAAGGCATATGTTGAGACTTAGAGATAGTACTGTTGTAGAAGCTGCTAGAAAATATTAGACCAGAGAAACATCTTACAGAATTTGGCACGTTCTGTTTGAAAGGGTCTGGCAGCGCGTCATGGGGTAATAGCTAAGACACTGGAAGAGGTGAATTTTTTTCCTTTCTGAAGGACGCTGCAAGGACAGAAGGGAGAAGGTCCATACTGAGACACAGAGTATCACTCAGCATGGTAGGGCAGAGAGTTAGGAGTGCTTTTTTTCTGAGAAATACTACTGTACAGATATCTGTTTACATTATTGAAACTGACATCAAAAGTCCTGATCCAGCTTCCTATTGTGTTTAAATTCTTTGCTTGTTTGCAACATCTGTGTGCCTGGAACTATTTTCATACAGCTACTGCCCTGTACCAGCCCTGAGCTCTTCTACCAGCTCAGCACAAAACCTTGAGCAGCTGTCAGTCCATCACATTATTGAGGCTTGGAGAGCTCCAGGCTTGCCGAGTGGGGGATCATTTCTGCCTGTGGCAGCTTTCCAAACTGTGTCACCTACTTCCCAGCCTGCCCTTGCTCCTTCATCTGTGTTTGCGTAAGGCAGACAATTCTGTGAAAATGGATTTTGTGTCCTTCTGGATGCAGTTAACCTGTGAGGCAATCTGAGACTTCTCTTTCTTGCATGGAAGTGTGTTTTTCAGAGTGTGAGAACTGTTTATTAAGGTCCTTCTCTCCCTATATGTGGTGGGAAGAAACAACGTGTGCTGAAATGTTATCATAGTTCATATTTGAGGAGGAACTGTGAATAACAAGCACCTTTTCTCTATAAAAAGAATTTCTTTTGGCTCAGGAAATCCCTGAACTAAAAATTGCTGGTTGCAGAGAGAGAATTTTGGAAATGAACATGTATTTTTGCCCTGTGCTTATCAGAAGACAGCTTACATGGTCACCTTTGGTTTGAACTAGAAAATTTGCTTGCATGTTTTAATATCAATTACTCTTTACTGGCAGACAAAAAAGAAAGGCACCTACAGGCTCTTCTTTTTCCTACTCTGCTTTTCAGTACTGTCCACAAGAGACTTTTCAACTCAGAAATCATTCTTCACTCACACGTTTATGCAATTCTTCATGCTTTTGCCTCTTTTCTCTTCTGAATTAAGCACAGGTTATGCTTTCTAAAATAGATTTGTAAGCTCTTGAACAGGACTACAGATACTTTTACACAGCATCTCAAGCTTACTGAAGAAGCTTGAGGAATAATTAAAGAACCAGTTAATTTTCCTTTCAGGAATCATTACAGCTTGAACCATTGTTCTATGGTCTAGTTAATAAAGGAAGTATATTGAAGTCTTGTAATGCAATGTCTCAGTTTTGAACTGACAGGAAGTAAGGTTTTTAATGTCTTCTATTGATTATCAACATACAGACATATATTGGTCAAAAATTTTAAGATTTGAAGAAGTTTTGTAAGATGTTCTTGAGTAGACAAGTGCTACTTCTCAGATGGTAGAAGGGTGTCTTTCCACTTGCATTTTAATTTTTGCCTTGAAAATTATATGGGGAAATGAGGAGAGGAAAGGAGAATACATTTTCGATAGGGTTTCAAAAGAGAAAAAGCTCAAGATCTTTGAACATAAAGAAAACTACTGGAATTTTTTTTTTTAGTTGTGAGAAAAATCTATTACGAAGTAAATAAGTAATTAGGAAATTTACTTCAGGCATGCCAATGCCTTCGTTTACTGCTATTAAAATAGTTTTGCCTCCTCACTGTAAAGTGAGTGCAGATGGACTATGAATTTTCAGTGTTGCATTTACTCTCATCTCAATTGGCATAGTGATGGAAGAGTAGAGTTTTCACTGTGGTGCCTAAGGAGGCATTCGGGCTACTGTAAGTAATTGAAAGGGCATATCAGAAAGAAATGAAACAAAACTTAACAAAAACCCCAGCTCTTTCAGATATGAAAGAGGAAACTCATGCTTTGGCAGTGAGGAGGTGTAAAGGGGTAACATACAACTCTTCTAAGATTCAGTACATCAGAAGAACACAATAACAGAATGTTCAGTTCAGAAAAAGAACAAATATTTTTGTTTCGTTCATCTCTGTTCCTGTTCTTGACTTTTCTCTCACAGTCCAGTCTGGACTATCAGTTCTGATTGATACTACTTCTGGCACATTTCCCTGTCAGCACTAAAACTATGGTCATGATCTCCTTATCTTTCAGGCTCCCCAGGGAAGTGGTCACAGCAGTAAGCCTAACAGAGTTCAAGGAGTGTTTGGATGATACTCTCAGGCACATGGTGTGACTCTTGGGGATAGTCCTGTGGAAGGATAAGGGTTGGACTCAGTGATCCTTGCAGGTCCCTTCCAACTCAGCAGATTCTGTGATTCCGTGGTTCTTTATCACTGTTAAACAAAACCACTATCCTTCCTGTCACTCAGGTATTAGCCATTTCTGCTCTCTGTGCCTTATCCTGAAGCAATATCCAAATACTGCTACTTCTTCCTTACAAGTTTTGTAGCTTCTTTTGCTTTCCACATAGCTATGTATTTCCTCCCCTCCTACGCTGATCTTTTACAACTCTGACACATCAGCTTTTCTCCACCGCACTATTACCACAGCTCTTGCAAAGGTCAGATTTGTTAATCTTTTTTTCTCATTTTTCATTCTAAATGTTTCCAATGGACCCAGTTCAAGTTGTTCCTCTTTATTTAAAAGATTTCTCACAGGTCTCTTGCTCTTCTTCACACCTGTTCATGTTTCATTCACCATTGTGCCTTCTAGAACAATTTTCTGTTCTAGAAATGTCTTTTGTCTTTTCTCTTCACTGTTCCTTAACGGTTGGGGAACTGTTATTTACTGGTTGTTTTTATTCATGGTTGTCTTCTTTTTGTGATAGTTTCCAAAGAGCTGTATTTCCATTTGTATGCATAGTGCCTCTGAACTTTCAGCTTCAGTTACATGCTGCCCTTTTATTATTAGCCAGATCCTTTTATCATTAGCCAAATAATTAAGGACATATAGAAGAACAGTTTGTACAGATGAAGAGCATGAATCTTATTAAAAATGCTCCATATAAGTATAAGACAGTTTATATATAATGTGTACTACACATACATTAAAAGGAATAAAGCTGTTATAGACAAATGCATCCTAATGTTGTCACCTAATTTATGCTTTATATGGTCTTTAATGGTAGCTGTTCTGGCAAAGCACTGATAAGGGCTGTATGTACAATATAGCTTGGGAACTATAACTAGACACGTGTAACTGTTATTATTGTTCTAAGTTATGTATTCTAGGCAGGTTTTCTTTTCCTGCAGAGGTAATGTGAAAGGTTGATGTGCCCCAATAAGTGTCTTGCTGTTAATAGTTTGATCACACATTTTCTTCTTTTGTAAAAAAGAACCTTAAACTGTTAACACAACACTTATCAACTCAGTGAGGAAAAACCCAGAACAATGCACCTGCAGATGAAATTAAACCTGGAAAAGAAAATTTTATGAAAACATATTTCACTAAAAAGTAATATATTACCAATATAATGGTTATTCTCAATATAAGAAGGCACACTAAGGAACACTTCACAGCAATAGCATCAGCGTTGCAGGCTCTTTTCTTATAGAGAGCCATATAGTGAAGCAGAAGTAGAGTTTTATTGTAAGCCATTCTTAGTGTAATTTTGTCTTGTATCAGGCAGTTATCTCTATGGTTTAATGAGAAAATTTGCATGAACTTTCTTTCACCCAATGAAAACGTCAGGTTCTGACACTCTCATCAGTTTAATGTAGTTTAACCTGTGTTTGTGAGAATATTTTAAAAGTTTTTTTAAAATACTACAGGAGACAAAATGTTATGTACTCAGCCAAACCAAGAGTTTTAAAAATATCTTTAGATACACACTATATTAAATAAAAAAGCTATTTCCTTTCTTTTTTTTCTTATCCCTTCTGAAATTCAAGCATTTCACAGAAGATCTAACCTGTGTACTCCTGAGGGAAATTTTGAATGTCCATGTATTTTTGTTTTCCAACACAGTTTTTCCATGGAAGCTGACACAGATTTAGCTTCCTTCACTTAACTTTGCAAAGGAAAACATTTTATATTAAGAGTGATGTATCAGCTTGTATTTCTTTCAGCAAGTCTGATTGTGTAATATCTGGTTTCCTTAGCACTTGCAGAGCAGAAAAGTCATAACCACAAAGGCCATTTATTTCCCCAGTGTCTTTTTGAGACAATCATGAGAAAAGATCTTGAAAGCATTTACTGTGTGGGTGGGATTTGGATTCTTCAAGAGAGACGACACTTTTGCTACTGAGAAGTTGAAAATCCTGATGGACTTGGAAATCCTTTGGAATCCTCTGTCACTGAAGCACTGAATGATAAAAATCTATGTGGCCATGTGAAAGGAAACACTTTGAGAATGAAAGTAGAAAAAACAACCAACAACAACTTTAGCTTTCACTGCATATACTGCAAAAGTAAATTTTATTTTTTTAGCACATGTTTTGCTATCCAATTTTCTTTCCACTCTAATGTATACTAAAACAAACCTAGTACTTTTTCATACGGTTTTAATCTGGCCTTCACACGTGTTTGAACGTGTCCTAGAAGAAGTCACAGCAAGTGGTATATTTGTGGTTTTTAAATAAATGTGTAGAGTAGCAGTGGAACAAATAGGTATCATTAGCTCTGTTTTTAAAGTTGTGAGCAAAATAACTAATCTGTCTCCCATCTCACAGGAAAAAGACATTGTAAACAGGTTCTCTTTTATTTATTGAAAGCTGACAGCATAATTGTATTGTATGATCAAGACTTTCTGCTCATAATCTTTCTCCGAGGGCAAGTACTGACCTCGCTTATATTGAGAAGGGATGTTTGCTCACTTTGTGAGCACTTCTTTTCACTGATGATGAACAGTGGAGTTTAAATGTAAGTTGTAGCCAAAGCAGGAAATCTTCATGCCCCAAAATATGACCAAAATAATATATGTGTGATGAGATTGCAAGGATTTTAACAGGCAAGCCAAGTCTGGCTTGTGTTTGGCTTCTGGATTTTTCCCAGCCCAGTGGAATAGAATATTCGGAGGATTTCACTAGCTGCCTTCCAAACCATAATAAAGGTTTGAAAGTTCAGTTAAATCGAGTGCTACTTATTCACAGCCTTTAAAAAAAAAAAAAAAAAGAAAGAAAAAGAAGGAAAAAACCACCCCACACGGAACAACCCAGTCTGTAATTAACAACATTATTGTGATGATTGAAGGTTTTATATTGCCTCTGAGAACGTTGTAAGTAGTATCATGTTGAATGCAGAACATGTTCTTAGTTTATGCATGGGCTTAGTGTATAGAGATATTATTAGCTTAGTGTATAGCAGATGTAATTGTATACCCATTGTTTGTGACATATAAGAGAGGAACAAAATTAAAAATGCTTAGTTGTATGGTAAAAGTCTAGGCCGCGTGGGAAGAAATATAGTCAGTGGAATAATGTGGGGTCCTACATGTTCATAGAACTTCATGGACACCAATGTTATAAAATGCTGGCATTTTGTTTGCATTAAAAAGGGGTAACGATTATTTTTTTATTTGTATTTGACTAAGTATGTATTTTGTTTTTAAAAAATAGGGGTTGGCAGACAAAAGCTCAGTGAAATAACTGTGATTTAAGTAAGTCAGAGGACAATATTGAGTATAGTATTAGGTGAGTCACTAATTCATACCTCATCAGATTCTCTGTTTTAGTAGCTTTTATTTATTTTTTTCACGATATGTTTTACAGCAGTCCAGTTGCTGTGAGAAAGAGTATTCTCAGAAGATAAAAGTATCTTCTTTTCATTTTTTTAATATTATAAAGTTAACAAGAGAAAAGGCGCTACTATCCGTAAAAAATATTTTCTTAGCAAACACAATTGGTAGCTAGAATGTATGCAGAATAAATCTCTGTTTATTCACTCTGAAAGAAACTTGGATGGTGACTCTGAGCTGTACAGATCAATGTAATTGTCATGTCTCGGGCAGTTGCAGGAGATGACTGGGTTTTTTTACTTTGCTGGGGATTTATTCCTCCTTATTTTGAGGAGGATACAATTACTTTAAAAATCCTTGGTGCCTCAGTCTTCAGCGTTCTCACCACTGCAATATCTGTCTGTCTGACAAAGTGAGAAAGACCTTAGACCTAGAAGAGTTTGGAAAAAAAATATGAAGATATAAGTACCTTATTCATTTACTCCACTTTACTACTATTTCTACCAGTTTGAGAAAAACTGGGTCCTACTTTAAAGCCTGTGTTAGAAGTGGTCATAAAATAACCCTCAGTAATGTTATTTATTTGTGTAATTAGGTGTCTGATATTGCAGTAACTCTGGATGATCCCATCCTATTCATGATTCCTGTTTTGACTGTCTTAGTCTCCAGCAAATGTTCACAGAAGAAGAAAATAGTTTCAGTAAAAAGATAACCATGTTTTTTGTTCTTTTTTCTTTTAACTGCATCTGATTTAAGGTAGAGGATTAGAAGAGTCTGTTTTCTTCCACTTCACTCTTTCTTCTTTGGTTTATTATTCAGTTTAAAGTGTTGCTGTGACTGGCTTATTAACAGATGCTAATGACATTACTGTGGGCAGCACAGGACAGACAGGCTGATGTGGATCTCCTGTTTTTTCCAGATGAGGATAGGCATTCACTCAGGTTCAGTGCTGGCCGGCGTCGTTGGTGTAAGAATGCCACGCTATTGTCTGTTTGGGAACAACGTCACCCTTGCAAGCAAGTTCGAGTCAGGAAGTCACCCACGCCGCATCAATGTCAGTCCCACCACATACCAGTAAGTCCTCTGAGCCTTTTCATACTGCCTGTCTTTCGGCCTGTTTTCAGTTCGGTCTTGTGACGTGATCTGTCCTCGACACACCAACTTGAACAGAAAGTCATCGAGGCACCAGGACAACGGGAAAGAGGTGTTGCATGGGGATGTTGGTCTTTCTTTTGCAGGTTTGCATCAGAATGTGCAAAGAAGTCAGGCAGGGGAGACAAGGAGGCACAACAGAATGCCTTTCCTGCATAAAATAACGTATAACAGAAAAAACAGGAGATTTTTTCCAAAGCACCATAGTTTTAAGCACTATTACAGCTTTTGGCCAAGTATTTGGGTTCCACCTGCTAAACATGGTTCATGAAAGGAAGGATATGTCCATTGGCTAAGAAGAAAGTCTCTAATTTTGCCAGTAAGGCCAAGCTTTCAAAGAGGTTTTTTTTTTTGAAGACGAAATTTCTTATTTAGCACTTTAAAGAGACATGCTCCTAATGTAGGAAAAAAGATTGAAAATGGCAAAGCATTATCCCTAGTTCTTTGAAGAAATTATGCAAATAGAGAGAAGGCTTGATTAAATCTGGTTGTGAGGAACAGTTCTTAAATAAAGTGTTCCTTATTGTTCAGATTTGACAGTTTGACTATTAGAATTTCTACTGCTTGGATTATAGCTAATGTACTCACTTTTTTTGGCAGGAGATCTCAGTCTTGCTATTTTCCAGTGTTTTATATCTGAAGTAATTTTCTGAAGTAAGGTTTTGCTCAGGTTTTGAAACTGTCTGGTAAATCTGTATACAGTTGTTCAAACAATATTGCTTTTCCATACCTTTTTTCCTATTCAGAGCTGTGAATATCAATTTTTTTCCTATACTTATCTATGTAAATAAAAATTTTAAATGGGATTTCTTCCTCCAGAATTGAAGAGTCTGGTGTGATTAAAATATGAATCAGACAGAAATTAAAAGTAAAAGTAATTAAACTAGTGCATAAAATGGCATTCTTCTGAAGATCCCATTCACCTGAGATCAGATTTTGAGAATGGAGCAAGTGTAACAAATTGAACAAGAAGCAGAATAACTGCATAGGCTTTGTATCATAAAGTGAACAGAAATAGATTGATACACTAGTCTGGTAACATGCAAGAGAAAGACAGACCCAATCTACTATTGTTTGTAGAAAATGTTTTCATTTACATAAAAATAAATTCAATAAATATGTATGAAATTTCTGTTTGGAACTTTGGAAATGTGGTTCAGGGGTGTGATTTCACTCAAGGCTATGGTGTTGCTTGCTCATATTTGTGTCTCTGAGAGCAGAAACTGGTGAGCTAGACAGTTTTGTGGAAATATAAGTAATGTGCATTTGGGGCACTAATGATGGACAAAACTCCCTTCTTTTCATGCTGGAGCCAGAGTCACTTTCAGTGTACAAGTGCCAGTTCTGTAGAGTTTGGTTATGAGTGATATGGCACCTCCTCTGTGAGACACAGATTTGTGGTCATTGTGGAGCAACCTGAACTAATTGAGGATGTCCCAGCTCATTGCTGGGGCATTGGACTAGATGGCCTTTAAAGGTGCCTTCCTACCCAAACTATTATATGATTCCGTGGTTGCTTTTTTTTTTTTTTCCTTCAGCACAGTGCTGATAAAAAGTGTGTTCTGAAATCTAGTTTGTGAGCTTCTATATGGAGTTTGTTAGAAATCTGTGCTTTTATGCTGCCTTTTATCTGACTCCTAATACATTGTAGCGCAGAGAAGATGGATTCTCTCACCTCTACCTGTCTCCCATTGGTCATACTATACCATAGTAAGTCAAATGTGGGTAATCTGGTCTGGAGAGCATTCTTACTAAGTCCTAGACAGCATAATGTGAGTCAGATTTTCTCACCCTGTGTATCTTCCAGGTTGTATCAGAAAAGGGCTATGGGTTTTTTTCATTTCCCTTTAATCCTAGAAATCCAGTAGGAATATAACCATTTGTTTCAAGAAGGCCAAATTTTCACCTTATATGACTATCATGTATATGGTTATCTTCTAGAAATTTAAATTACAAATTTAGACTGTTGTTTTAAAAAGAGAAGATGGTAGAAAAGTGACTGGCGTTGCAGTAATGTTGTAACATAAAATTGCAAAAAAACCCACAGCAAAATATGGAATTGTTGGTATTTATCTGCATTTTTGTACTCCGTAAACAATCTGCTGTTGTGTGCTGGACAAATTCAATGTTTGATTCAGAAAACTTTAAGTGCAAGTAGCAGACTAAACACATGATTACAGGTAAAGGAAGAAGAAATGCCAAAAAAATGTTTGAATGAGAGCCAGTTATCATTCAAGGTAAATGGCTGAAAGTAGTAATGATCAGGCTAGGAGCAATTTTATATTACAGGCTTCAGAGATTACGTGACAAGATAAAATGAATGTGCATGGGGCAACTTGAAAAAGCTATTTCAAACCATAACTTCTGGCATGGTTGACAGCTTGAAAACAGACAGGGAAAGTAAAAAAATGACACTGCTAACACAGTGGCCAGGAGAGGCTGCAATTACAAAATACTCTAAGGAGCAGAATTATTTGGAGCTTCTGAAAGTGATCTAGGAGGTTTGAATATAATATCCTGGTACTGTCCAAATAAACAAGTAGTGATCTGATACATCTTTATATAATTTTCTTAAATATAATTTGCATGAGTGTATATTCACTGTGCACAGATAAAGTGATCCATCACAAACTGAAATGCCTTTGTGTTCTACTAAATGCTTATATTTATTACACTGTGCTGCTGTGTACTCAGTTAATATTTCTAGTATATAGGAAGCAATGTTTTCCAAGGTATATAATTCTATGATCAGTATGAAAATAGCAGAATTTTTAATTAAATGAAACTAATGACATACAAGTTTCGTGCTTATAAAGTATGCAGATACTGGAAACTTTTCAAATACTTAACAGCTTTCATTTTACAGTAAAGTTTATGCATCATAAAGTGTCATTAGCATTCAAATAATAATCACACTTCAGAATACCTATTATTGGTTTTGGACACTTCTCTCCAAGCCTGTAATCTGGCTAAGTAAGAATCATAGTCTAAAATTATAAATACGAGATGTGATATTTGTTGCCTAGCAGCAACAGTGAACCTGGGGCAGCCTTGCTCGAGTTACACCTGCCTGGGTAGAGCTCTTCAATGTGTGAAACAGCACCTTTTAAAAAGGTGAACTTAGAATCTGTTGAATCTGAAACCTCACTTCTGTTTGAAATATCTTCTTCTCTAAACTCATCCAGGTCTTTTGACAGAAGGATCACAGAGCCCTGTTTGCTTTGAATCACTGAGCACTCTGAAGTGAAATCACTGGAACAGCACTAGTAAAACTTCCAGTGGAACATGTGGAAACTGGGGAGGAAGTAGAAGATCTCAACCTGGTCTGTTTAATCATGTGGACAGGAAGGAATAGGAAAAGAATCAGCTAAAGGTTTATTTAATTCATCCACTTTATCCTGAATTGAATATAATTACCCTATTTTCCATACTCAGGAAAGAAGCACAATGAGATTTATGAGACTCTTCAGCAAAGAAGAGAGGTTAAATATTTTTTAATTCTTTGTTTCAGCCTTGAATAATTATATTTATGAGATATTAATATAATATACCAACATTCATCTTGTTTTCCTAGCAGTGTTGCAGTATAATGTCTTGGGATTTCTAAGCAGTTATGAAAAGCAGGTAAACACAATTGTTGCTATTTATCAAGTAACTCCTGTTTAAAAAGAAATAATTTTTTTTTCCTGTTCTTTCTACCTCTGGTCTTTTGCATCACATATTTCCCTTATGGAGAATGGAATTAAGTGTTGCGTACAGATACTTTCCATTATCATACTCTGGGTGATACATCTGGGATCTGAGCTTAGACAAAGTTGAACAGCCTGTATCCCACATTTTTAATTTTGATTTAGGAAAGGGGGCAGCCCAAGTGTACCTCCCTATTGAGCTGGGTGAGATCACTGTGTGTTCACTTGCCCTTAGCTTTTAAAATTGATTAAAACATGGAGAATTTGTGTATGTTTTTAATAGTTATTTCACAGAAAGTTGTATGAAGGAAGTTTTAGATAATTAAGAAGTATTTCTATACACTCCTTATAGATTTTTATTTTAATAAAATTCCTTTTCTTATGTCTTACATCTGTTCATATGTTTTATTTTTCCTACAGGTTATATCTACATCTATATTTTTCTGCCTCATATGGACAAACCAAAGGGTTTGCTCTCCAGGAAGGCAGTACATAGTTTCCTTTGCTGTAGTGTGTTTTATTTCTTTTGGAAATATTGTTCAAATTTGATCTATACCGACTGATTCAGATTCAGTCTTTTCAGACTATTTTGGAGCATTCTTTAAAAAACTGTCTGTTTTTATATTGTTCAATCAACCGTGTATGCTTTCAATAAATGTTGAGGGACAGACAACTTAGCTATGGACAGAACTGGTTCACACCTTATACATGGACACAAAAAATTATTGTTAATCTAATTACAGTATTAAAAGTGTAGACAAAAGGCACTGGTTTATTCTTGGGTTTCTGTTCCCAGTGTCATCTGCTTCCATGAGGCTGTGATTATGGTCCTGGGGCTTCTGTTGCCCAGCCATGCTTGTGTTTGTACTTTTATTCAAGGTCCATAGGTAGTTCACTCTACACAGAATAATCTGTGTGTGAGATCACTGTTCCTTAGTTAACAGTGTATGTTACACCACAGTTTCACACAGCTAATCTAAAGCTAAAACATGTTTAGGCAATAGTCATCTGAAGGCTACACAACTGCTAAAACTACAAAAAGCTCAAGCCAAGACAAATCCAGGCAAGTCCTGAGGCCAGCACTGTTACATCAATGCAAAGCCTGAGGCCTTTTCCTAGTGATGATGCAATCCTGTGCACTGAGCCTTTTTCTCTTATGTCCCAAACAGAGGGCAGAGACCCAGTATTCTTTCTGCTTAGGTGGGTGAGAAACAAAAGTATTAAAGATGAGAGATAGACACTCATCATGCTGAGCTACGTGGAGTATACAATATATTCCATTAAAAATCATGGCTAGTCCTTTGGTAACCTTGCTACAATTGATCTGTATAAAGGAGAAACACCAATACATAAACTTCCATAGTTAAAAAAGTAACAAATACAATGTGAAATTACTTAGATAAACATAGTTAGAGTTTTTTTCTAGTCTCCTGGTCTTTCTAGCATGCATAGAAACTGAGGGAGAATTTCAAACCCACCAAAGTTTAGAACCAAGTACACTGATTTTTGGCATCTGTATCAGGTAGGATAATCCTAATTGTGGAGGGAATGAGAGGCTGGAAATCAGTACCACAGAAAGGGATCTGGGATTCCTGATGGATGGCAAGTTGAATATGAGTCACCAGTGCCCTGGCAGCCAGGAGGGCCAACCGTGTCCTGGGGGTGAGCATCAGGCAAAAAGCATCGCCAGCCAGTCAAGGAAGGGAATTGTCCTGCTCTGCTCTGCCCTGGTGCAGCCTCACCTTGAACATTGTGTGCAGTTTTGGGAATCACCATATAAAAAAGACATTTAAGACGTTAGAGAATGTCCAAATGAGGGCTACAAGGATTATGAAGGATCTGGAGGGGAAGCCTTATGAGGAGTGGCTGAGGCTGTTCAGCCTGGAGAAGAGGAGACTCAGAGGAGACCTCATTGCAGTCTACAACTTCCTCGTGAGTGGAAGAGGAGGGGCAGGCACTGATCTATCCTCTCTGGTGAACAGTGACAGGACCCGAGTGAATGGCATGAAGTTGTCGGGAGAGGCTTAGATTAGACATTAGGAAAAGGTTCTTCAGCCAGAGCATGATTGGGCACTGAAACAGGCTCCCCAGGGAAGTGGACACAGCACCAAACTGACAGAGTTCAAGAAGCATTTGGATGACACTCTAAGGCACATGGTGTGACTCTTGGAATGTTGTGCATAGGGCCAGGAGTTGGAATTGATGATCCTTATGGATCCCTTCCAACTCAGTATATTCTATGATTCCGTGGTTTTCTGAATATAGGAACTCACTGATGAAGATGACTTCTTCTTGCCAAAATACTTTGAAATATTGCCCTGTGATTTTTTTTCTGTGCAAAAAAAGAGCTACAGCTCTTAAAAGCTTCTTCAAGGTTCCTACTAAGTATGATCCCATTCACACACAGACCTCCTGACTTTTTTCAAATTAAGGAACTGAAAATAAAAAAAATAATGGGATAATTCTCACATACTCTTTTTGTCTGATAGCAACTGCACTTCCACAAAGGAAGGGACAGAACAAGAGTTTAAACAGTTTTAGAAGATATCAGGTTAGGAGGGGATGGTGTCAAAGTTAATCAGCTGGAAATCAGTGTTTAAGAAATTCTTCCTCCCCTGAATCATCAACAAGGAAGATAAGCTGAGGGCAGATCTAGTTTCAGGCAATTTATAGGAATGCTTATGTACCCTGACCCTCACAATTTTAGCACTGAATTGTAAATTGTATATCCAAACACTTGAGTGGAACCCAGAATTTTGAACCTGCGAATAACCTACTATAAAAATATCCTTTGCAATAGTGCCCTGAAAGGAAATACACTGATGTGATTCAGGAAACACAGCTAGGATAAACGCTTTGGGATATTTTCAGACTAGTTGTTTTATGTGTATTCCCGAACTGCAGAGGTTATGTAACTTAAGTGTAAGCTCTATGAATATGGACAGTCTGGGGACATTTTTTATACAGTTTAGGCTGCAACATAGTTTCTTGAAGGTGAAGGATAAGACTGTGCACTTAGGGTAGACTGTGCTTTAAGACTTTCACAACAGGCACTCTGACTTCATCACATAAAAATGCTGTGAGAATGGTCCACGAGGTGAGGAAACCAACCAGAACTGGGTGCCATCACCCAGGAGATGTTGCAGACCAGATTTTACACTGGATCTTCCCTTGAGCCAGAGGTGAAGTGTAAAAATGGTTGTGTGGAATAGTGTGGCTTGGTGGCCATCTGGTGTCCAGCCAAGGTGAGTCCCCCACTGTGTGGCCTTGTCCTCACGGAAGACGTGCACTATTCATTCAGCTGCTTGGCAGAAGTATCTTTTGGGGTTCTTTATACCCATGAAAAGGAAGACAAGAAACTTAGAAATGGCCATGGCTGTCAACTGCTACTGTTTTCTTTTTAACATCATGAATGGCCTAAATATGAGGGAAGATTCCTGCAGAAAAATGTCTTCACTGCTATGCACGGAGAATATGCAGATAACTTGTTTCTTTGGTGTGTACACAAAGCTGTAAGAAATCTGAGGCAATTTCTGAACCATGATCTCATTCTTAGACTGGGAAACTGAAGTGTCAGGACCAATATATTTAAGGAATTTGAAGAACCTGTTCTTTGGGTGAATGCTAACAAGAAGCCATTTTCATCATGATTAAAATCTTTTTAATAGCATTATTCCATGAGCCAGAAATGTCTTTTTTTTTTTTGAAAAGTGTAAACTAAAGTTATTAGGATAGAATGTGATCATAAGTAGCTTCCATTAGCGTTTGGTAAAGAAGGTTTTATGCCATGCTTGCTTGAGAGCTGAAATGTTATCCCAATAAAGGTCAGCTAGAGAATTTCTGAAGGTGAAAGGCTGAATCGAGCAGTGCACCTAATACAGAGATGTGGAGTCTATCACTAGCCACAGTAGTGGAGTAATCTCAAAAGGACTAAACAGTTAGTCATCCATCAGTCCTGGAGCATTTCATTTTAACCAATTACAATTCACAAAACAAGTGGAAATAAGATTAATAATCAATATCATGCACTTTTGTTCTATGAGGAAAACTGTGTAAAATTTCAGTTAATCTCAGTGCCAGTCCTGGCCTGAATCAATGAATATATATGTTTTATAGTTTCAGACTTGTGTAACTGTCATTAAAATTAGATAATGTTAGGCTCTAAGAAGGAAACCATTGATTTTTTTTAGCAAGGCCAGATGCTCCAAAGTGAGTAGTCAGTTTGGGGAAGAGTGGTTGCAGTGAAAGCTTACAGATTTAGCTCAGAAAGTTCTAAGATTTCAGCTGTCATGTGCAGAAATAGAGTTTGGGAAGCAGCAAAGAGTTGTTTCAGTGTATTAAGCCTGTGATTTGGAAGTACAAAATATTTACTGAAAGCATTGCAGAGATGAAAATAGAGAAGCCTCTCTGTAGGGGCTTCTGCAAACATTTGTTTAATTTAAAAAAGATTACATTATTTTGATCATAAAATTGACAATCTGGAAAATAAATTATGACCTTCAAACCACATGCTAACAAAGACCACCATAGAAGTTCAAAGGCAAAAATATTGTTGGATTTATAACCAACTGATTATTTAAAAGCTGGAAAGAAAATGCCTTTATGTTTCAATGACCTCACACAGATTGTCTCAGCCAAAACCCATGAAAAACACTCAGTAACGGAAGCTCCATTGTATGTGCTGAGAATCCTGGAAAATTCTTCTGGCAACGGGATTTATTCATTCATTTGCTTCCCAGAAATCAATGTTACAGACACTAAATAAACTACCTATTACAAAATTCACCAAAACTATCAAAGTCCTTCCCAATGATGTTTTTGACCTTAGAACTGATTGAGAGAAAGAATTAATGTCTTGGGAGAGGAAAGGAGGAAGAATGCTTTCATACATCCAACTGTGCTCAGAATTTACCTTTGTCTCGAAACTGCTCTTTTCAGCATGGAAAGGGATTGAATATCACTAACTTAATTTATTGGAAACAAAATGTATATAGTTCTTTTCTTTATTTTACAAGTTCAGCTAGTTTTAGGGAAGATACTTGATAAAGAAGCCCTAAATTTTCAGATCTAGCCAGACAGAGATTTCTCCACTATGGAGAAGATGACAAATGGCAGAATCATAGAATCAACTGGGTTGGAAAAGACCTCCAAAATCATCAAGTCCAACCATCGTGGTTACTAGACCATGGTACTAAGTGCCACATCCAGTCTCTTCTTAAACACCTCCAGGGACAGTGAATCCACCACCTCCCTGGACAGCCCATTCCAATGTCTGATTACTCTCTCTGTAAAAAATTTCTTCCTAATATCCAACCTAAACCTCCCTTGGCAGAGCTTAAGCCTGTGCCCTCTTGTCCTACTGCTGGTTTCCTGGGAGAAGAGACCGACCCCCACCTGGCTACAACTTCCTCTCAGGTAGTTGTAGAGAGTGATGAGGTCACCCCTGAGCCTCCTCTTCTCCAGCTCCCTCAGCCTCTGCTCACAGGACTTGTTCTCAAGTCCCTTCACCAGCCTCGTTGCTCTCCTCTGGACCCGCTCCAGCACCTCAATGTCTTTCTAGTACTGAGGGGCCCAGAACTGAACACAATACTCAAGGTGTGGCCTCACCAGTGCTGAGTCCAGGGGAAGGATCACTTCCCTGCTCCCGCTGGCCACACTGTTCTTGATTTTATTGCTTTGCTGGGAGAAGAGAGACATCCACTGATCTCTCTGTAATGACAACATTTAACATAAACCATGTCTTTGTTCCTGAAGCATAACTTGCCTAACAGAGCCTAACTACAGCAGAGGGATGCTCATAGCTTCTTATTATTCACTGTCTTGAAAACAACCTCCTGATGATGCTATATCTAGATTTAAAAGCAAGGGAGTGGACTCTGAGGTCAGCTGCAAGTGATGGTTTCTGTGCTTACCCTTCTCAGCAGACTCCAGGAGAATTGCTCCCCATGTTTGGAATTCTCGGCGGATTTTCGTGAACAGTCTGATTTCGTTCCCAAACAGCTGCTCCTCCCCTCGCATTGCCCGAGAGATGTCTTGGTTAAAGCGTTTGATCAACTGTAATGAATTGAAGAACAAGCAGGCAATGTAGCAAACTTTCATTTTCTTCAGACTAATTGGTGTAGGTTAAGTGAATTAAAGCAGGGACATGGTTCATAGAAAACATCCTTTCCTTACATCTTTAATACTCTGAGCTCCTGGGTTTTTTAAGCTTTGGATTCTTATTTTTTTAAAAACCATCACAGATAGAGGAGAATAAACTTGATACTCTCCCTACCCTGAGACTTAGAACCATTTACTAAATTCTAATTGACCAGACCTGTATGAAGTCTTTGAAGACTGATGAGCCTTCACAAGCACCTCTGCTGCCCACCAAAGGCTTACTGTGAGGGATTAACTCCCCAAGATGAGAAAACTTAGATGGACTAGCAAACCCTATTTTGATACCAGGAATACACTTGAACTTACAAGTGCTGTAACCAATGGAAACCCTTCTAAGTGTTGAGCAGGCAGCAGGGCAAGTTTTCCCTCTTTGAGGTGCTTGATTTTCACCAATCAACTGAGTTGCTTCATTTTCTTGTCACATAATCACAGGGAAAAAACATTGCTAGAATGGCCCACGAACTCCTCTGGTCCATTCTTTTTGCAGGTGTGGTGTATTCCTGACAGAGGTTTGTCTGTGTTACTCTCAAAGCATTTCAGTGGCGGATACCACGAACTTCCTGGTGGTCCATGCTGACGTTCTGATACCGTTTTCTACCTCCTCACTCTGCTCCCTGACCAAACTAATACTGATACTTACCTCTGTGAGGAAAATCAGCTTCTCAGACTCTGTTTTGGGCATGCTTCTGCTGTACCTTTGTAGATCCTGTAACGTTTTATGGAGCATCTCACGTATTTGGCTCTCCAGTGTTGGCAAAGTTTTCTGGGGGGTAGACATTAAAGAAGGGCATTGACATAGGTCGAACATGTCTGGCTTATTTTCTGCAAGTTTACATAAAGAAATACTTTTTTTTTTCTCCTTCGAGAACAAATTTAGAGGTTCCCTATATTTTAGCATCTTCCTTTAGTGGAATGAAATATATTACTTACAGATAAATATACACAAAATAAAAACACCAACGCACTTGCAGGAGTATAGTAATATAGTAGAACAGTTGCATCTTACTAGAGATTTTGAAGACATTTTCAGTTAAATAGAAATGACTGTGTTTCAGTAAGCTGGTGGCAGTAACTTGTCACCGAGGTGATCAACACTCCTTATAAACAAAAGGAAATATCCTGGCTGCCCTTGAAAAGGCAGGAGTTACGAGTCACAAGTAGATGAAATGCTCTGCAATTTAAAAGGCACATCTGAGGACAGAGCATGGTTTTTTTTTTTTACCTCTGGCTCTCAGTTCAGTTTGTTCTCAGATTGCCGGGTTGAAGGATCATTAAGCACTATCCATGCACAGAAAGCTGCAATCCAGCTGCTGAAGGGTTGAACTCATTTTTAGGCAGTAACTGATACAAACAACCTAGTGTGGCACCTCTGTTACTTACAATGATGTGCTTCACAAGCTCATTTGTGAGCTTCACCGACAAATGAGGGATAGTAGCCTTTCCTTCTTCCATAAGAACACTGCAAAAAAAGAGGAAAAGGTGGTTTTGGGTAGCCAGCATGTGCAGGGCAAGGAGGCAGCACTGATGCTCTGCTCTACTTTCACTAGTTCTATTAAACAACCTGAGCAAAGAAAGAGCCCTCTGGGGAGTGCTGGTACAGATGTGGCAGCAGCTCAGGACTCTCTGGGCACTTTTATTCAAGAATTGTTTGACAGCTCCTGGCTACGCAAAGGGAAGCGGAGAATAACCTGAAAATAGCAAATCCTCACAGCAGATGGACGTGCTGCTGTATTGTTTCTGCATGTGGGAAGTTCACTGGTTCATCTGGCCATCCTTTGTGTTATGACTGATTTGCTGCTGACTCATCTTCTGGGCAAACTGTGCCCTCAGTTTGCCTTTCTCCTGCTGTGTTTCACCATGTTTTCCAGTGAAAAGAAACACTTAAGTGCTTGACTTGAAGTGCTTAGATGCTTGACTTAAATTCTTTGGGGCTCTTCTGAACTTCTAAAGTTCATTGCGCTTCTCCCACGTATTTTGCATCCATTAAACATTTTCAAAGTTTATTTGCTCTGTAAAAATTCCTCTGGGTTGCTAAAACACAACACTATGCAGGCAATCAGAAATATAATACGTAATTATAATTAATGCCTGTTTCCAACCCTGAGCTAAATCTCAGCAAATCAACGAGAAGTTTTGAAGTGATTTAAATACATTTTTAAGTGGATCTTTTCTGAGAGAGGTACCTGAAATGTCTGTGATTCGCAAAGAAGTTCCTCTCCTGCTGGATGGCACAGGCCAAGGTCACTTTGTTGTGGATGTCCTGCTGCCCACGACACTTCACAATCATGTAACCCTTTTTGAGGGGGATTACCATGTTTTGCATTATTCTAATGATAGACTCCTCGGTTCCTCTGTCCACCAGGTCGGGTTTGGTGAGGATCCCTGTGAAATTACCCAGACTTAGTCGAGCACAGAAGTCACAGGTGGGAGAGGTTCAGCAGAAACCTCTCCCCACCCCCCACCAACCAAGCAGGAATGCTCTGTACCACGGTTCATAAAGGAATTTGTCTGTTTTCTCTCCCCTAAAAAGCTCTCAGCCCCTGGGCTTTGCCCTGTAAAACTTGCTCTACAGTTGGCCTCCCACCAGGCCTTTTGCCTTGCAAACCTTTTTTTTTTAAACAGGCAGCAGCAAAGCTTTCCTACCACTGAGATTTGTAATTTCCAATTATTCACAACATGAATGCCAGTGAGACACAAAACCAAGGGTTTGTTTTTTTCTTATTCTTATTCTTAGAGCTACTTAAGCTTTGTAAATAGTTTATTTGGGCTGTTTTCTTTTTTTTTCCTGCTTCTTCTAGTAGCTAAAGGCACAGATCTGGTGTGGAACACAGAGCATCAGTCCTCATGAAAAAAGAAGACTGCCTTTCTCTTCAACTTGTAGCTTAGAAGTTATCTTACCTAGTGTCCTTTCTCCACTGGGATCCACCTCCTGGGCCATTTTCAAGGCTTCTGTTGTTGCAATATCCACATTACATGGCACCACTACCAAATTGATTGTCTCCTTGCAACCAATAATTCTTTTAAGGAGAATTTTGATCTGCAATGCGACACAGCAGTAAGGAGGTTCAGTGAAATCAGATGCTTGCATGTAGGATGTGACCATTTCTAGCAATAAGAGCCACTGTCTGATGACATCAAATACCACCTATGCTGAGGATGGTATCACATGCTAAAGGATGGCATGGAAACGGGGCAGCAGAAGAATGCAGCCTCTTTTCCTGTGCAAACGTCCTTATCCTTATCCAAACATCTGGAATGAATGAGACCAAACTGTTGTCATTCCTGTCTTGACAGCTGCATAGAGTTTTACCTCTCATGCAAGTCATCTTTCACTATGGAAGTATTAAAGATAAATAGCCATATGTAAGAAAATCAGGTTCTGATGTCACACTCGTGGAAAGAAGGCAAGCTAGATTATATTGATAAATCTCAATTTTTTGCCTCTGAAAGGAGAGCAAATGTCTGGCTTTTATTTTCAGTGAAGTATTTGTAGGGAAATGAAAAAAACAACAAAAACCAAGTAGCGCACGTGATACCTAGTTGGCATTGTTTCTATGTTTCAATGCCCAACTAAATGAGTTTCTCATAATTCGTGTTGTTTTGCAACAGCTTCACACAGCTCCATTGTGCTTATTCTGAAGTAAATTCACTCTTTCTTTTCCCCCTGGGTTTTGCTAAAGATGCCTCCCTTTTCTACTTCCCATCCACCCCGGTTTCTGACATGCTGCAGTGCTGTAGACTCCATCTTTGAAGTGTGCAGACAGCTGGGCATGATGGAAATGTTTGGATCGTGTCACATCTGCTGCTTTCCTCTGAATACAATAGAAAGATTTCTGTCTAAACCTGAAACTAAATTACTCTCCTACCAGAAAGTAAAGCCCGGACAATCCAATCTTGTCTCATTTCTATTTGGCTAGTTTGGTTTGGGTTCCTCTTATTCCAAGCTCCTATTTAAAGGCATTTTAGGAGGAACAGTACACCCAGTTCCTGCACACCCTCACAGTGGGCCTTGTCCAATCAGTTTTATTTGCATTCCCCAGCATTTCTTCTAAAAGCAGGCAGAGAAAGAGCAGAGATCCCCTCCATTTCAGCACTTACTCTGTTTACTTCCAAAAAGGTCTGCTGGGATCTCTTAAAGGATGAGAAAACCCAGGATGGGTCTGATTCTCATGTGCTCTGCAAGTAAGGGATGAACTCAGACCTGTTCTCCTCTGCCTGTCATGGGTTTGCAAAAGTCCCCCTCCTTGGGGATTGAAAATAGTTTGTCCGGATGAATTTCCGGACAAAAGCCAA
>JAWMRA010000001.1:41726776-41750717 GCA_035584735.1 Pseudotriccus pelzelni | reverse complement strand
CCCAGCCTGGAGCGCTGCAGGGGGTTGTTGTGGCCAAAGTGCAGGACCCGGCACTTGGCCTTGTTGAACTTCATCCCCCTGGAATCAGCCCATCTCTCCAGTTTGTCCAGATCCCTCTGCAGAACCCTCCTGCCTTCCAGCAGATCAACACGCCCCCCCAACTTGGTGTCATCTACAAATTTGCTGATGGTACACTCAATCTCTCATCCAGATCTTCAATAAGGATATTAAACAGGACTGGTCTCAGCACTGACCCCTGGGGAACACCACTGGTGACCGGCTGCCAGCTGGATGCAGCTCCCTTCACCAGCACTCTCAGGGCCCGGCCATCCAGCCAGTTCCTAACCCAGCACAGAGTGCCCCTGTCCAAGCGATGAGTATAGAAGGCAGTATAGTCAGGTCTGTGATGTTGTACCCCTGGAGCAGGCATGCAGGGAGGATGCGTTCATGGCTCCTGCGAACTTGTATCCCTTTCTGACCTCAACCAAATGACATAGATTAAACCCACGGGTACTTTTGATGAATACTGTCAGATTTTATTCAGTTTTTTTCTTGAAGCTGGATTTGCTGTATTTGAATCTAATTTATGAAATACAGTACTACTGTGTATGAGAAGGGCACAAACTGACCACCCTGTATTAATCTGTGAGAGCTCCCAGGCACTGCCACCTTCATACCAGCTTTCTAGAAGGAAATGTGGTGGTAGTCATCACTCTGAAATGTTAATTTCTGTCCAGTTGGCCAGACTGGAGTGTTTTAATTGAGTGAAATGATACATTATAGACAAAGATCATTATGAATTCAATTCCCTTTCTGGTATGTTACTTTCAGATTTTGGATTTTGAGAGAATGTTTTTTTGGGGCCATTTCCACAGCTGATCTCAGTCAACAGCTCCTTGAAGTTCATGATGATAAGTACATATATATCAGCTAAAGATCCCAACTTAGGATTTCTTTAGATATTACATAATACCGTTAACTCATTTTTCACTTGGTACCACATGGGATCAACCTTTTCTAAAGAGACTTTTCTGGAATGTGTTTTACAGTTATTTATATCCCTCTGTTCTGTTTTGTTTGTTTTTCCCCTAGGCTTTTGAAAAAGGAAGAAAATTTTATTTTTATCCCTCGTTCCCGTGAAGAGCTTCCAGAAAACTTTCCAAAGGAAATTCCTGGGATCTGTTACTTTCTTGAGGTCAGAAGTGGTCAGAAGCCACCAAAACCCTCCATCACATCTGCCAGAGTGAGAAAGGTTTCTTACAACATTGGCACCATGTTCCTCCGGGAGACTAGCCTATGAGGCCTGCTGCAGATCAAAGACTCGTCAAAAAAGCACAAGCCCAGAACCGGGTCATGACAGGGGAGTTGGAAGTTCTTTGTATGTCTCTGCCTTGTTCTGAACAGGCAGTAAAAGCTCCATGTAATGTCAGGCAATAATAATTTTAAAAGGTGGGTGACTGCTGTCAGTAAACAAAGTGGAGATAGGAAAAAAAATATTAAGCAATTTATTTCCACTTCCAGAGGAATTTCTTTCATAAACTTCAGTCTGGCCCCTCTATGGCAAACAAAACGAAACAGCACCGCAACTCTCAAATTAGAGGTTGGTTTTGTTTTGTGCAGAAAGGATGGTGGTTCTCTGTAGATTTGCACCAGCTAAGCAGAATTGAGAGTCAGTTCTGATTATGCATTCCTACATTTAATGTGTTCTTCAGTAAGGTAATGATGTTTTTTAACTTTATGAACAAGCATTTCATACATATACTGTAGAGCTGTTGTAACCTTCCTGGCAGGAGGAATTATAATTTAATACAAATATTGTAGGAATTTTACCTATTTTTATACATATTTCACTTTCTGGATAATTGCATTCCACATACTGTAAGCTGAGTGAGCTTAGATAGCTTTTCAGAAGAAGTTGCTGTATATTTCATACATTTTACCTATCAAATGTATTATTATAGAAGTAGGAAGAAGGCATTTCTTGGCTTTTTTTTGGCAACAAAAATACCAATATTTTACAGGAAAAAGACCCCACTTTGGTAAATCTCTTTACCTGATGTTTATGCTAAAGCTTTAGATAAGCATTGTCTTCTTATATAAAATAATGTTCAGTATTTGTCCTACAGCGCTGTATGTCTAGTCTTTCCAGAACAATGCAAACAAAGTACAGAGATCAATGTGTGGACAAACAGAAAAATTCTCTTCAGTGTGGCTTGCTTGCCTTCTAAGTTATCAGGCAAACTGAATTTTGGTGGAAGCCCTAAACTTTTTTAAAAAATTTGATTTTGTGAAAACTTATTCTGAGGAATTCCAGCAGACACTGGAAGCTCTCTGGATACTAGTTTTCCACATTTTTGATTTGGACTTGTGCTCTTAGTCCAGATTGCTTTTTCAAAATCCAATCTGTTAATAATGATTGCTCATATGGAAATTTCCTCTATTGCTGGCTTGGCTTGAAGGTCTCCTGCTTTATCTAATCAAGATCAAAAAAACATCAAAAAGAGGAAGGCAGTACATTCCCTGGTTAATGCAAATGGCAGTTCAAGATTTAGATTAGCCCAGGTCAACTGTTAAAAAAAACCCCAAAAAGTCTAGTTCTTTACTGTTGTAAATTAATATATTATTATTGTCTTCAATTAATCCAGTGGAAGCAAGATGTGTATCTGTCCCCTAATAGGCACATTTTCAGCATTGCTTATTTCTCAGGTTTTCCTTTTCAAACTAATGACAAACAGTTTTCCTCTGCAGGTGTACTGCCTTTGTGGTTGTACTGACGTGGGCTGATGTTGTTCTGCACTTGCATATTGTTAGTTAAAACTTGTGCAGTGATTCAAAGTGGCTTTGCTTTACGTGAGCCTAACCAAAGCTCACTGTAATCAAAGGTGAGACTCAACAGCACTAGGAGACATGAGAAACTTTGCATTTATCTAATCCAGACCAGAAGTGAGTTTGCTTATGGATTTAGTAGCCATAATATGAGACACGTTATGAAAATAAGTTACTAACTTTCACCACATGTCCATATTACCCAGTTAGATCTTTCTGTCTTGAATGTGTACAGACTTCAGCATGTCAAGGACATCTGAACTTACTATGCAGGAGTGGGTTTTTTTTCTTGCCTGAGCAGGGTAGGTGCATGGGAATTAGCCCAGAAACTTACTTGAATTGGAATTCATTCACTTTCTAGAGCAACACTGATGTTAGAACATTGATATTAGAGCATCCTTGGGATTGAAGGAGTTAATCTTTTATCCACCTTGATAAACAGCATCTGCAGCTCTATGGTCTGTCTGAAAAATGACTTATAAAAACTGTTCAAGCTTGAGGTTGCAGAATTTCCACCCGAACTATAGATCTGAGAATTTTCTGCCCAGGATGACAAGTTTTAGCCTATTAGTCTGCACAGTCACAGGATGTAGCATGCATTTTTTTCCCTGGGAACACCAGTGAGACATGTAAGAATCATAAATGGATCAAAGTTCATGTTTCCCCACTGAAAGAGGAACACCACTTCTCAACTAATAAATCTGTGGTTTTGATGTCTATACTAGTTCCCAAGAGTGAAAATATTTCAAATAGCCATCAGTAGTTCGAGATTTCATTCTGACTTCACTGGCACATCCCTATTGTTCAGTAGGTGCTGATATCAGAATGCCAATCTCTCTGACCAAACTCTTTTTCTCTTCTCACCACCCATAGTCCTGTGTGATGAGAACAAACATAGAGGTTTGGACCAAAAGCTTGTGGCTCAACTTGTCGCAGACAGTTGCCAATAGGAAATGCCTTAGGTTAATTCTGTAGCTGATCTTGTTTGACGGCAACATTTTCACAGGAAATGGTGGATAAATGCTAATTCTACTAGCAAATTGGAGAAGCCACCTATAATAGTTTGTATCACCATCCTCATTCTCTCAGAGACTCTTTGTTGTATAAGGAAATTTATAATCACAGAGATGCATGGTGTCAGCATCACCATGGAGATAATGACAGTGTTTGCAAATAAATCACCTAACTCCCCAAATTAGAGCAGACATACTGTATAAGAATATACAGTCTCTGCTTTTTAAAAGCTTGTGTAAAGGTAGCATACCTAGAACTTCAGCAGGGATGCTAAGTATTATGTTATTGTTTCTGTGTTATGACAAGGGAAGTTAATAAAAAAGTTTGGGCTATCTAGGGACATTTTTCTACGTAACTGTGAGAAAAGTGTAAAACAAATTCTCGGCACCTTTTATCTTTGTAGTTGCATCAGCTGCGTTTAATTTAGGGTTGCAAATTTTTTTGTGGGACACCTTTATGAAGTTAAATGAAATTTATTATCAAGACTGATGCTGTGATGCCAAATAGGTGGTAGTCAGACTCAACAACACTTACTTTTAGTGATAGGGAAAATGTTCTCATTTGCCTGGCATTGTCTTCATAAATAAAAATGTTCTCAGAATGTTATACCTTGGGATGATGAGGAGGAGAGGTTAGAGGTGCTAAAATGGATGCAGAAATCATATACTGTAGTTGAAATTTTTTTTCAATATTTTGCTTCCTAAAAAACAGATGATCTTTTGTTTCTCTGAGTAAGAATGTACATGCTTGTGTTTCTTCACGTAGCTGCAAGTAGCCACATCTGCTGTCTTGAGTTTCTGTGTGGGACAAATCCACCCCTCTGAAGAGAGAGGGAGGAGATCTACTACATAGTGCCTGAACAAGGCAAAGGAAAGCTGATGTGAGGACCCTATCTGGGCTCATCGGTCTCTTTGCTGCAAACCTGGTCTGTGCAGCTTCCCCCTGCTCCAGTCTCAGAGAGATGAGAGACCATGAACTGATCGCAGAGGCAGATCCAGTGGCCTTTTTTTTTGTACAAAAATCATGAGTCCTAAGTAAACAGAGTCAATAATCATTCCCGCAGAGCACTTTTTACAGATATTGTGTCAGATTTTTCTGTCTGACTGAAGCTCCCCATCACACAGGCTTCTCTGTGATGCAGTGCATAGAGGTCAGGAACTCAGAGCAAGAAGGAAATAGTGATGGAAGTGGTAGAGTGGTGGATAAATTTTGTTCTGCATCACTCTGGTAATATTTGCCATTCAAAGACAAAAGCCCCCGCATGGGAGAACTGCTGCTAAGCCAGGACTCTCCAAGTGTGGTTTTCTTGCAGGATCCCAAAGGATATTTCTTTTTTTAATTCCAGAGAGCCAATAGTCATTAACTGTGATTGTGGTTTTGGCTTCACTGCTCATTCCCACATCCAGTTTCAGATCTGAGTCTGTTTAGAAAGGCATTTTGAAGCCTGGAAGCATGCCTCTGCAAACAGAAAACCAAAGCTTTTAAAACCTGGGAAATCTTGTATGGGAATTGCCTGTTCTGAAAAAATCCTTGTGGTTGAGTCATTAGATGGGTCCTACTGCAGTTCAAGTATGCATATACTATTTCACAATGCTATCTCTTCCTGTCCTTATGGTGTTCCCTACCAAGCCTAACAGCAGGATCAGGCATATTTAACAGCCCTCTTTAATTTTTTCCTATATAAACCAAGCAGTGTAAAATCATGACATGATGCCTGTATTTAGAAGTATCAGCACTGCACTGTGGCTTAAACTCTGATAACCAATTTCACATTGTATATTTCTTGCTCTGAAGAGATCTTTCTACCCAGCCATTTAAAAATGAAGGGAAAAAAATACCAACAAAACTGCTGTGTTGAATTGCAAATGAGTCTGAAACCTGCATCAGTTGTTGGGGCAAGTTTAACTGCTGGACAGCTTTCAGATTCTTCAGCTGCCACAAGCTGTCACACTTGCATGTTCATGCAGACCATCCTGCCAAGAAATCTCTAACCCAACAGCAGCATTGCAAACTTAGGACATTTTCTGGGTTTTCCTCTTCAGGTCTCAGGCCACTGCTTCACCTCTGCTGAGTTCTCAGAGCTCATTGAGAAGAGCTAATTCTCTGTCCTAATGCAGTCTCAGAGTTTCTGGCTTCATTTTAGGGTTCTGGGGATCTTTTGCAAAATTTTACATGTGTAGTATTGGAAATAGCAATACGCTTAAATTAGCAACAAAACAAGAAGCTTAAAAAAGCTTGTCAAACTCAGAAACAGTTGGTTCCCTTCCCTCAAGGTAATACATTATTCATAGCACTGTACTAGGATTGAAGGTGCCAGTGACAGTAGAGGCTGTGGATGAATTGAAGATGCTGAGTGTGCAGGAGACTCAACAGGCAGGAGTTAATTGGTTTCCGCTACTGTTCATAATTCCATCATCTTGCATGTGCTGTGTTCTGCTTTTGGTCAGGCTTTTGCTATTCAAAAGGCTTCTACTTTCCTTTCCTTAATACACTGTGCGTGATATAGGTAGTGAATAATTTCTATTATTGTTCTTATAGCATGTATTGTTGATATGGCTGCTTATATCTAAAGAATAACTGGGGTTAAGGGGCTGATCTTTCTCTTCCTTGCAGCAAAGACAAAACTGTTAAAATGACACGGCAGGCACTCACATCCCTAGAGAGGGAGAAGACTGCAGTACAAATTGTCCCTGGTGGATTTGGGTGAAGTCAGTGCATGAACAGTCCATGGCATGTTTTTAGCATGTTTTATCTGTGCAGATAGGAGTTACTCCTTAACAACATTACTAATTTGCAGTGCATGAGCAGGCTTACAACAAAAATCTGTAAACTGTTTAACCTCATAAACGTGATTGATCTTTCGTGGCTTGGCTGTTAATCACGCATGAAAGCAAGAAAAACAGTGAAACTGAGGAAGGCAACATTTCAGTCACAGACAACAGGTCATTCACCTCTGCACATGCTTACTTGCTCCTGTGACTTAGAAAGGTTGACCTCCAGTTATCTGTGGTCCAGGTTAGTATCACTGTGTCACTATGGCAACAACATGGCCTATGAAAAACAGCATGAAGCATTTCAGTCTGCTTCCCTCTGGGCTGGGGTTCACATTAGGGAGGCCAATACAGCATGTGATGCAAAGTGGCAACTTAGCTGGCAGCCTTAGCAAAAGAATCAGTGAAGGCAGATGTTAAACCAGCTGTTTGCTCCAAGGATTTTAGTTTCCAGAGGTAGAGTAAGACAGAACATGTGGGTTTTTTGGACAAAAAGATAAGACAGAATTTCAGAGAAACAAGTGTTTACCAGGGAGGCAGCGGATTTAAAGTGAATCAAGAGCAACACACTGGCTACCTTGCTGCAGCAGTGCCTTCAGCTCTCCGGCCCACTTTGGCATTCCAAGAATCAAGTTTCCTCTGAAGACTAGGGGACAGGTAAGCGTTTCAGGCACTTGTCCCTTCTGCTCTTGATTCAGCAGGAGGCTGCCTAAATCCTTGAATGTGCTTAACTTTCTCAGTGACCACAGATGCAAATCTAGACTAGAAATCTGTTTTTTTTAAGATGGCCAAGATAAATTAGATTGATCCCACTGAATTACATTCTTTTCAGCCCAGGTGCTGTTTCTCAGATTTTCTAGTCTTGTTGCTTTCCAGCATTTTGCATTGGCCAAAATAAATTGAATCAAATTAAGTGTCAGAGGGATAGATAAGCATATTCCAGAATAAATAAAGGTTTGATATGGTAACCATAGTGACTGTCAAGAACACATGCTACTGCAGTTCTGCAAATCTTTACTCCTCCTGTCTGAACCCTTTACAGATGAGGCCAGCACTGCCAATCACCACTCCTGGATGCCATTAGGACTGTGATTTAGAAAAGCTTTTCAGCTCTGAGCTCTTAGCCCATTTATGCAAAACCTCTGTGCCAAGTTCACCTGAAGTGTATGCTAGAATGCCTGCATAAACCTTGTTAGTTGTCCTGTAATAAAGATGGTGATAATATATATAAATTCTAAAGAGCAGAGAGAGAGAGAGTTGCCAGGTTATGATTAACATACATTCTTTGTGCTTTTGTGAATTTGTAAGCCCAAAATTAACTTTCCATTAGCAGAAGGTCTCACATTGAGCTACTTGTTCTCTAGGTAGTTATTCCTTAGCAATACTCTCTAATGGCTACTCTTGAAGCAATAAATAAAGCCATGCTAATCTTTTCTGTGTAGACTCTTGTACAACACCTATCACCTTAACAAACAACCTTCTACCAGAACACTAAGTGGCAGAATAATGCCCGGGCATGTATTGTTTGTCCTTCCATCCTCTTCCTCACAGAAGAGGAACATGTGGTGAAATCATTTGATTTTAGGAGGTGATGTCTTTTTGTTAGTTTTCTAAAAATATATGTTGCTACTTACTTAAATAAGGAAGAGGAAAATCAGAACTACAGATTAGAATTAGAAAAGAGTTTTGGTTGTAAACAGAGTATTTTAAAAAGACTGCCCACTGAGTAAGACTGGTCTCACATCCTAGAAAAAAAGACTACCACTAAGAGATGTAAGATATACCCAAAAATGATAAATATGAGCAATGAAACAGGCAGGTATATATAATGGATGACTTCTGCTTTATACACAACAGTAAACAGATGCTAAAACTGATTAATACCCAGAGAAGTCAATTACTGTTTAATCAATTCCGGCATTTGTTTATTACCAGTACACCTCTAAGGTGTTATTTTTTTCCTTCCCTAATGAGATTGGAACATATTGTTAAATCAATATCAGAGTTTCTGAACTTATTGCAAAAGAGCAAGGTTAGAAGTAAATAACTATCAAGAAGAGATTTTTTCAGAAGTGAGCCATTGCAGGAGAGACCAGATCATATGGAAAAGAAAAAAGAGTTACTGACAGGTATATTTATTTTAGAAGTTTCTATGGCACTTCTGGTTGATTGAAATCATTCTGAAATTGTATACTTAAAGCATGGCTGCCCAGTTCAGATTATTTGCATTTGTTAAGAAGATAAGGTAAAATTTTTGAAGTCACACAAGGGACATACTTCTCAATCTCATTTTCTCTGCTTAAACACAACCTCTTTCTGAAGGTTGAACCAAACTTTGTTGAGTGATCCTGAGGTTCTGAATGCCTAAATAAGTTTTGGAAATGTGGGTTATAAATCTGTATCATTTATGTTTCTTTGAAATGTTGTTCATAATGATGTACAAAAGCAAATTCTAAAGTATCCAACCAGCAGCAAATGTGCATTTTTCCAGTGCTAACCTGTGCTGGATGAGGAAATGTGGATTTTTTCTAAGCTATGCAGTTTTTTGCACCTTTTTTCAAGGTGATGCTCCCAGATGAGTTGCTGTGAGTGTATGAATGTTCTGATTTTCCATGAGAATGAGGCATGTTACCCACCTTTATAATGTGGTGAGGAATTGTAAGGGAGAAAGCACTGTTAAAGCCAATTCCATCCAATTTAACTCATCCACTGAGGGATTGTCAAGTGAGTCTAAGATTTACTTTCTCATTACATCTCTAAGTTAAGTCCTATGTACTTGTCAGTGTTTAAGTGTGTAAGCATTCCTCTCTGGAAACTTCTTGTAGGTCCTGCAAGTGGATAGGGAAGAATCTTACAGAGAGAAATTGTCTGAAGAAAGCAAAGTATGTGTGTAGGAGAGAGAAGCTGTTCATAGAAGTGCTGCTGATGTTAGCTTTCATCTATTTGGAAGCTGAATGACCCAGAGATTATTAATACATATTGAAAGAAAGTACTGTACATAATGTCATGAACTCTCAAGGCATAAGGAGTCCATAATCCTTAGATTTTTAGTGGAATTGCATGAGAAATTAACTATTTTTTTTTGTTTGGTTTTGGTTTGGTTTGTTTTTTTTAATTAATAGTTGAATTTCTAATTTCATAGAAAAATTGTGGCAGAAAAAGAAAGTCTAAGAAGTTTAAATGCAAAGAGTGTCCTGTTTTTTTGTATTATTTGACTTTTCTGGAGGTAGGAGTAAGAATTCCTTTGTGAGTTTCAACACTGAATACGAAACTAGATGTGAAACAGAAACCAAGAGCCATCTCTCCAAATCATCATGTTATTTACTGCTTGATTCCTTCTTGGAACAGTGGTAGTTAGCAAGCTGATTAAGGAATCCATCACTCCCAGGAATGGATATCTGGTTTTTTTAACATTGAAATGATCATTCTTCCTCACCATTTTTTCCCACCTGAAACAGTATATAGGTTGGTCTCTGCGATCACTGGGGAAGGAACAGGGGAGCAGAAGGCAAGGTGCTGGCTGAACATTCTCTCACTATCTGACCTGTCCTAAATTATGTTAGTGTTGTTATGCACTTGGCATAGCCAGATTCTCTGACAGGATCTTGTGTCAGGCTCTGAAACAGACAAGTTGGAAGGACCAGGGCTGCCACTCTGCTACACTGCTCCCATATTTCTCTCTTCTGTTTGCAATTGCCATTCCGATCCTTAGACATCTGTAGTGATTTTCACCACAATGATGTTCATGGAGGCCATGGGAAACTTCTTCTTGGGAAGAATCTATGCAGTCCTCCACAGTGTGAACTGTCACTCTCCAGAGAAAAGGGATTAGAAATAGTATTGTCCTCCAGAGCTGAGAAAACTTGCAGATAAACGGTTTCTATAATTACCAGGAAAACAAAACAGAGAGGCAGGGTTGTGCAGGAACATCCCATGTCATACACACTGCTGTGATAATGAAACCCAAACCCTGTGGAATTGCAGGCGCATTATTCTCACTTGCTTTAAAGGTCAGCTAAGAAGCTAATTTCTCAAATGGGCTCATAGCTCTGAAACAATGTAACACTAATCATTTCTTCCAACAAATTGCAGTTGTCAGAGAAACTGGATTAGTAGCTCATGGAGCTAAAAGTAGACACTATGGGCTTGCCAGAGAAGGATTAATTCAGTAACAAAGGTGAAGGTGCATCAAAATAGCATAACATCTGGAGAAAGAGCAACAAAAAATGCTCAACTGAAAGCAAGTTACCCATAAAATTACATTAAAAATAATCTGAATCAGAAAGCAGAAGAACAGCAGGGTTTAGTCTTCATTCTGTTCTATTCACTTTCTAGATCCACCTTGCAGTTTCTGCTGTATCAGCTGAATCATTTTGGTTACAGTCCTTTCAAAGTCATGTACCTCAAGAAAGTCATGATAAAACCATTACTTGAATACTGAATAGTGTTTGGCTTGACATTTCTATCTTCTTTTCAGGAGGGAGGGGGAAATAATTTACTGCTAAATGTATTCAACTGAAAAACAAAAACTAAAATCCCCAAACCCAAATCTAATAACAGAGCTACAGAGAAAGCAAGTTTCCAAACCTCAGTATATCTTTACTAAAAAGTGGGTAATTATTTTCTATTGCCTCAAACATTTGCACTTTAAAGTATTATGTTTTGTGCCATGATTTTGAAAATTCATATTGCTATATTGCTACTTTCTTGGATTTAACAAACTAAACAAAACAAACCCGTTCTTCATTCTTCTTCAGTTAGTTTCCATATCAGAGCAGTTCCACATTTCTGCATATGAAGGTGCAGCAACGCACTGCAGATAGGAAACCTCAGCCTCCCTGGTGAAGATGAAAAGTTCTGCAAGGTATAGGTTGGGTCTCAGCTGAAGACAGGGCTGGGACTAGTTTCATGCAGTTTCTACTATGACTTAAGTAATTCTTTTTACTTATGTATTCAGAAGCGGATCTATATATAGCTCGGGAATAAGCTTCACCACTTTCTTTAGAAATTCTTTCTGTAGTATGTGTCTTTTCTGCTCACCTGTTATAAAATCTCTGCATTTCAGATCTGAGGCATTGACAAGTGTAGGGTATAAATAATAACTTATGTCAGCAAATCAAATCGCTGTGAAAAATATTTGCAAAGTATTTATGCTCATTCTCTTTTAGGTATCTTATATACTAGAGTCCTTTTTCCAAATTCTGTTGTTGCAGAAGCCTTTGGTCATCATTGTAAGAGAGGTCAAGGCTAACCTTGGTTTTGGGATTTAAATAACATCAGCGCCATTTATCTGGCATTCCATGTGAACCATTATTATCATGGCATTAAGGTTCAGTGGTGGAACAGAAATGTCAGGATAAGCAGCACCAGCAGTTATCTGCATTGCACATCCTACGCATTATGTACACATTCCATGGCATACTTTTTATTTTATAGAACATGATATGACTGCTTAAATATGTAGAAAAATAGGAATAAATAATACAAAATACATGGACATTCCCTGATAGCTATCTTGGGATATAGATATCATCTACCCTTGGGATTGCTCTGAACAAATCATGTATCTTTGGCATTTATCCTTCAGTAAAAGGCATGGCCATCATCATCCCTTTAATTGTTAAATTTCAGTTACTTCAGAGCCCAGAGATTAAAGACACAAATATTTTTCAGCCAAGTATTTTAAGAGAATAGTAACTGTTTCGGGTTTTTTTGTCTCAATATGGTGGCTCCACTTTTAGGACTGACCTTACGTTCCTTCTTGAATTGATATTAACCTTTCCCAGTTTACTAAAATTCTGCTAAAATTCTTCTTTGCAGGATCCCATAGTGTTTTGCAGAGGCTATGTATATTCTGTTTGTGCAGTTCACTGGTGTAACACATAAATATTAAGGCATTTTCAGATCACTGTCCTGGAGAGTCCAACCAACGTTTCACAGCCACATATAATTCTTTTTGCCACTTTGCTCTGCCTCTATCACCAACTTTAAGGAAGGAACTGAATGCTACTAAAAACTATCTGGTGGTTCATATTTATATATTTTAGTGGGATAAGTTCAGCTAAGGAGATACTTTTGCAAAACAAGCTAGTATTATTGGCATAAACTTCACAGCCTAGGCTCATAAAGTCATAGTTCAGTCTCTTCCCAAAGCCTTTGAGGGCAAAGTGAACTTTGCATGCAATATTTCGCCTAGAAGAACTGATAACAAATTTCCAGTTTTCCATCACTGTGATCCTGACTCTCCCATCTAATCAGGAGTCATGAAATTCATGAAACCAAAAATGGAAAATCCTATACTTCTGATACTTGTTTAAACACTTTTTCCGGGAGTCACCTGTAATTCTGAAGTTGGTGATTTAACTGGCAATTCATTCAGGCTCATCTTCCTTTCCTCTGCCGTTAATGCTAGAGGACAATTAACTTTGATGCCTTAGAGTTGTATATTTGAACTTTTCCCTTTAATTTCAGTGTTGCCAAAGTAATATCTGAGGGCTAATTCATGACTAAGGTGGTCAAAAACATCTTTAATAACAGAGACATACATGTGAAGATAGCCTGGATTATTGTAGAAAGATGGATGTTCACCTGAGTTCATGATGCTCAGTTTTAGGAGTTGGAATTTTAGGAAGAGTTATGAGCCACACATTGTTGGTGCGTCACTTACTCAGAGCAGACCAAAGGACAGAAGTGCAGTGGAGAAGGGTTTTAGTCTCAGCTTTATGAGTGCTGAGAATTTCTGCTTGTCTTGTTTCATACTTCCCTGTTTTGGAAGCTGGATAAAAATATTTGGTACTCCTAAAATGTGAAGATTGACCACCTCAAAGTCTGCACTCCTGTGGAATGGATGAATCTCCCCTCAGTGCAAATGCTGTTTGTGTAATTCTGTAATACTGATTTAGTGTTGTCTTATAAAGCCTCTCTGAAGAGACTTGTACAAGCATTCTGCACTAACAAGATTACAACCTTGCACTATCAACAACAGATGCTTAGCATTAAAATAATCTTAGATGCCATTAAAGACTACAAAAGCTCTATCAGGGTTTAGAGCACTGTGACATTTGTGAACTGAAGCTGTTTGTATAAAATTTCTTACAGACAAAGATAATTTAATTAATGACAGTATTTACATTTTAATAATACACAGAGGAGATAAGGTGGTGTCCCTAGACATTTCTGTCAACTTAGTGGTTAAGAGATTAATTTTATTACTCTCTATATCTGAACATTATTTTAAAACATCAGCCTGCAATCTACTGGGAAGGGATGTGGCAAGTCAGATGTTTTTAGGTTTTGCTGTCAGATGGCATGAACAGAAAAGCTCAGAAAGCATATAAGCCAAGATCTTCCCACACTGAAACCAAGGGAGTAATTGCAAAATTGAGTCTGGTTACTTGTCCTATAACTAGCTGTTCCACAAAGGAATCCACCTGCCAGTGGAAGCAGAGTCCATACAAATTATCACATGCTGCATTTCAGGTTTTTTACTGGGAGTCGTTTGGCAGACTTAGTGGTCTGGAAGTTCCAGTAAGTACCTCTGGTTGAAAGTTTCTGTTTCAGTTATTATTGCTTCCCCAGAGCAACCAAAGACTTACCTACTTGAAAAAAAAACCAGGAACAAAAACCAGTGAAGTTTGATTCTGTCATTTGTGTCTTTGACTGTGAGCAGTTGAAGTGCATGATGTATGTACCTACCAGGCCTGTGCTGTGTCATTGAGCAGGTTATTCAAGGCCACAGCAGCAGTATAACACAGCTGAATTCAGTATTAATCCCTCCATGGTAACACGAGTCTATGTAAAAATTGATGTGCCATGTGTGTAGGCCATGGGAAAATGTGTGTGCAGTGAACTATATATGGTCTTAAAAGCTTTAACATATGTACTGCTCTTCCTATTACAGTGTATGTTTTGATAGTTGTGACCCTATGGGCTTCTGGAAAAAATGTAATCTAAAGTTTATTCTTCTTGTTTTAAAATCATTGCTTTGTGAGTTACTGTTTACACAGGCCTGCATACAGCAAGGGGTCTTTCTTCATGTGTTGCTGGGAAATAGAAAAGTATGTGCTATTTGTAAATCTTGCAGGCTTACAGAGATCAGTGAATGCCTTTACTGAATCTCCTCCTGATAAGCCACTTCTTTTTTTTCTGGCAAATGCAAACAGTGCCAATAGTCTGGGCCTTCTTTAAAAGAAAATAATAATTTGTTAAATGGCCTTGTTCTGTTCCACTTCTATTGATACTTCTTAATTTTATCTTTTTGCCTCCTTTTGAGTAGGCTTTGGTGATATGATTCTTCCAAAGTGTAGCTGAGGACAAACAGTTTGCCTTTTTTTACCCTTCCTTTTTCAAAGCCACTGAAGGCTTCAAACAAGAAGAAAGAACTTTACAAAACTCATGCAGGTATGTTGTTAGAAGATAGCAGAAGGATAAAACAGCCTTCTAAGCATACTCCAGACTATCTTTTAACAGCACGCCTGCACTGTGTTGTGACTTGTCAACTTGCTTCCATAGTGTGACCTACTATAATGGTGTTTGTTACAATGAGGTCCTTTTAGTTTGTTCTAAAGATTTTACTTGTTTGTCACTATATTAGAAACATAATGTGCACTCTACAAGAAAAGCAATATACAATGTACTCTTATCTATTTCAATATCTTTAGTTTTAGGCTAGTATTCATATAAATGTTTATAATCAAAGTACAGGTTTTCTTGTTCTTCACAGGACCAAGCAAAGTTTTGCCTTGTCTAAATACGAACAGTTGTCTAAATACTAACAGTAACACTCTTTTCTCATGCTTCTAGTTAACTTGTGGTGGGCTCCATCCTACTGATTGCCCATTAATGCATTTGAAATGGAAAAGTAATGAGCTATTTCAGTGCATGACCTTTACACAGTACCTGATTCATAAAGAAATAGATCCAATATTTCATTTATGAGTTACTAGTGATCAACAAAACAACAAAAACCCTTTGAAGTTCAGCTGAGTAAGTTCAGAAGCTCTTGCATTGCTTATTCAGTTTTGCAATTTATTGAGTCATCATAATGGATATATTTGATGAAACCTTTGCCATAGACACTGGCATCAGTCTTCGTAAAAAAATGTTCTAATTTCTGTTTCCCATTTTATGTGGAAGTGTACTGTAATGGAGAAATTATCCAAATTAAAAAAAAAAAAATCATAGAAGTTTTCTTCAAGACAGTTCTCAGTTTATTTGACCTTGTCCTCTGGTAGGTAGCTTACTTTAATTATTTTTTGCCATATTAGTAGCACAATATCCACAGATGTCCTCCAGAGAAACTACACTGAAGAACATTTTTTGTGACCAGGATACATCTATTTCAGAGCTTAGTCACTGAAGAGGTCATCAAAGAAGACAGAATATTAAGACAAACTGAGAAATTTTACACACAAAAAATGTGTGTATATGGTTATAAAAGTGCTACAACAGGGAAGTTACTGAATTGGTTTTTTTCCTTATTAACATTTGCTTATACACATAAGAGCTGCTTATAAAATATTTATTTTGTCCCTCACAATCTTTCTTTTGAAGCCAAAAGAGCTTCAAAGTAAAAAAAAAAGTTACTTGATTACTTTGTATAAATGACTTAGTAAGTGCAATCCAGACACCAAGTCCATCCAGATGCCAAGTCCATCCAGACTGACTTTAGTTGTCACAAAGGTAGCTAATGCACTGGAAGTCATCGTCAGAGCTTGGTTTTTAAGTACTGTAATAAGACAATATGAAGTTACATCATTGGCTGCCCAAAATACCACCCAGACTATTTATTATTTTTCTCCTGTTGCTTAAGAAGACAAATAATTAGCTCAAGTCTGTGTCTTTGCATTATTCAGGTTCTCGTATGTGAAGAGTGCATCTGCTAGTATGTTGCAGTCTCGTTTTCCCATGACAGAGAAGGTGGTTTATCTCCTTTGTAATACCTTTTTTCCTTCTGGAATTTGTTGACATCTCTTCAACCATGTCAATAGCTTTGTTTGGGCTGCTCGATGCCTGGAAATCCCGGATAAAAGACCACGCTAAACATGTGCAGAACAATTCTTTATATCAGCTGATAAGTTTTGTATGGATATTTTATGTTTACCGCTAGGGGCAGACCAACTTTTTAAGTGCACTGGGCTCACCTTATGCTGTAGAGCTGATGTGTATGGGCACGATACATGTTGATACAGTGCTCAGCTAGTGCAGACACATGGTCATGCATTTCAGTGTGGCAAATCTTGAGGAAAAATTAAAATTGCAACATTTGGAATTTCAGATGTAGGCAGGAGTACATGATTTCTATCACCTGCTCTCTCTTGGGTCATGAAAACTCTCTGGAAATGTAAGAAAATAAGAAGGGAAAACAAAGAAACAAATGAGGTCAATTGTGAGGCAGAGCTCATTTATTAAATTTCATGTTCCACATGTGGAACTATCACCATTCAAATACAGTAGCCAACACTGATCATCCACCTCATAGGAGCTGCATTTCTGTTTCCATAGATAAAATTTTTACTGAGCAGCTACAATGTAATACTGCCACAGGTCAGAAGATGACTTTCTTTTTTAATCACCACTATTTAAAGATTGGGTGCTGAAATGCTCAATACCGAAATACCCTACTGGGACTTGGCAAGTAGGGTTCTCTTTCCAACAAGGTTTTGTGGTAGGAACTTTGAATGTTGTTGTGAATCAGGGTGGATCAATGGTGGTCCTAAGCCTTCACAAATAAAGCAGATTATTGCATCACAGTCAAACCCCTGGTCAGTACTGCATGCCAAGAAACCCCGTGTTCTGAACAACCGCAGGCTTCCTACCTCCTGGTAATCCTTGCAAAACAAAACCATGTGGCTCCGGTTTTACATAATATGAGGCCTTGTTTGGGCTAAGAGTCTGCAAAGAGCTCTGAAACCATATCCTACACTCCTTGCTGTGCAAAACCATCGTTGGTCTGATTTTGCAAGAGTTACATTTGCTGGTTAACGCGTAGTCTGTAGACAGAACAATAGTCCAGTACGTGGATGTGTAACGCATTCCATCTAGGGACAGGCCAGTGCTTTCCCCTGATGTGCATTTGGATTGAAAGCTTAGTTCCATGGGCCGTTTAGGCTGCAGTTCCACGTGTGCTCAGGTGAAGAGTGAGCAGAGGACCCAGGGGCCTCATGCAAGGCCTAGTGCAGATGCTGTGAGCCAGGGTGGGGCACCGCGGCCATACCTCATCGGGTGGTCATAGTGGGAACTCACACACCCAGTGTCTAATGCAGCGTTCCAGATATCTAAGGACTTATTTTTCCATACATCCTACACACATACCTATGTATTTTATGAATCAGGTCTGTGGTCAATGTTTTGAACAACTCGTTTGCTGCAGTTTCATGGGGTTATTATCTCTTTGGTTTGCAATGTAAATAATATTGTACATCTGCTACTTTATGATACAAATGCCATGTGAATTGCTCATTTTTAAAATTTTACTACTCTGTTATGGTTTATTTGCAATGCCATCTGACAGTATTGGTTTAATATACAATGTATCTGTATGGCATGAATTCAACTGCTTATATTTTGCAATGTCAAATATTTTATTTTTGTTTTTTATAATGACTACATTTCATCCTATGCACATCCATAAATGTTTCTTAAGTGGCTCATTATGTCTGAAAATATTGCTTCCTCTCCAGTAGTGCAGCCATAAAACTAGTATTCCTGATCAAAATCATCAGATATATCATCTAGCAATTTCAGATTAGAAATATATGTACAAATATGTAAGCATTTATAGTTAATCAGAACATCTAGTATATCTTCTTTGCTTTTTATGTAATGATACATTTTAGTCATTTTATATACTTTTTATTTGTAATTATTTGTGACTCATATACAGTGTAAATAACGTTTCATTATGCAAGATTTCTAGGTATTCAAGATTTAAAAAGTTGAATTTGTATATGAAAAGAAATTGACAGTAGATTGGAATGACATAAAATAAAGTGGTCATGACTATGTTCTATTTATACTGTTCATTTCCAAATTGTCTGTTAAAGAAAAAACATTTATTTGCCCTTTAATGTTCAACCACTTATTTGCAGTATATTTACATCAATAAATCATGTAAAAGTCTATTAAAAGTCCTAACGCATCATTGACATGTTCTCTTTTTCTGTTGATGGTTTACCTGTGGAGAGCAGATTTTAAACATACTGAAACCCAACTCAGTGGATACAGCCCAAAAAAGTCAGTGAACATATTTGTGGAAAAGAACCTCTATTCACTCCTAGATCTCAAGCCTTTCCTTATAACCCAAATGCAAATTTATTTTTAAACAACAAACCAGTAAAATACATTACAAGAAAATGCTGGATGCTTAAAACACATTTCGTGTATATCTTTTGATATGTAAACTTTGGTTTTGGTGGACATTGCCATGTAGAAACCTTACTGAAGTCTTTGTTCTCAACAGAACTTTTGGAATTTTGAGGCAGAGCTTCTTAAGAAATTTAACAAATCATTAAAAAGAAAATATCTGGTTTGAGTGACTATGACAGCTGATTTCAGTGATTGTTCGGTTCTTGGTTCTGTAGAACAACAGAGCAGAACCAGATTTCAGTACCAGAGTGAGAAAACAGGTGATACTGCAGTGAAATCTCAGGACCTTTCTACCAACACAAGAACAAGGGAAGTTGGCATGCTGTAGTGTCATCAGCTGTACAAATGCCGCTAGCATTTGCCACTCTTTCATTCCTTTTTCATCTTTTCTATATCCCCAACTGAGAAAATGACCCATTTTGCTCTGCTGTTTCTTTACAGAAGACCATTAACTAGAACTGCTTGGAATATTTTTCAGTGGAATACATTACTAGGAGAAAATGAAATTTCCATTAATTCAAAATGCTAGTGGAGGGTTGATTTTGACATTTTTGTACCAAATATGTTTGGCTTTCATTTGACTAAAGATAAAGTTAAGGAAAGCCTAAGCTATCCTAGAATTTCAGGGATTTTTACCCTTGCCACAGATGATTTTAAGCCTGGTGAACATTTTCTAAGAAGGAGATCAATAATTTGCCTATTCCTATCTTCAATTTTTCCAGAAAATTATTTGGAATTTTTAGATAGGAATTTGAATAACTGGTATGTGGCAATAAATTCTGGTCCGCTATATATTTGATAATACTGTGTGTCAACCAGGAAATTATGATAAAGACAATTCTCAGAATCTTCTTAGGTAGGTGAGCTACTCTTCTGTTGCATAACAGTAAATTTTGAGATCTCACTTTCTCCAATAAAGTTTGTTTATGTGACTGTATAAATATAAAGAGTGTAAGGAATGTAAGGAATGCCTTCAGCTTAATGCCCATGTACAGTCCAGGTAATTCCAGCACAGAAGGATACAATAGGAACAAAACATTGTGGAGGCAAGGACAACAATTATGAAACCTCAGAATTGCTCGGGTTTGAAAAGACATGACTATGATACTCTGAATACTATAGTGAAAGGGGATAGAAAATGATTATTCTGTGTTTCTTACAATGGCAGAATTAGAGGGATTTTGATGAGGTTACAGGCAGCAGAATAAAAACAAGTAATGCAAGAGAAAGTACTTTTTTTTCATAAAGTGTGTAATCAGTTGTGGCTCTCAGTGCCAACAGAACATTTAAGAGACTAAAATAGGAACAATTGGAAAAGCTGTTGGAGGGTAGCTTCATCAGCTGATTGGAAACATGTTGAACTGCATGCCATTGTCAGCTCAGGATGTCACTAATCCTTTGTTGCAGGAATCTGGGAGAGTGTCCCAGCCAGGGGTCTTGTAATACTTTCTAATTCTCTCTTTGTGTAGCATTCCTATGGGTCTTGTTGCAGACAAGTTACTGGGTAGATGGACCTTTCAAGAAAAAGTCTGGGTTTATATTTTTATCTGGGAGACACTGGAAGAAGAGAGTTCAGGATGATCTGCATGCTGGGAGAATAATGAGAGGAAAAAAATTTGAAAGTCAGACCAACATCAGGGAGAGATAATGAAATGAACGTGAAACTTGCTGTTAATATGCAGTATGGACATCAGAAAAGGGGAAAGAGGTGGGCTGTCTTCTGGTAGCAAACATGCAAGGTAAGGATTATAGACTCAAAAGGATATTGGCTGGAACAGGAATGGCCACCTGGCAGTGCCTCATTAGAGGACAAATCAAAAGGAAGATTTCTGCTGAAACGTCTCAGCCCAAACAAGTTTCATGTGAACTTTCACAGCACTTTCCCTATTCCTAGGGAAAGGAAAAGAATATGTGGACCAAGGAAATAAAAGAAGACCAAACAATGGGCTGAGATCATGTTACAAGAAAGACTTGGGGGTCTTTCATCATCTTGATAGGAAAAACGCTCCATTGTGTATTGTTTCTACCAGAATACCAGGATCACAGGCATTGTGGATGTAGTCTGAGACATCATCAATAACAGCTTTAAGCAAAAAGGATTGCGAAGTTTTCTTACATGTAATATTCCTCCTTGAGTTCAGTACGGAGGCAGAGAAAAATAGATTATAATACTGAATAAAGAAGCTATTCTTGTAGGTCTACACGCTGTATGTATGAGCAGATGACATACTTTACTTCTGTTTTACTAGCCTCCTAAGATGTAGGCATGCGTGAGATGCACAGGCAAAGTGGAACAGAAAGTGAAGTTGAGGACCAATATGATTCAGTATTTTCATTAAAGACTTTAGTGCAGAGGAAAAGAATATATCTGTTGATGGCACAAACAGGAAGTTATCAACACAACAAGAACCAAATGAAATAAGGGAAGAAAGGAGCAGCCTTCAGACTACATAAAATAGAAGTAGGATGAAAGGATAAGTAATGTCTGCCAGGATTAATTGCAGGTATTCCTGTAATAACTGAAAACTCATAATTTAGAAATTACAACAGAAGAAAAAGAGATAGAAGGGTATTGACCAAGAAGTGTATGATTATAACCACTAATGTCACTGAAAAAAAACAAATGTAACTATGAGAGAACTGTTTCTGATAGATACAGAGAAATATCAATGTCATTGCATAACGTACTTAGGGGATCATATCTGGAATATTGTATGTAACTCTAATTATTTGAATGCAGAAAATTACTGTATTCTTGTGACTAACAGAAAAGTAAAGCCTAAGGAAGGTATAATTATTTAATAAACCTGTTTCCTTTCCAGTGGACTATGCATCTTTCACATAAAACATTTCAGGTGTTCCTGATATAAAAGTATGTCTTTGGGTAGAGAATATAGCACCATCAAAAGTGTTCAAAGCGCTCACATTGCTCTGTGCTCAGCAGATTAAGGAGACACAAAGTGATGCAGCTTAATGCAGCCAAGAGATAGAGGGGGCTGAGTTAACAACTGTTATATCTCTTGACAGATCCAAGTTGTGGTCTTTCATTTTTGCTGTTTTGTGTGGGTGAAGGGTCTTCAGCCATTGCCTGTACTCCTGATTTGTCTCAAAAATGTGCGAAAGGAAGTTAAACACCAATTTTTCCTCAAGGCATCTTGGTTCAGCTTCCTAAACACAGACTTCTTCTGTGTTTGAGGTGCCCTAGTTCACCTTGTTTGGCCTCTAGCTCCTACACAGTCAAAGACCTTCTGTAGATCCTGGACTGTATTCACCGGTGCCACACTGATCTCTTAGATGTCATAAAACAGCACTGTATTCAGGCAGCTGAATTAATTACATGATACTAAGTTGATAATTAATTTCCCAGATAAAACTATCACACTGTTTGAAGGAAAAACTAGCAAACCAGACTTGCTTGATATAGTAATATAATGATTTTAATACTTTTATGAGCAAGTGAAGCAGAACTATGATTTGATTTATTTAATTTCTATTTTAAAATATCTCTTAATGTCCATGGAAAGAGACACCTTAAAACCCATGGAAATAGACACAGTACTGTATAGTTTACATTTTTCCTGCCTTCTCAGTTATTTCTGCAAATACTTGTCCCTTGCTCCAGCAGTTAATTCTTTTACAGTATGCCTTATTTTAAGTGCTTTCAGAAAAATCATTGCAATCCTACAGTGCACAAATCCAGATAGACTGCTTGTCCTATGGTGGCACTGAAAGAACAAATCCTGGGTTTATTTCAGTTGTCTGTCCAGAGCTGACAGTTTATTACACTTTGCGGTGAAGTCAAGTGTAATGCTCTTCAGCCAAAACAGCTCTTGATTGTGCTGTTGGCAATCTGCAATTCCCTGTCACAAAGCCCTGTGATTGGCAGGATGTGGCTGCTCAGCTCTGAGTTTCATAAACCTTAGATGGTCCCTCCACAGCGACAGCAGCCTGGCAATGTGTCAGGTAAGAGACAGACCTTTTGTCACACACCTGAGTCGTTACAGGGCAGGTCATACAGGTTGTTATTGGTATCATTTCCTTGTTCAAATACACCCATAAATACTTCTTCCCAGTTTTAGGACTGATGCATATGACTGTTGCATATTTATTTCTTTCTTTACTCTCTCTTTCCTTTTAGGTACCTGCCTTGGGAAATGCTAACCTGGACATGACAAAATGCTTAGCTTCATTTCTCACCTCTTTTCCATGAGTGTTGGATGCATTTGCAGTTTCTGACTAGTCCAGTTTTTTCATGTCTGAAGATGAGAAGTTGATTAGATTTTTCATTTACATTACTAATCACTCTATTATCAGAATTCCAAAATCTTGTGCTAGTTATCTCAGACTTTAATAGGTTCTTCTTCCAAATGGATTCAGAGCTTCTCCACCTCTCCTACTAATGCACAGAAGCATTAAAAAATCCTCAATGCACTGGGAAAATATTCTTCTTCATGAAGAATAGGGAAGAAGAGGGGCAGACACCGATTTCTTCTCTTTGATGACCAGTGACAGGACCTAAGAGAATGGCATGAAGCTGTGTCAGGGGAGGTTTAGGTTAGACATTAGGAACAGGTTCTTCATCCAAAGGGTGGTTGGGCACTGGAACAGGCTCAGCAGGAAAGTGGTCACAGCACCAATCCTGACAGAGTTCAAGAAGTGCTTGGACAATATTCTGAGGCTCATGGTGTGATTCTTGGGGTTGTCCTGTGCAGATCCAGGAGTTGGACTCGGTGATTATCGTGGGTCCCTCCCAGCTCAGTGTATTCTATGATTCTCCAACAATAGAAACATGGTATCTGAGGCAAGAGTGCCTAGTTTGGATTGAGAGCCACACCTTTGCAGCAGTTAAATTGGAGGGGGGAAAGTGCTCTCCCACTGCCCACCCGGCATGTGATCCTGGGAGCCCACAGTGAGCTGCACAGACCACAGGAGAGGGAGACGAGCGAAAGAGAGTTTATTGTTAG
>JAWMRA010000001.1:41705501-41726676 GCA_035584735.1 Pseudotriccus pelzelni | reverse complement strand
TATAGTTAGGTCATGTAGAAAGAAAATAAGGGAGACAAGGCACACTTTGAACTCAAACTAGGCACTTTTGTTAGGGATAACAAGAAGGGCTTCTACAAATACATCAGTAGCAGAAGGAGGGGCAAAGAAACCCTCCATTCTTTGTTGGACATGGTGGGGAACGTAGTCACCAAAAATGAGGAAAAGGCTGAGGTACTTAACACCTTCTTTGCCTCAGTTTTCAACAGGAAGACAGGTTGTCCTCAGGACAAGTGGCCTCTGGAGCTGGTAGATGGGGACAGGAAGTCGAACAGCCCCCCTGTAATCCAGGTGGAAACAGTCAGCGACCTCCTGAGCCACTTGGATCCTCAGAAGCCTACCAGACCAGATGAGATTCATCCTAGGATGATGAGGGAGCTGGCAGAAGAGCTCGCCAAGCTGCTCTCCATCATTTATCACCAGTCCTGGTTCCCTGGGGAGGTCCCAGGTGATTGGAAGTTGATGAATGTCACACTGATCCACAAAAAGGGCTGCAAGGAGGACTCAGGAAACTACAGGCCCATCAGCCTGACCTCAGTGCCTGGCGAGGTTACAGAGCAGATCATCCTGAGTGCAATCACACAGCACCTACAGGATGGACAAGGGATCAGAGCATAGAGCATTACCTCTGACTGTCCCCTCTGGGATTTGTATCAGAAAAGCATAGCAGTGTTTTGCATTGCTTGCAAAATCCTGCATTTTCTGACCTGTAGATGGCTGTTGTTGAAATCCACCGAGGAGCGGAGCCTGCCATTGGGAAACTTCTCCAAAGAGTTTATGGAAAAACTTCATCCACTTCATTCTTTAAATGTTGGACTCCGTAACAGGCTCCCAACAGATTGTTCCCAGTGTTTCTTTGTCTTCTGTTGCGGAATCTCAGGCTCTCAGCAGGGAAAGGAAGAACATAAATTTATCTCCTTTCTTAACATCTGATAGAGAGAAAGGGAGTTAAATCTGATGTATCAGTGGGCAGTGGTCAATGATCAGGCCTGATAAATGTTGATTCTATGAGAGTTCTGGTGTGTTTCAGAGATGTTTTCCTAATAAATTAGGAATAGTATGTATGTAAAAGGGGCTTATAAGAAAGATGGGGACTGATCTTTTAGCAAGGTCTGTTGTGATAAGACAAAGGGCAATGGTTTTAAACTGAAGTAAGGTCAATTTGTATTAGATATAAGGAAGGTATTTTCAATGAGGGCAATGGAATTCTGGAACAGTTGCCAAGAAAGGTGCTAAGATGTCCCATCTTTGGAAACAGTCAAGGGCTAGATGGGAGTCTCAGCAACCTGATCTGTTTGAAGATGTCTTTTGCTTACTGCAATGGGGATTGGACTAGATGGCCTTTAAAGGTCCCTTCCAACCCAAACTACTTTTCGATTCTACATTTCCATGCTAAAGTTGAGAAAGGTTCTAACTGTAATGGTATTTTGAAGTCTAAGCCCATTTCCAAAAGTGTCTGGAGTAAGAAAACACTTTTGGAGAGTAAAAGCTGGAGTCTAAGCACTAAGGCCAGGAGAATCCATCTAGAAAGGCAGTGGGAAAACTGTTAAAACATCTCCTGTGGGCTGAGAGACAGAAGAAGCTAGAAACAGATTTAATAGTCAGTGCTCAGCATTCTTGCTGAGAACTGGAACATCAGTGTAGGGAACAACTGGCAGCAAGGACAGGTCACCCAGGAACCTCAAGTGTGAGTGACTGGTGACAGGAGATCAGACTGGAGGGTTCACAGTGGGTTGGTTGAGTCTTTGCTGCTTCCCAACAATCCCAGTGGGTGAGTTACATGCTACTGCATGAGGAAAAAAAGCAATTGCTCAATTTATAACCTCTATTGTCTATACAATGAGTACATTTTATGATAGATGCCTAACTTTTATAAGACAAAATTAGGTGAAATGAATCTCACCTATAAAGTACTTGCCAAAGATCATAAGGAAAACAGGAAATAAAAAGCAGCACATTAATCTAAAATAGCCTGTGATATAGGGGGTGATTGGGAAGAGTACAGCTCTGGCTTCATTTATGGAAATGAACTTGCATCCACTTACATTAGAAATTATTACAGTTCCCACTGTCTAGATAAAATCAGCCTTCAGGTCTCATTTACCTAATGTGCCCAAAGCTGAGATTCACCGAGCCTTTCCCAACATCTGAAATAGCAATTTGAGGCTTCAATTCTTTCCGTCCTTCTTCATTCACAACTGTTAAATTCTAATTACATTTTTAATGCAAGCAACGGGCCAGTGTCCGTGTTAAGCCTGAAGGATTTTTCCTTTCTGTTTTTTGTTTGTTTGTTTGTTTTAAGGGGGGAGTAATGAGATATCAAAAAAGCTTTAAACTTCTGAGTAAAGCTATCAGAACAAGTGTACATTCCTTAAACCTACTTCTTGGCCTGTTACTGATAACATGATCATTAGACATTTTATTAAGACTTTTTATCTGTACCTATTGCTGTCAAACAGTTCGGAAGAGATGCATATTACTTTCTTGACAGAAATTAAAAATATTCTCATTATTCTAAAGGTATTTTTACTAACACTGTTTCTTAGGGTAAATAACAAGCACCTGGCAGGATGTGTAAGAAAACCATGTTGCAAGAATTAAATTTTGTCCTGAGACTTCCCAGAAAAGTGATTAACCCAAAATACATTTCCTTGATATATGCTTCTACATTTTGGTAGAATGCTGTGGAATAAGATACATGGATCAGAGAACCAGCAGTGAGAAGAAATTACTTAAACTACCTTCATGAGTGATTGTTCTTGATCATCTATTTGTGAAGAGCAAATTTGAGAAGTCAGAGCAAAGGTCCTTTTAGCCTTACGCTGTATCTGAGCAGTGGAGGATGATGGAATCACAGAATAATTCAGGCAGGAAGGGACCTCAGAAGGCCTCTGGCCCACTCTCCTGCTCACAGCAGGTTCAGCTCTAAGGCCAGTCCAGGCTGCTCCAGCTTCTTCAAGCTGGGGATTGAAAACCTCCAAGGAAAAAGACTCCAAAACCTGACAGTCTGCCTGACTGTCCTCTCATGGAAAAAAGTTTCTCCTTATCTTGAGGATGAACTTCTCCTTCAGTTAATGCTCATTGTCCCTTGTCCTGCATAGACATGTCCCTGCATGACTGTGATGAGCACAGCTACATGTCCTTGATGACCTCCACGGAGACACTGGTGCCTGATCTTAAGTTCCCTGCAAATCCGTAGCTCCAAGATATGTAAGTCCAGCTCCCCCAGCATCTTCTCAGAGAGTTACTACTCCAGTTGTTCCCAGTCACATTCCTCTCCTCTCTGTTGGAAGAAAGGGGACAGAACAGGCAGGTTTGGTTGTTTGTTGTTTTTTTTTCAACAAATTTATTTTAAAGTACTTGCTTGGAAAAGTAAATAAAACTCATTTTTTGAAACAGAGACAGCACGAAATGAAAGACTTGTACAGAATGAAAAAGCAATTCCTTCCTCTGCCCAGTGACCTTTGTCTGGATTTATCAACGTACTCAGAAATCATAATAATTTTTGCTTCCATTTGTTTTTCAGAGTAGAAGGACTTCATTATAATTACTTCACTTATACATACAGTATGAACAGGGGGAGGCCAGGGAGTTGTACGTGCAGACTGAATGTCTTGCTAAGCATGATAAATGCAGTTACTGAGCAGCTTCCATGAGATCCCCAAATCATATTGTTAGATAATGACTTTTCTTATGCTAGCTCAGATGCATCTTCTTTGTTGTAGGATACCTTCTTTCCAAGGATTTTGCAAATACTAAGAGTAACTTGCTGAATTTGATTCCTGTCATTCAAGATGAGATCCGTGATTTGGTCATAACCATTTAATCACAATTATAAGTATAATCTGCCCCAGGGTCGACATGCAAAATTTCACTTGAGACCACATCAGCTTTAGCCACATAACCTGACTGTGCTTCAGTTTCATTCTGCTGATTCTACACTTCTGAGCATAAACCACAGCCAATTTCTGTGTGTACCTTACACTAACCTCTTGAATAACCAGTAATTTATACACAGCTGTCAACTTAATTTTTCCAGCTGTAGGAAGGTGTGACATACTGAAGTCTGAGTAATTTTTAATATCTTAAAGGGCAGAGAAGTACTTTAATGTGCCGAGTTTTTTACAGTGAGCTTTAATTTTACCTAGGCCCAGTGCTTTGAAATTTGCATGGGAGTTAACAGCATTGCCTCTTCACTTCTAAACCTGGTCACTTCCATAAATATTTCTGGGAATGGTCAGGCTCCTGTAGCTGTTCAATATTCATGACTGAAAATGTATTTGTGATTCAAAATGCCTAATTTCAAGACAGATCCCCAAAAAGCTGTCTCTGAAGGCAGGAAAAACCTAATATTTGTGCTTAAAGAAAAATATTATGTATTGCTATCAAAATAAAAATATTTATTTAGGCCTTTAATGGTACAATCTGTTCAGGCAGGGATGTATGTATGTATGTAATACAGCTGTATTTCATACAAATAAAGGACAGTTGAAGCACCTTTTTATTTGTTTTAAAAAGAATCTTTCTTTGTATAGAAAGAGGGTATATGCATATAATAAGGATTTTCTTAAAATATTTAAATAGAAAACAATGTCTGCTGTTTTATTAGAAAAATCAGCAGCTAGTCTTGAAACATCTTATCTGAAATATTTGGACAGGTTGCACTTGCAAACACAAGGTTTTTATTTCTAATTTTAGAGTGCAGCCATCAATAATAGGACTTGAAAATATTGCAGTTTATGTAGACATTACAGATAATTTTTTTAAGGTAGCAGTTAGACGCTCCAATTACTGTTTCATATGTAGTTGGTTTATATAATATAAAAATACAAAAGATATATGAATATACTTCAGGGAAACTGCATGAATATAGACCAAATATACCTCTGAGAAAAACTGATGAACCTGGTGGGTGATGTGTCAAATAAGTGGCATCTTACAGAGATCAGTGCCTGTAACTCAGTATATTCCAAACTATTTCTACTTCAGTTACATTTTCTTGTGACTTTAAAATATGATTAACCTACAGTCAACTGCAAAAGAGCTTGTGACTGGGATGATATGTTTAAACAGAACTTGCTAAAAATTACAATATGACAATGCCATTGGTGCAGAAACTTTAAACTCTTAACTGCAGAATAGTGAGAGAAGATTACATTATAATTCACTTTGGTTAGTAAGTTGAATGAAGTTTCTCTTCTGCTTTGAGTGAAGGGAATAATAAAATTGCAGTTGACTTCCTTGGGGACAGGATGGGGTCCTGTCAGGCTCAGGATGATAAATCAAAATAATATATCAGCAGCAGATGGTTGCAACAGATGATTGAATAAGCGCTATGTTTAATTTTTATGAAGTAACTTTTTTTTTAAATATACAACTTGTCAAGAAATTAAATCTGACTCAGATGAATTCTAAAATGTGCTATATTATCATCACATTATGTAGGGGGCAATTTTACTTGCCCAATAAATCTCTATAGCAATAATATTATAGAACAGTAATGTATTATATATATACTCATTTAAAATCAGAACAAATAATATTGCAATAGAAATAAGGAAAGAAAGAACAAAGAGGCAGTAGGAAGAGTTTTAAAAACATTAACCACTCTCCCTCTAGACCTCTTTACTCACAATACAAAGGCATTTAGGTATCTATTCCTGTGAAAGTGGAGGAGTCTGGATTCTAAAAATGGTGAAGCGCCTACATATATTTGTGCATATGTCTCCTGCACACAGCTGAATAGGGTGTTATATATAAAACACAGCACTGAAACAGAATGGATGTTTTGACTCATCCTGTCAACATGCATTATAGACGGTAACAATCGCATGCATCCCTATGGCTACTACATACACAGCTGGGATTTCCCAGATAGCAGTGTGAAGCACTCTAAGTGCACAGGGAGGGAGCCTGATGTGTCCTGGAGGCACATAACTGCTCATTCAGTGGACAAATAATCCACGCATCTGCAGATATCTACCAGCCATCCAACAGCTCCGGCCAGGTGTTCCCCAGCTGTGGTGGGTGGGCTGTAGGTACTCATGTAACCTGGGGAAGGTGTCAAGAGTCTTCCCTTCCTTCTGAACAAGTCTAATAGTGTTTTATTACTACACCCCTCTAGTTGTTTGTCGTAATCATGGAATCATAGAGTCATAGAATGGTTTGGGTTGAAAGGGACCTTAAAGATCATCTAGTTCTAAGCTCCCTGCCTCAGGCAGGGACACCTTCTACCAGACCAGGAGCTCAGGGCTCCATCCAACCTGGCCTTGAACACTTCCAGAGATGGAGCATCCACAACTTGGCTGGGCAACTTGTTTCAGAGCCTCACCAACCTCATAGTAAAGAATTTCTTCCTAATGACTACTTCCATAATGTGTACTTGGGCTTGCACAGAAGTTTTGTTTATGCTGTGTGATTAAAATAACAGGACATTGCCCATCCTCTGCCTCAGAGGACAGATTGTACTCATACAGCTAACACTGTACACCCAGCTGGAGAGGCCTCACTGAGTGGATCTCAGGGACTTTCAAAACAAATATGCACTGTGGGCATCTCATTTCTGGTCATCTTTGGATTTCTGAAATATCAATATTCCCTGATCTATTCTGGGGGGAAATCAGTTTGCTCAAGCCAAACTGACGCAATTCAGAGTGTTAAATATTTAACAGCACACATGGATGTAAAACGTGCTTGAGACCAAGGCCAGAATCTCTTCAGTTTACTTGTAAAGACAGCAAAATTTACAAAAATCTGTTCAAATATGTTAGGAAAGGAAGAAACTTTAATCATGGCCACAAGTTAATCTAGAAAGTCTTTTATTTCAAAATGTAAAATTCATTTAACACCACGACTCCAAGAATAGATTATAAATTAAAACAAAAAAGAACAGATTTGTAATCTCTTCCCTAGAAAACCAGATACCAAAAGTTTATTATTGAAGGAGATTTACACATATAAACTCAGTGCCTGAGAACTGTGTATTCAGTGCACTCATGGCTGAAAGAAGACATTAACCAAATTTAATGCAAGAATGAGCTGTGCCTTTTAAGAGGCAGTATAATAAATTATCGGGACAATGCATCAGTCACTGTGGGATGGTTTTTGTTACTGGAACACTTGAAAGCAATATAGGACAGGTTTCTGAAAGCAGTACAGGACAGCTTCCTAAAAGCAAGGACTCAACCAAGGACTCTGAGGTGAATACAAGAGTCACTGTATACAATTCTGAGTCACATAAAAGATCAGAGTTTGAATGGTGGACATAAGCCTCCCCAACAAGGAGGGGCAGGTCCATCTGGCTGCATACTTCAGGATCAATTCTTTCTCTTTAGAATGTCCCAAGTGAACAGATGATCAGTGATGAAATTGCTGTCCGTGGATAGGTACCTTATTCCAGGTTCTTGATGGACAGCAGCCATTCTTCTATGATTTATTAAGATTTTGATTTTAAGAAATGCTCTTCCAACTGAGGTATCTGATGTCTGAAATCTTGGAAAATCTACTGGAAATTTTGCAGGTCTGAGGATTAAAGATGCTATAATTTTTTCCCTGCCTTTGAGTGCTAAGCAGTTGACACATCTCAGTTCGGTAGCATCTGGATTGCAACAGTTGTTGATCTAGAGATTGCTGTTCAAACAGATGTTTGCATTGTCCTTTGGGACCTTCAGGGAGAAAAATGAAGTATAATCAACAGCTATTATAAATAGCAATGGACCCAAAGAGGCTCACAGACTCTGCACAGTATGTTCAGCATTCACAGAAATCTGTCTTTGCATTTGCTATGAGAAGAGCAGAACAAGGCCAAGAGTGGTCCACCTCCCTCACAGAACTTTTAAGAGTCTGGGTTTCCTGAAAGCTGATGGGAATCTTTTCAGTTACTTCACAGAAAGCTGAATATGGTCCAGATAGTGCAGAAGAGGAGTTTATCAGTTTTTCCTACATAATGCCATCCTATGAAATGTATGTGCCATGAAGGGATAAATAATCTGAGTAAATTTCCATATCTATTTCAAGTAAACATAGCTTACATGGTTACAGAGAAACTATGCGATTACACTGTGCACCATTCCAGGAAAGAATGGAAAGTTTAAAAAGGCAAGTTAAAGGAAATACTGCTGTGGCATATATGAAATCCAGTTTAGTTTAAAAGTTCTGTGCACTTGGGTGGAAAAGCAAAAGTTTAAACACCATCCTCAGCACTGGACAGTCACAGTACAAACTCTTTAATGTTGACTGGTACTCCTCTGGGAGTTGTTATGACTTCAATATTCCCTTGATAAATTAATTTCTCCAAGATGTTCCCAGGGCTTGTGTACATTCTGCTTGTGGCTGCACTGACAGCAAAGTCACATTCCTCAATTCTAAAAAAAACAATAAATACATAGTGTTGTTTCATGAGATTTGTCTGGTTTGCATTGGAGAGCCAAGAAAGAGGACATGACATGACCTTTAGCTTATAGCCTGGTTATGGGAACATATTTTTATTTGTATGCTGGAGAAGTACACAGCTCCTTTCAGGAAGCACATCTTGCACAACCAATAGGACAAGCATGACCAACTTTGACCACACATGAGAAAGAGATATCTGAATGACAGCATACTATGACCAGTGGTACTGGGTCATAAAATGGATATTACGTGCATGAAACTCACATTAGTGAAATACAAATACTTTATTCTAACAGGACAACACAGCCCCTAGCCTGCTTAGGTGCCTGAGACATCACTGCTAGCTGTTTCCTTTAAAATTCTTCTATCCAAAGTCTTGCTCCTCTGCCTGATTAGAGATTTTGTTGTATTGGCTCATATAAGATAACATATGCAGATGGCAGGTGAACATTTCTGCCCTCTCCTAAGGGAAATTTCCAATCACTCTCACCTGTGTCTTCTTCCTAGTGCAGATGTTTGGTTCAAGTTTGATCAAATCTGAAAGCCTCTCATGATGCAGCTTGTTCCCCTTCTCACCTTTCAGGGCACTGAACCTGTCCCTGGCAGTCTGCAGATGGAGTAGGAGCCTTCCTCTCTTGCCAAGTCTCATGTTTCCAGCATCCTCCATCTCTGTCATTCACCCCTGAATCCATTACAGCCTCTGCCCATCCCTCCTTTGGTGTGGCACAGGTTCAGTCTCCTGCCTCTGAAAGGTCTCTGCAGATCCTGTTAGTCCTTCTGCATATGCCTAAACCTCCTCGCTTCCTGTGGCACCCCTTCAGCTGGCAGGTCAGTTCCTCAACCGGAGAATGTTTCCAGTAGGTAGGACACCATTACTCCCAGTCCCAGAAGCACGAGGCACTCCCTGTAGCACGAGTCTTGGGTGGCCATATCCTCCTTCTGAACCTACCTGATCCTCTAGAGACGGTTTCTCCAGTTTGTGATCCAGATCATGCTCTTGGCACGTCCAGTTTTTCAGCAGCCACTTGCTCTCCTAAGCAGTTTTTGAGATACTTCTACACCCTTTTCCATATAAGGTGCTGGATCTGTTAATTAGAAAACCATGTTCCTGAAGAGGTGAGCCCTCATGAAGTTCAGCAAAGGGAAATGACAAGACTTGCACCTCAGGAGGAATAACCCTAGGCTCCAGGGTGGGCTGGAGCACTTATATGTCTGAAGCTATTATTATATTAATTGAAGTAATATTTTCTATTTAAAAGTAAAAAAAACAAGTAAACTGAAAAAAAAATCTGAAGAAATTAAAAGCAGCTGCCAGACTATTCATCACAGTAGTTTGGATGGTCTGAAAAAAAAACACCCAAATGTCACATCAACATTCTTGATTATATTAAGCCCCAAAAAGATGTTCTCATGATAGTTACTGTGCCACAGATAACAAAGCGAGTCAGAAACTTGAAATACATCCAGAAGTGAATGGGGGGGGGGTGGATGCAGGAGAGTGTCCAAATCAAAATTTAAGATAAGGGTTAGTTTTCTCCCATGAGCTCATTAAATTGGATATTTTGGCTGCAGTTGTATGACAGCAACTTGACAACTGTGAAAGGGACAGTTTCAGGACATTTATCCTCAGTATTGCCCTTAGCTTGTTAGGTTCCTAGAGAAAGTAAACCAGGTCCCAGTTTTCTAACATATTTCATCCCCTAATTTAACCTCTCTGAAAATATTTTTCATTTCCTTCAGTGTCATGATCAAGGAACTTTTTTTTTTTTTTTTTTGGTTGGTCATTTCAGAGAGCTTCAAACACTGCTGAATGTGAAGTTGTCTCCTGGGGAATCCTCTGCAAGGCTTCTCTGAAACTCAGTCTACCAACCACAATACAATTGCTTTTTATATAACCTGCCATGCAAGACTAAGTAGCCAAATGGCTTTTATTCACTCTCAGCTTTAAATAGACACCTAGCAGTTTGTAAAGCAGTGACTCTGAAGGGTCACAATCAAATTTAAATGCCCCATTCTATTATTCTTACCAAAACTGTGTTTCATGCTAATGAGATCTAGAGTAATGAAAGAAATTAATTCAAAATTTACTTGCACTGCAGGAGCAAAAAGGGTGATGACAAATGCAGTTACAAAGCACTGTGGAATTTGGCCTTTGGTACCTCTTAATAACCTATCACATGTAATGAAAATTGTCATTATGTTCCCATCACCAAGTAGAGTCACTGGCTGAACAAATATTATAGCAGTTTTTGTATGGTTTTGTTTAATGCTAAGTATTCAGGCTCTTTACTCTATGTATCTACCTATTAATTGTGTCATTAATTGGCCTACAGAGTCTTGTGTTTGCTTTCTTTTCATTTTCAGAAGAAACTGGTTACTCTCTTTGACCTTAAATCCTCTACCACTTCGGCAGTACTTCTCTTGTTCTCTGCCAGTTGATCATCTCCAATTACAGCACTAACTTCAGCTTTTCAAAGGTTGCAGTAAGAAGTAGCGTTCAGATGTAGCAAGATTGATTGGCAAGCAAAGTAAACAGGGGGATAATATCTTCCAAACATAACTTGCAACCCTCACGAGGCAACCTATTAAATTAATTGTATTTAAAATTCTATGCTGTTCTATATTTCAACAGAATAATCCCTAAAGTATATTAAGTGACAGCCTGTTCCTTGAAAGTAATTTTTGTGTATGTACTTGAAGAGTGCCAAATGCAGACAGTCCTTGGTGCCCCATTTGATCCTGTCTGCCTACCACAATAAAAAGATGTTCCAATCTCATAGTAATGGTTAAAAAACATAGTTCTTGCCCAGAAGTACTTGGAATCTGGTCCATTCCTTCTTCAAAGTTTGCTTTTATTTTAGATTAAGACAGTAATGCTAAGTGATAAAAGCCCAATTTCTCCACTCTTTTATTCCAGTCATATACACCTGGTGACTTCAAAGACTACCATCAAATTTTTATGAGAATCCATCTTCAGGAAGACAGTGACAAATTATATACACAATCTAATTTGATTTCACAGGCAGGAATATCTCAGATGCTAGAATTAGTGTCAAATCCAGACAGCTTCAGACTTCACTGGCACCTCCAAACAGGCAAAAAAACAATTTAGTTGGAGACAGCTGGCAAAAAACACTGAGCTGCTGTGTTACCTTGTATGCTCAACTTTTTCAGAAGTAAAACTAATTTAGAGTATTGGTAGAATGTAGTAAATATCCTAATCTTGGAAGAAAAAGAGCACTTCAAGGAAAAATATCTGGGATTCTTCTCATTTTACTTTCAGTGCCTGCAATGGAGACTCTGGTATATGTGACAACACTACAAGCTACTTGCACACTTCATCGAAAGGAACTTACACTTCTAGGACATAAGCTATCTCCTTCCCCTTTCTAGGTATCTACTTAAAGAAGAGATAAATGGAGCTCGATCTTTCCTGATCGTGATCACCAGTTCTCCAGCAAGTGACATCGGCAACTGTGTAACGCATTGGAAACTTTAGGAGAAGAGAGGGAGATATCTCCTCTAAAGAAGGCAACTCCGGCAAGATCTAGCCTCCAACTGTTGTTAAAACTATTTTTTCAAAACAGCAGAGATGTGGCAGGTGAAGCACTAAAACACAGATAAGAACTCAGGAAACTAAAAGTAACTTCTGCTACTTCAAAGACAAAATATGAAAAATACAACTTTTATTTTCAGATTATCTTCAAAGTGCAAAACTCCAATGCATTTCCATTAACCCTGAAAAGCTATTGACAAATCTTCAAAAAAGAATCTCTAGACTAGTCAGAAAATATCTGCAGACACAGGGAGATAGGTGAAGTTTCTAATGCCTCTTTTAAAAAGTATTTTATTATATTTGTATCTATTCTATAGAAGTTCTTGAGGCCTTTAGACGAAAGAAAATCTTGTAGGTGTCTCTGTACACATTCGATAAAGTCATTTGTTACCTTTTGTCATATTTCATGCTTTGTCTTCCCACCCATTTCCATTTCCTACCAGTCATTACTCCCTCTCCCTTCCATAAGTATAAAAAAGAATTTGAGGAACTGTAGCAGTAATGAAGCCACATTAAGGATGATAGCAGGTCAGTGCTCAAGCCAGCATTCTACCCTATTCACTTTACTTGTGCAGCTCCAAACTACTGCCACAGTTCCTGGAGAGAAACAAGCAATTCAAGAGAAGCATTTATCATATGCCTATTAACTTGCTCATTCATCCTCCTGTAGTTACCTTTTTCCTAGAGTAGCCTTTTTTGACTCAGATGACAGACTTACCGATGCTGCAGTTGAAGCAGAAAGCGATCTCACTTTCCAGCTGTAAGTACTAGGCAAGCAAACACAATGGAAACTATACCATGAGTATGTAATTGCAAACAGCCTTAAATTAGCATTCTTGAAAATAATTTTCAGTGAGCTTCAATTCTCCCAGTTATCACAGAAGATGTTAGTTTTCTGTCTTAGCATGTTGCAGCATGTCACTTGCAACAAGCAGTCAGCAGCAGAGCTGCAGTTACCTTTCAGGACACTCATTACCGGCCACTATCTATTTCATTTATGCATGGTCTTCTGTTCATTCACTCTCCAGGCTGGGAGACATTGTGATGAGATGGAGCCTTCTGTATGGAAAAATAGGTGAATGCCTATTATGCTAGAAACTTCTGATGAGGCTTTTCTTGCATATTCCATCCCTGCACATCAGCTAGGACAGACGCCAAGATCAAAAAACTGTCTTCGTGGCTAAATTATTTCACCTCCTGAATCATATACTCAGTCCAGATAAAACCAGTAAGAGCAGAAACCTGCAAAAATTTCCAAATAGCTTTCATAAGGATAACTGTGATCAAATTCAGGAGCAAAGTGTATCTTGGTTTAGGAATTGTCATTATTCCATACTGTGAGTAAAATTTTAGATAAGCGTAGGGATGTCCATCAACCCCACAAAGAAACATACAAAGGGAAGCTGCTTTCAGTCCATGCTAGCAGACACGTAGTGCCAATACATACATAGTAAATAATGTCAATAGAATAGCAATCAATACACCAATTCAAAGGTTAGAGAATGGGATGGGGATTTTTTTTACAATAGGTTGAAAGTAGGAACAATATGAAAAATCCAAGGACAAATATCACTTTTACTGACTTTGGCACTTAGTGTAGCCTGGGCAAATGTGACTCTAATGCCTACCTGATACAAATGCTATTTATTAACATTGTGTTGAGAAAAGGTACTTTCCCTACAAAACCTTCTGTGGGCTGCTCAATGTATAGATGGATTCATCAACATTCATTAAATAAATTGCCTAATTATGATAAGAAGTGTTTGCCTACCCTTACAAAGCTACCTGTCTCTTCAGTTTGCGTTTCAGGCAAGTGGCTCAGAGGGCAGCAGGACTAGTGTAGCTTCAGATAATGGAAACGGACTTGAGCAACTAGGCAGAGGCATGGCTAAATAGCTTTTAAATGAGATTGGAAGTGTGGGAGGGAGGAAATGTAATAGAGGTCATCTCAGAGAGAGTGCACAGCAGAGTGAGGTGCAGGAAGGAGCAGCTCTTGCAAGTTTAGATAAATAATTGGAAAGATGTTTCTCTGTCTCTGGTTGACTGGAGATTAACTCTGAGAGTGCTGGTGTTGCTTACTTTAAAAACATCATCAATACTCTTTCATGAAGGGATGAAGAAAATTCTGGAAAATTACAGCTAAAGTTTGGGTTTGTTGACTGCAAAACAGTTTAGTGAGCAGGTCTTATAACACCAAACTGAGAGCAACTACTGTTGCAGTGGAACTGTCATTAAATCTCATGAGATTTTCAGTGGCAATTAGACTTGAAAACAGAACTGGAAGTGGAAACTGTCTTAATCCTCTTCATTAAAAAAAATAAATCAGATTTCATTTGGATTTTGTACCAAATCTTAGAGAATTCTTTGGTGCATTCTCATTTTTAAGTGGTCATAGAGTTTGGCAGCACTTCTCAGAACTTTCATACCCAATATAAGAGTAAGAAATTAATGTGCAATTGTGTATTTTAAGCTTAATCTTAGCTTTTTAAACTTGCACTACAGGCCCCATGAATGACTGCTATGCTTTTTTTTTTTTTTTTTAGGGCACAAAATGTATAAGACCTTGTGTTTGGTCCAGAAGATGCATACATACATGCTCCCATATTTAGCCCATGACTAGGACCCTAAAAGACAAGATAGCCTCTGAATGTCTGAAAGCACAGACAAATGTAACATTACAGCAGATGTCATGCTTCCTGTTGTACTGCTTGATGATATGCAAATCTAGCCCCATACTGTATGTATTACATGGTAATGGATGATGGTGAATGCTAGAAGAAAAATGTTACTGTGTCACTTTCAGGGTAATTGCTATGGAGCAGGGCTAATTTCCTTGAAATTTGGAGTCAGAGCTCTTTGATGAATGGATTGAACAGTTCATTTTTATCTACAGTATAGAGAATCTGGATGTTTACTCTTCATTTTCTGTGTTTCTATTCTCCAAAGGAATGACAACAAGAAGAATCTATCTTCTGCCTGCAGAATTTGAAAGGATAAGAAGACTTTTTGCTATCTTAAATAGCCCTAAAAGTTTCTTATTTCTCAAAGCACTGTCCTCTAAGGTAAAATAAAGTTATTTTCAGAAAAATAACTATTTCCCCTTCCTGTTTCAAAGTCAGAATTTCTACTAAACCCTGGAATGGACCCTGTACAAGGATGAAATAATCCCATAAAATTATTTTCAAAAGTGGTGTAATTTTTAATGCAGCATTCATAGCTTCAGCAGAAAGAGGATGGAAAAGAAATATTGAGAGACTGAGTAAAAATCTTGTGGAAAAACTGAAGCTCAATGATGCAATGTTCCAGTTTGATAAGCCCAAAGATTATAAAAATAATCAAACATTTGATTTCCTTTCTGGTTACACTTATAGCCAAAGAAAAAAGAGAAAGGTGAAACTGTCCCATAGCACGAGAATACCAGCAGCTTCTACTTGTGTAAAAACACAATCAGTTTTGAAACCAAAATAAACCCCCAAAATTTCACAGATATTTTATAGCTGGCTTTCAGGTAAGAATTCAGGACTGAAGATGTTTTCATCTTCTTGGACAGGGTTTATAAGTTCTAACATAAATACAATCCATGTATTCAGGCAGTCCTTCAATGTTGCCAGCTTTGAAAATTCATAGCATTTTTGGTGTCCTGTCAGACCTTATCTGCAAAGCCTCCACAAGCTCCAAAATTTACTAGATCTTCTGTCCCATCAAGAATCTTTGATTACTTGTCCCATGTTTTTGAATGCTTGGGATGCTAAATCAAGGCTACCCAGGAGGCAGGCATGGCTCTGCTTCCACCTCTCCTGACATGGGCTTCTGTGCATAAGGCCAGGGAAGAGTCAATAACCAACACTTTCCACAGGAGATGAAGTGGGAGCAAAATTATCCAAGCGCTTTGGGGCAACTATGAATTTTCTCCTTTTACCTGAAGATTGTCACGTTATTCTGCTCACAACTGCAGAGAAGCACAGAAGAGAAAAAAATGCTGCAGTGGTTAGCCTAGACTGGATTTTCCATTAATGAAGTCTTCCATGGGCTGAACATTACAGAATATAACCTAGCTGAAAGCCAGCATTGAGATTACAGGTAATGGATGGGCAAAAGGTTGAAAAGATAGAAAACACATACAGATGAAAACCAGATCATATGAATAGACATATATGAAATTTATGGGGACCAGACTGACAAGTAAAGAGGTCCCAAGCTGCTTCCATGCTTTGTTGGAGAAAAACACCTAGCTTCCGTTCTCCTCCGCACCAGCTCAAAGAGTCTCAGAGAGGTGACTGTGTGCCATATTTAAGAAAGAGAAGAAGCACAGCATATGCTCCCCTCTTTCTCAGAACATCTTGGAAGAAAGTTTGTTTCCTGGAGCACTCCCTTGGGCATTGATTGTCCCAGTTCAAGAATTTATTATGAAAATAAGACTGCCATCTAAGGGAAGACTCTGGGTTTTGCTCACTGAAAGAAGACTTGCCAAGTCAGGGTTGGCTTCAAACATGGCAACATTTACTGACCAGCCAGGATGAGCTATATATGAACGCCTGTGCACATTTATTCATGTCCATGCCTCTAAAAGCCTCTACTCTACAGGATTCTTGTTTAGCCCTGTGGAGACTATATAGGATGACAGTCTGGGAGTGAGATGCTGTGAATGAGTGGTTTAGGTCGCTTAAAAAAAAATCACTGGTTAGTTATCAGCAAAAGCAGGTTTAATATAAATTTGCAGAAGCACAACACAGTTAAATGGTAATGTTCATTCTAATACTTACTATATAGATAAATCATTGTAGAGAGCTTTTAATCTGATTTTAGTTTGTGTGCTTTATGAGGAGACCAGGCACTAAAAAGGGTAAGGAGGGATAAAAGTGAGGGAGACCCTCCTATTGAGTCACAAGATTCAGAATAGACCCCCTTGCTAAACTTAGTCTCAGACCGGATCAACGGTTTGGGTCTAAAGGAATTAGCAACACTTAATCATAACAATATCCAATCAACACCATAATAGCAGTACTTCATCAATTGACTAATCCGTCACTTACAAAATTATTAAATAGAATTTTCCATAAGCATAACAGTAATTTAGCCAAAAGTCTAACTTAACCATAAGTTCAACTTAAGTTTTAATATTTAATTATAAAATTTATTATGAATCTAAAAAGGCAACATTCCTAATATGCAGGCACACAGACATAAAGAAGTATGTGCAAAAGTATACCTATGAAAAATTTCCCTTAAGTTCAGTGAAATACTTATGTCAGAAGCCTTTGCATCTTTTCAGTGAGCAAGGGGGTGAGTTTCAAGGAGTGGAGGTTTTGGCCCAGGCTTCATCATCAGCTTTCAACAACAGTCCTCCTGATACAGCAAAGTGGAGATTTTCCAAGCTCCAAGAGTTGTCTCACTCACAGTAGGACACCCCAGAAGAGCTCAAAGGGCTTCACTTAGCATGACTGTTTGTAAGGTTTCAAGATGCTGGGCTTTAGTTATCAGTAAATTTCCATCCTGGCTGCAATCTGGGTCAGTAATTACTGGAATTTTCCTCAAAAAGTTCAGTAACAAAATTATTATGTCACTCAGTCTGTTGCTCAGACAGAAAAGTAAAGTCTCAAGACTGCTTATTAGAAAATGAGCTCTTTAGACCACAGAAGTTCTGGGAGCACTGTTTCTGATAATTTCAAAGGGCAGTAACTGCCCAGGTGCCATTAATTAATCAAAGCTGAGGCCTAATGGGCATTCCTGAGACCACAGTGTGGTGGGGGGCAGGGGGGAGGTATGGGGTGTGGTGGTGAGGGATGCATCACCATATGTAGCTGGAGAAGTTACTTTATGATCACAATATTTCAGCTGCTGATTTAGACAAAGTGGGATTTTTGACAGGAAAGGGTTTTGTCTCAGTTCCTTATTGAAAACTTAGAGAAACTTATGTGATGGGAAGAAAGTTGATATTATCTGAATTCTTTATTAAAAATGTAAAAAGCATAGCTGTGATCTGTGGCATTTGTTCCAGAGCATAAGCATATGTAAAAGGGGGCATTATTATCAATGCAAAATTACATACAGTGCCATCCCCACTCATACTACTGAAACTCAACCCATCTTAGAGGCAGGTTGTCTACCATGGCATAGAGTTGATGTGGCTTTGCTGCACAAAGCAAGTGTACAGGGCTGTTTCAAGGTCTTCCTCTTCTACTGCTGCTGTGGCACCTTGTGGGAGTTATGAGAAACCCATTTGTATTTGGGGCTCATTTACGTACCTTAGGAGAAAAGACACTTCTCTACTGGATTTTGGTGATCCTTACTCAGCACACTGTTTGGCAGTGGCACCAAGCCATGTCTTCATACATTGACTGTGTGATGTTTCAATACAGAGAGTAATAATAGGCTGACACTCCTGTTCAATTTTTTTCATGGAGTTTTGGGAAGTGTTTCAAGAACTCCAAAGAAATCGGTGCACCTCTTTACCTCCCCCATGCAAAAGACAATAATAGGGAATAAATAGGGATAAAATTACTTACGCTGCACTGGCAAGAGCCAACAAACACTTCCTGATCTTTCATGGAAGGTCAAAGATTCCTTTGACTCTCCACTGAGTTTCTAGTGAGAAAAATTTCCAGAAATAAAAAGGTTCCTTCAAAGGGTTGCATGACCAAGATCCCTTAATGGAGCCATGGTTGCACCTCTGGAGAGCAGCATTTCTGCTGTGAGGTTTTAGACAAGTTGTTTACAGACTTTGCCTGCCAGTATCTGAAATTCTTGCCACTGCAGATTCATTTGACATAAAAAGTTTAAATGGTACCCACAGTTACATGTAGCAGAGCATGAGCAGTATGACCCCTTCTGTTTCTGGACCTTTCATTGTCTAGGGAGGAAATTTTTTCTACCTGAATATGGTAAGACACAGTGACAACCATACCCATGAGTCTATGACAGGTTTCTCTTTGAGTGTCTTGTTCTTCTCTGTCCATCCCCAGCATCTGTAAGCTACTTTTAGAGTGCAGCAGATGCCTAACCTCTTGAGTATGTAAAGAGAATCCATTAAACAACCGCTCTGCTACAGCTATGAAAAGAGGTTACTCTGATGCCTCAGAAAGTGTGTTTGGCAGTCATTGTTAACACAGAAGCATGACTGAGTATCTAGTGCAGAAAAAGCATCCCTCAGGAGAGAGCAAACCTGTGCTTAGAAAAGGAAGGTTTGGCTGTTAGGTAGGCTCTAGAGGACATTTCTTTTCCTCAAAACCTTCTCACTCCAGTCCTTCTACAGAAGCTTCATTCCATGAAAAAACCCTTTTCTCACTCTTCTCTGCTCTACCTGGGACACAATTCTTTGAAGTGGAGTAGGGGATGCAGAATACTAGTCTGTAATTCACATAGAACATGACTGGAAAAGAGTTAGAGCTGGATTCACTCAGCTCTGCCTTGTTGGACCCTGCATTAAGCATCAGGAGGATAAAAAGGCCAAAGGATGATCCAGGTTAGCAGAGCACTTGTGGAGGCAGTCAGGAGAGGAGTGCCAGCAGAGCCCTGCTGCCTGACCCTGTGAGCCAAGCCAGGCGGGGAACAGCAGCTAAACCAAGGCTTCAGTCTCCTTAGAACCAAACTGAGAGAGAATGGTCTGGTGAGGGATATCTGACTTGGATTTGCTCTTTGGGACTTCTGGTTATTGTGGAGTTAGACACTGGCATCTGACAGGATTGTCTGAAGAAGGTCACAGTAACCACATAAAAATATTTTCTTCTAATTGGCAACTTAATGGTATTTTGTCATTAGCCTGGGGCAATGTGGCTCATTGTGTGCGAGTCCAGACAGATATAAATCACGTTTTGTTCTGCCTGTGAGAGAAACCTTAAAAATTTGAGAAATTAATTCCCCTTTGAGCTGAAGGATAATTGGATAACAGAGCCTGTTGTTAAGATAATAACTGCAGATCTGCTGCCCTTGGCATTTCTGCACAATACCTTACAGACCTTCCTTCTTGGCAGCTTCTGAGAGCACCAGTCTTTGATTCCTGCCCCTTTCTGTCCTCTGCACAGGGAGGCCAAGTACTCAGTGGTCAACAGTGCTCAACCTTGGCAGTGGATAATCATTGTGGAGTCCTTCAAAGCCAAAGAAATATTTTAGTTTAGCTCATAGTTTGGAAGGTTAACAGATGGGTTGAAAGATCTGATCTACAGTTTTCAAAAATAACGTCCATTAAATCTTAGAATGTGAGTTTTGGTTTAATACCCATGGGAAATGGTCTTTGATTATTGTAGTTGCTGGGAGCTGGCAAGTTCACATGTGACTGGGGAAGCAGAAAAGGAGTGAGAACAGGCAAAATCACTGATCTGGAACCAGAACATGGGGGCCTTACTGAGCTTTGAGAAAATGCTTGGTGCCAAAGGAGCTCCACCACTGCCTCCATGAGCAACATGCTGATTCCTTGTGCTTCTTGCTTACCCTCCCTGGGAGATGGGAAGGATGGGGAATGCTGGCCTTTAAACCAGTTCAGTTCTCAAACTCACTCTTTACCTCTTTCTCCTGAACTGTCTCATCTGCCTTAGAGTAATAAACTCATTCTTAAGTAAAATAAAGGAGAAAAAACACTTAATAGCCCACAAGTGATTGATCATCTGGAATCGATCAAAATTACATTCAACATGAAATTGCATCCGGTGTTTACAAGTAGTGATAAGTGATAGGTAATATACAGCAAAAATATCATAAAAACACACCGCAAAACAAAATGTATTTGCCAAAATGCAAGATCAGTAAACCGGCAAAACAGTAATAATTTTTCATGTTATAAAGAGGCATCAACCTTCTTCATTTCTTATGAAGTTCTTATCATCAAGCGTTTTCTTTTTTTTTTTTTTCTTTTTAACATAGAAAAGAACAGGGTTCTATAGACCAGCACCTGACCTTACAGTCCCACAGCCCACATTTATTCAAAAACATACTAAACAGATTTTTCAGACTTTGTTTGAAGTGGAAGTGACTTGCATGATGTTTTCTGTGATACTGCATTGTGGGAAGTCTAAACATGCAAAGTGTGATGTGAGTAATCCATACGATAATTTGTAGGCCTAGCCTGGACATAGCCGGAATTCTATGAGCAGTCTGTGGGAAAATACAGAAGTTGTGCTGATAACAAGCTCTGCAGCTAAAAACAAAGAGTATCTTGTGCCAGAATTAAGGAGGAGCTTTAGGAAAAAATAGTGTTCTCATAGCTCATGGTTACCT
>JAWMRA010000001.1:41668686-41705401 GCA_035584735.1 Pseudotriccus pelzelni | reverse complement strand
TTTATGCTTAGAACAGTACACCCTGGAGATCTTTCAGCAGGGTATTTCCAGAGGAGTCCCAAATACTTGCGTTCCTTAGCTGTGTGGTCAGTGTGTAACCCAGCTTCCCCAAACCCACCTTGCCTAAGTGATTCATGGACCAACTTCTCTAGGGGAGGTGTGGGGATAACACAACACAGTAGCCATGAGGTGTTAAGAGAACCAAGCTTTGCCAGGTGACATGAGTGCGTGGTACCAAGCAGGAGAGTTTTACCTACATCTTCACAAAGGGCTACCTTCCTAATGCTTCATCCTTGCACTTTACTGCCTCTCATTCTGCAGGGAGACTGAGGAATGATGGACGTCTGTACAAGTACTCTTGTTGGAAAGGTTGGCCTGAGCCTGTTGGCTGTATGGTCTTTGCCCTAAAGGGAGCTGGGTACATTTGCATCATGTGACACTCTCCCCTGTGAGCATGGTGTACTCACTGAACAACTTCAGACTTGTTTAGTTTTGTTCGAAGAAAAACCTTTGCTCTCACAATAAGACAGCTCTTTTTGCAATTAAAGCAAAGTCCATGATTTTCCCCCTCCTGGTTTTCCCCCTCCTGGTTTTCCTATAGTACAAATTTTCCATCTTGTCTTTCCAGGCTGTTGTTTCTCAAGGGGTGGCCTGTGGATCTTTAGGGATCCATAAAATGCATGGAGCAGTGTTGGAGGTTTAAGAGTATAAGGTGTAATGTGAATAATCCACACAGCACTATGTAGGCCTCAGTTAGGTCTGGCTCTGACATAGCCAGAATTCTATGAGCAGACTGTGGGAAAGCTCAGAAGCAGTGATAACAGGCTGCAGGACTGAAAACAAAGAGGAATCTATGCCGAAAATAAGGTGGGGTTTTAGGTGAAAAACAATGTCCTCATATCGCAGGAAAACCTGTAAGTATCCAATGGGAGTATGTTAGCAGTGCATGCTTGGCTCGTGAATAAGAGCCAGAACCAATAGTTTTAGAGTGATCACACGCCGAGGGGTAGTGAAAGTGTATAAAAGACTGGGTAATGTAAATAAAAGTGGACCACTGCGTAAATCATATTGATTTGTCTGAGTGCAAGTGTGTACCTGGAGCTCCTCGCCAACACTGCATGACTTAGTGTCAAAACTTACAAATATCAGGAGGAGTATTCATATTTTCCTGTAAGATTAAGCAGCTACATTTTCTAGTATGTAAGAGTTCTGGAACTCTGAAGCTACTGGAACTGAAATTTTGAAGGAAGCTTCTGTCTGGCATTGAAGTTTACCTGAACTTTTCAGAAGTACATTTTGGGGGCTAGGGGTGGGAATAATATGGTGCCAGGCTCTGCTAAAACAACTCAGGTAAGCTTTGTTTTGAAATTGTTTCTCAACTCTGTACTTCAAAGTAGGAGTGCCTTATTGAGCTAAGTGATTCCCTTTGTGCTGCCAGTACCAACTCACATTTGCCCACACTTTGCAGTTTTCAAAACCTGTATTTATATATACCAATATTTGTCTGCTCAGTTGATGCTACCTAGAGCTGGTTGCTAAACTCTTCAGAAATTTTGTATAAATACAGCAGAGAGCTTACCAGTATCCACAGGAGAAGTGGTGCTAGTTAAGAAAAGTGGTTTTGTGGTGTGGGGAAGACTTAAATGGAGATTGCCTAAGTGAAAAATGGGCACTGTGGAAATGGAGGAAGAAGCAGGATATACTCACAAGAATAGACAACCTGATAACTGAATTTTGGTTTAGAAACTTAAGAGTTGACAAGAGGATATTAAAGGTGGATGGATAAAGGCATCAGAAAACTAGAAGTAGAAGCTGGTTGGACAGAGGTTCTGTGATAATTAGAATGATGGGACTAAAAGCCAGAAATAGCCAGGGAAAGAAAGGTGAGGTTCAAATGGAGGCTAAGGATGAAGCTAGAGGATAAGGCAAATACTTGGGCATGAGTTAAAGCTTGAGGAATTTTGTTGTCAGCTGTTAACTGCTGCTTCCTTGTCTTTTGGGAAAGCTATAGGAAAAGTTTATGACTGCTAAGTTTCTACAGATGACTTGTCCAGTGCCTAGTTTAGCCTTTGCCTGCATGTAACAATATCCCTGTGTCCTCCAGCACCTCAGCAAACACGTAAGATGAAGTAGGTCCAGGATGGTTCCCTTGAATGCAAGATTTCCCAGAGAGAATCTGGCTAATATGGGCTTTCTACAGAGGCAGCAGTGGATATTTTATGCAGTTACCCTTTCAGCCTGAGAGGAGGGGAAACTGCTGGAAAGGTGACTTACTTACAGCTCCCTCTACAGTACAACAAAGAAGTGACATCCAGGGCTTCTGGCAATCTTTCTAACCTTGGAAGAGAGCAAGTATTTCCCAGTTGTTTCCAAATTATTTCATTCATGTGCTGATAAACATTTCAGGTCAATAGCTGAGTTACAGAAGAGATGTAGTCAGGGGCTTGGGGGGCTATTTGTCATTTTTTGTAACCAAAGAGAAAACGATTCATCCACAATATGTTTTCCTTTTCTCTGTTACTCAGCTATGTTCTAGAACTGCTTCTTTCTCTCACACTTTTACCCCTTCATAATGCATAAAACATTCCCGTTATCTCTGCATAGTGCCCTTATAAGACAGATTCCCTCTCCTCTATAGTAAAATGCTAAATCCACTAGAGGGGGCATCTATCCTACCCGATCTTTGCCATACTGAAAGTCCCTCGTGTTTCCCTTGGCTTTTCAGACTCCCTCTTTCCTCCCACATGACTACCCACCCTACCCCACAGCTCGATAAGGTCCTAATGGGGCCCCTTCACTGAAATCTTACCCTACATAAATGTTTCCGTGTGAACAAATATTTACAAAATCCATTACCTATGTGGTGTTTATCACAATCGTTTTTAAGCTCTATGGGAAAGGCCATTTTTCATCCAGATGCTTCCCTTCCCCTTTAACAACACTAATATTGTAGAGGAAAGATCTGAGCTTCCTGCAAGATTTTTGTTATACTCTATTGGTCTTTCAATAAATTAAGTTAAAAAAAACACAAACTCCTAAATTATATATAAGCTGTCCATATAGACAACTGAGTTACAGAATAAAGAAATGGATTAGCATGTACTGCAGTAATGGGTGTATCTTAAGGACTGAAGACATTCATGTATAAATGTCCCTTTAAACTTTGGGGCGATGGCACCAGGCCAGTGTTGTTACAAGACTGTAACAATACTTTTGAACTATCCTAGCATTACGGGCTGCAGCAAGATTTTTTCTACCTCCTATTGCTGTGCAGCATGTCAGAGTAGAAGCTTTGTATGTGGCTTCCCACACCAGTGCTAGAGGCTGCTGCATCTCCCTCAGAGGGGGTGGAATTGTGGTGCATGCCTATGCAGAGCTCACAACCTGCTTCAGTTTAGAAAGCGCCATGCTAACATAAAATAGTATTGCTGTTTCCCACCTCAATATAAACTGTCGACAAAATGCAAAAGGTTGAAAGAAATACCAGAAATACCAAACCCCATCAGTATTCAGCTCTCCCCACACCCATTATGTTAGTTTAGAAATTCAGGAAAGCAATAAAAGAGAATTGAAAACAGAGCTTGCTTATAGAGCCCTAGCAGAACCCGTGGTCTGGGGTTTACCACATCCCCCAAGGCCAGAGGAGGATTGATCTATACAGTATAGTTCAAATGATTATTTGTCAAATGTGATTTCCCTAATGGACCTACCAGAACTAACATTTTCCATAGTTTGATAGATCATCGTTTCCTGTTGTTCATACTCATTTTTCTTCTACTCACTTCTGCAGGTCTGTTGCGTCTCAGGTGACACTTCACCATAATTCAAAAAAATTTTTGTTGCAGCTTTTTGTCTGAAAATATTACAGAATTTTATCTTTCATACAACATTTTTTCTCTATAAACCTAACTTGGGAAAAAAAACCATTCTGTGCAGCACATATCCTAGTCTAGGTCCTTCCACCAAGAACACCAGATGTCCAAAGTTTTTAGGAAAAGCACTTTAATATACCTCTGCAAGTTGAACCGATCTGGAGTTTTCCAGTGTTAAACTTATTTGAATAAAAGTGTAAGCTACCATACATTTAGTTCCTTCTAAAGTATGGCTCCCATGGCAGCAAAGACTGTCCTGTTAGGGGTATCTGATGAAGCAGAGAGTGCTGAGTGACTTCAGGTGATGGCCCTGGGTATTTGGGCAACTACAACTCTACTACTAATTTCTGTGATAGGAAAGACCAAAATGACTCCAAATTAACCAAAGGTCTCCATAAGCAGTTGAATCCAAACCCTGATTACAGAAGAAACAATGTGAAGAACAGGTTAGCTTATGTGTTAATGTGGCAGGAACAATCCATGCATTGCACCCAGAAACTTCGTTTTTTCTTTCCTGTACTGCTCAGAGGTGAGAAGACAGTGTCACAATGGTGTGAGCAGAAGCCAACAGGAGCAGTAACTGTTCCCCTACTATTGATCGGGTCTCATTATGTTCCCAGTAGCATTATCCCTCCCCAAAATGGATGAGAACCATTCAGTAAGGCACACAGGCTCCTACTGTTTCTTACTAAAATACAATAGGAAAATACCTGGTATGAGAATGTGAGACATTTGTCTAGTCTTTTACCTCATATCGCATATTCAAGCTCGGTAGGCTGAGACCAGCCTGGAAGAGGCGCAGATGAAGGGAAGTTAAGAGCCTGGCTTTTGAAATACATTGTTTTATACTGAATTTTTGAAAGATAGTAAAGACATTGTATAGCATAAAATGTTTTGAAACAAATATGTTCAAAATTAGCTCTTAAAGTGCAGCCAAACTAACTCAGAATGTATTAGACTGGAGCATGAAATGTGATTAAGAGCAAATGGCATGTGATAAATTGAATATACAAAACTAAATGAGATGCCATGATCAAATGGGAGCAATTGTATTGTATGGAAAGAAGATACGCAATTGGAGATGATAAATACTAATCTGAGTATACAGCACTGAAACACTGACATCACCCAGCAGATAAAAATAATGGTATGTGCTAAAGCAAAGGACAGAAGGGAAGCAAATAGACTCTGATTGATACAAAGGCACAAGTTGAACACGAAGGCCTATCAGGCATGCCATATCTATTAAGATACTAATGAAAAAAAAGTGTGGTCTAAAAGCTGTGTATCTACCTCAGGCTTCCAAAACAGTTTCGCCCTTAAATTTTTAAAGAGGCAAAATTTCAAAGAATACATGTAGATGAAGCCTGAACCTGGTAAACTGATACTATGATTTCTTAGAAAAATTTGATCCAGCCACAATGCACTGAAGAACAAAGAGCAATATGGTGGCAAGATATGACTTCATTAACTCTATTCTGATCAAAAGGCTTTTGTAAAGATGTTTTTCTAACATTATGAAGCATATATGACAGTTTAGCTGAAAAAATGAACTTTATTATCAGCTACAGAAAATGCAGAAGCCAAAGCAAAAACCCTCTTCTGACTGCTTTGAAAAATTACAATCTTGTAGTCATGAAAACAGCATTTTTATTTCTACAAAAAGAGGGATGAAGAAAGTTTGACACCTACTGCTAGTTCAGCAGGCAGTGCAGCCTGTGTCATACTTGTGTGCATTCTTTCTGCATTCACAGAATGATATTTTCCTGTTCGTAAAGATTTTAACAGATTTCTCCTCCTCTGAACTGCATTAGAAGCTGTAGTGCACAGACACATGGGTAAGGCCTTTGCAGACAGACCTGTGATCCCTTTCCCTGTAGCCTGGGAAGGCCAGCTCCCTGCTGAATATGACTGCTGAATATGACAGCTAATAAATCCCTAAATCTTAGTCTGAAGATTTGCAGATCAACAATGAGGAGCAAAAAATATACAGGATTTGAAGATAAAACTTGTCAAAACTCTTCAGAAAACTATCCGAACTATCGAACACATCAATCAAAAGCTTTTTGGTTTTTTTTCTCTTTCACTGCTTTGAAAATGATAGAATAAGGGGACATATGATGTGACTGTGGAGCAGGTTCTCCCTGCAGTAAAACCATCTTTTATCCTGGAGGCCACAGGTGCCATGACTATCAGTGAAGAGTCTACCCCACCGTTTTTTAATTCCCAAGCAGTAATGTTTCCAATCCCCTGCTGAGAATGTTGTTAGGATGGTAATCTAAGGCTTACTAAACTTTACTTCTACGTACACATCAATCTCCTGAGTGTCTGCCTCCTTTTAATAACAATCATCGATCCAGCTTTCGGTAACAATGCAGATCAACCTGCAAATAAAAAAAAAAGTTACTAACCCCTGCTCCACTCGCTGGCAAAGCTTTGACCACTGTGGGAGGCCAGTGGAATGAGCTCATTACAATGCACGAGCCCAAGCCAATCTACAGTACAGGGGAGAGGCGTAATCAGTTTTACCTTCTCATTGTAATGCTTAATAAAAATAGATAATAAAGCATTTGGAGTACTGTTGAAGCAAAATGCTGGTTAAAATGAACCTGATAATAAAAGGCTCAGTGGGCTTTCTTGAATCAAGTGGCAGCCTCAAGCAATCAAAAAGAATTTCCCAAGAGCTTGCTTAATAAAGGAATAAAAGGAAACATTTGCTTCACATGGCTCATTCTCCTCATCTTCTGTGGTTGAACTGTATTTGTGCTTGAGACCCATAGTGATGCCTTCCAGCCCTTACAGAGTAATAATATCCTATGACCCTTTGTCAGGGCAAGCTGCTCGGGTTGCAAGCACAGAAACCACCTCTGTTTCTCAGATGTCCAGAAGAACCTTAAGAAACCTTCTAGTTAAGCATGAAGAGAGGAGTAAGGAGTGAACCTTGTTTCTCTCAGTTCTAAGTGGCAGGAATATCACCTATGGATGGTGATGGACAATAACTGAAAATGCAGGGCAATGTGCAGTTGGATATACAATGTGAGTGATGTGCATTTGAAGGACACATGGCTAGGAGAAACTCAGGATTAAAAAGTATTAAAAATGCATAAGCACTGTATTTTCCACATTCCTTTAGCCATCTCTCAAGTCTCAAAATTTGGAGGGCCATTGCACAATGTAAACAACGTATTTTTCTTGTTCTTTTGTTTTACTCAACCATTCTGTGTTTATGTCCTGTGCTTTTCGCAGTGCCACCTGACTAGGAGTGGATAGTGGGTCCCACCTATAAATGGCAGGTTGAAGAGACCATCAACCCAGGCCCACCAGGGAAGGTCTACCTTTCAATCAAATACTATGCTTTGTCAGACATTGAAACTTCCAGCAGACACAGACTTTGGCATTAATCACATTATATAAGGTAAATTTTGTATTTCAGTGAGGAGAAAGCTTTTTTAGTTTGAAAGGAAACGCCTGATCTATATTCCATTGAAATAAATGAAAATGCTTCCCTTAACTTTAAAACGGAAAATGGATTGGGTTTTTAATTCATTATATGATTTCAGACGTAAAGTAAGTCTGATAAATCTTCTATTTACCTGCAGTACTGAAAATTGTCAGGACATGTTATGTACTGCAAGGACAGGTGGCACAGTGTAAGGTAGTATGTTCCACAGCCCGTGGGGTGGGAAGAGGAACCTTCTGATGATGCTTCAGAGAAAAACTTGCAGACCTCCAACACTCCAGCCTTCACCAACTATAGCCATGATGAACTGTCACTGCGGTTTGCTTTTTTCCCCCTAAATGCAACATTTATACCCATACAACCTCTTCCTTTAAAAAAATTCCTTTTCTCTTTTTCTTACTCTGTATCTCACGTCTGCCAATTGACAGTAATAAATTGATGAAATCCATCTAGGTTTTCTTTCAGGATTATCAGAATCTGTTTTGAAGAGGCAGAGTCAGGAAGAAAGGAAGATGCATCTGTTTATACATTCCAGTCTTGTGACAAAGTAAAATATTTAGCAGTTTGCTAATGAAGGTGGAAAATGGAATGTGTTCTGCAAAACAAAGCAATCCTTTGAGAATCTGCTTAATGAGATGAAGGTTAATCGATGACAGTTTGTGGTTTAAAGTCCCAAACTACCTGCATGGAGGAAAAGATACAAAGAAGAAAGAAGTTAAACATTTTCTCTTCTTTCCTCTAGCTCCCCCCCTTTTTTACCTTTTTAAGAACAGAAGAGGGGAGAAGATAAGCACCAGGTCCAAAAATAGCAGAAAAATAAGATACACACTTACATAAAGAAAGGAGCTGTTCTCATTTGACACATTGTAGGGAAAAAAACGTACACAATTTGCAATGGTAAGCTACAAATCAGTTTGCTGTAGTTGTTTAATAATCCAATGCATTATATTTAACAGCCTGACAGTATGAACCCATACAGCCACATAAGTATTATTCAGTTCAATTGAATTTAAATAGAAGGGCTAAATACAGTCAACATTTTCTCCAGGTGAAATAACAGAGTAAATGTAAATAAGACAAATATGGATACAACTCACTGGCCTGAACTGGCTTGTAGATTGAATCAAGGACAGAAACAGCCTATGTGTGTGTGCTACTTATTTGAATACTTAGAGCAAAATTTAGAAGCATTACATAGGCTAAAAAGCCACAGGAGCCTAGACTATATAAGCTTCACAGGCATATTGTCTTTTCCTTAGTGAGTGATAGATTTTTGAAGCTAGGAAGTATTCAAGATTGAAAAAGTCACTAAATCCACTATCTCTATAAAGTTCATAAAAGACAATTTTGCACATATTGTTCTTAAATTGCACTTTCGTTTTAACAAACCACTTCCAGGAAAAATTTACCACGCAATTCCACAGTTCATAGATGCTACAAAAAAAGAAGGACTCTTCCACCATCCCATACTGCCTCTCTGTTGAGGTTCATACAAAACACCGATATCTACCTCACAATGAAGGATCATTAAAAGGCCCTTGAAAACTGTGTGAAATTATCATGATACAATGTGTGTAGAAGGTATTTTATACTTTTAAACTCCTTGTGCCTAAAACCTTAATTATGGCAACTGGCCAGTTCTGGACTTCCCAGTTTTTTAGTGTGTCGTGCTCTTTGAAACTAAATGGAACTAATGGTCCCCTGTGTATCTGTCACTGAATAACCTTACTACCTTTTATAATAAATAGTTTAATCAAAAAGTGAACACTGACTTTCAGTGTACGACACAGTTCATGATAAATTGATTACTTAATAAGTACTGCTAGTGTATGACCCCGACACATCTGTGTTTCCCACTGTCCTGGTTATCTTCGTTCCATGTGTTCCTACAGTGTGTAATTTCTTTGTTAAGAAAGAGCAGGTGTCTCAGCTTGATATGTTTAACACTTCCTAACTAAGCTCACAGAACAGGAAAGCTGAAATGTGCAAATACGTCCTCTGCTTTTTGTCTGATTAGGGTGTATCAGAGGGAGTGGATCCAGCACACAGAGGAAGACATTATGTTTTAAGGATGGTTTTTGATACGTTCTATGTTGTTTGTTTATTAGAAATAATTCCTATGAATTATCCACATTCAAAGCCAGCAATTGCTACTTAATTATGATGCTATCAGTGCTGAACGAAGAATGACTTGATGGAAAACAAAATCCTTCATACAAGTTATCAGCCTGAATAACAATTCCAAATAATTAGAATCACAGACTGCAACAGCATGCAGATGGTGCTGCAAAGCCAGCTATCTACAATCAGTCCAATCAATATGGTTTTATCTTGGGAAGGGTGTTATTCAAAGCCATACAGAAAGGCCACCATGCTTCCATTTTTTATGAGCTTCTCTTTCCTTAAATGACTGTTGAGAGGTCTTTTTACTTTAACCTTATCATTTTCCCTGTACATGGCATAAATGATGTTCAGAAAGGTATGTTCAGGTTCTAATATATCATGTGACAAATGAACAGAGACAAAGAAGAAAGACAAAACCCACAGACTAATTGATAGGACTCAAAATTCCCATTAATTTTGACACAATGAGGAGGCTAAGTTCATAATTAAAAAAAAAAAAAAAAGAAACAACATAGGAAAAGCAAAGTTAAGGTTTCCTTGGCAACCTTACTTTGACTCTTTCCATGACTTAAAAGATGGTGTTACATTCTTTTGCTCAGGCAATTCTTATCCGACATTTGATTTTTCCTCCCACTTTAGTGTACAGTTACTATCCTCTACTTACTGTTTAGTCACTTTATTGAGTCAAATAAAGCTGGCTTTTAGAAATTCAGACTGAAGGAAAGGTCAACAATTTAATTTTCACAGAGAAATAAAAGCAACTTTTTAAATATTTTGACTATTATTAATTTACTATTATTATTAATCATCATCATCATCATCATCTATATTTTTTCCTCTATTCTGTGAAGAGTCATGAATGTCTGCAAGACTGCTGCATAGCCCCCAGAAACCTAAACCAAGACTAAAACTAGTGCTTCATCCAGTTTTGCTCAAAAGCTGTTCTCAAGGACTTGAATGCTGGTCATGCAAGCAGTTGAATGGCGATATTATTTCATTTCCAGAGTGCTCTTAAGAGCACTGATGGTCCATAAAATTTCATATAGTCAGCACAAAGCAATAGGGAAGGTCTATAAGTCTTATGTTTACACTGGAGAATCGGGGACCACTCTGGGGCCAGAAACAGCTACTTGGTAGTGGAGGGGAGGGAGACATGAATGGTGAACAAAACAGTGAAAGGGGGCTCCTCCTCATCTCCTTGTGACAGTCTCTGTATTTCTGCACAGCCATAAATGTTCAGACCTTTCCTTTCTGTACCTCCTCCTGACCAAGGGCACTGCAGCAACTGCACTTGGTCAAGTCTGGCTGCCAGAGACAAGCTTGGCAAATTTCATTGTTCAGTGAAAAGGAAAAGCCATGTTCCCCATGAGTGAAATCCAGACCTGCTGTAATACAGCTCACTTCAGCCAAGCTCTGTTCTAGGACTAGAGCTAAATGAAACAAGACAGACGGAATAAAAAAAAAAATAAAAAATTATGTCTTTTATTGCAACTCTAGTGAAAACTGCTTTAAGATCTGTACAAATTTCCTATACTGTGTGTGACACAGGCAGTGCTCTCTAGCCCTGCTCTTGATTCAGTTTTTCTTTTTTATGCTTTCATAAAGAATTAGTTCAAACATGCATATATATTGACATAATTTTGGGTTGTCATGGCAATGCTGCTATACCAGAAATAAATGCAGTGCGAAAGTATAGTGTAATTATAATCAGAACTGAGATTCAAAAGGTAATATTTCTGAGACAACTTTAAGTCAATACAATGCAGGTACCTTATTTTTATGCATTTTAGGAGATCTTATTTTTATAGCAGATCTTTAAGAAGAAAGGCTCACTGAAGTCAATCAGATTCTCAGTTCTCACCGTTGATTTTAGCAATTGTTCTTTCAGAAGTGTACATTCATTTTGCTTTGAACCTATGCCTGGCAAAACACAAAAAGCAGACTTATTCCTTTCAGTATTTGCCCTTCTGATGTTTTCTTAGTTTCAGGCTGCGGCAAATGAGAATCAGTGTGGATGCAGGTGAAGCGGGGGCTTTCTTACAGTTGGTCTGTAAGTTCCCATCTTGCAAACAATGGCTGTAACCTTCATCTACACACCAGTGTATATAAAGGAAGATGTGTGGGGAGGAGGAGGAGAGGGATGAAGACTAAATCATTTACAGTCTCCTCCATGCTGCCTTTGAAAGAACAATAAGAAACACAGATGAAGGGATGGGGGAAACTGTGGCAAAGCATGCACAGAACATCACGGAGCAGGGGAGGGGGACATGTAGTTAATACGCCCTAAGGCAGCAGGACTCATGTCATAGAATATCTTTTAAATAGTGTCATGATTTGGAAGGTAGGGGGAACTTCAGTAAGGTACTTGAATTTTTGAGCATTAATAAAAGGCTGACCTTGATAATACAGCTTCAAGATAGAAGGTTGTCTTTCTTGTTACAGTAAGTCAGTCTCTTGCAACTATTTCTACTGAGATGTCTGAACATCAGCGATTCTTCTGCTGTCAGTCTGAAGACCCTTCAATACTTTTATAAAGAACACTTTTTCTCCTGGAAAAAGCCTACTATTTGATACCTTTACCAAAGCTAAGAAATAGTTCTTTGTCTTTATTTCAACCACTTCATTTCAAAAAAATTACTTATATTTCTTTTTCTGTCATCAGTAAAAAGAAAAATCAGGGTATTTGTATACCTTAGTTGCAGATACATCTGGAAATAAGTGTGAATTTCACTTAAATATTATAACTGCATGCAGAATGTCAGTTTCTAGTATAGGTGTGCTATCTAAATGGCAGTTTTCTATCATAGGTTATGGTATGTCATAAAATAAGACCCAATGCCCTTGACCTTCATTATAACCTTTAATTTGCTTACACTGCACATGGTACTTGAAGTGAGGCTGCACCAATGCTGAATACAATGGGATGATCCCCCCTTTGCCTGGGTGGTGATACTATGTTTGATGCACCCTGGGATGGGATTTGCCCTCCTGGCTGCCAGGGCTCACTGGTGACTCACACTGAGCTGCTGCCAACCAGCACGCCCAGATCTCTCTCAGTAGGGCTGCTCTCCAGCCACTCCTCTCCCAGTTTGTACTTGTACCTGGTGTTACTCTGTCATAGGTGCAGGATCTGGCATTTAGATGGTTACATTTCACTGCTGACACAGGAGGCACTAAACACCAAGGTTTCTCCAAACATCTCCTACTGCACTGAGCACTCACAGCCCTTAAGGAGTCACAGGAAAGAGCAGTTAGCCTTTTGCTTTTTTAAGTCAGTTCACATTTCATACACACATACACACACATGCACATATATATTCATATATATATATATACAAACATATATATATGAGTGCATGTGTGTGATTTCTACCATCATATATTTTTAATATTTTAATAAATATATGGAATATTATATAATAGATACATAACATAGGTATTTATGATGCATAAGAAATAAAATAATATCATACTAGCAGCATTCTTAAAAGGCACAGAGGAAGCTAAATAAGAAACACTTTCTGCTGACAGAAAGTAAAAAGGAAAATAACATATTCAGTAAGTGCATTATCATTTACAGGTGATTTTGATACATCAAATAGCAGAGTCAGTGTAGCAAGTTGGTATATCCAGAACAATCACTCAATGAGAAAGGTTTCCTAACAATAAGAGCATGGTTTTTGATTCAGGAATTTAATTTAATGAATATGATGTGGATAAAATGCTGCACAGTGTTCTGAAAATTGAGGGCTTGCTGTAAATGTTTTACTTTGCAGACAGATGATTCTGCCAAAGATGGTATGTCTGGTTTTCAAGGGGCAAAAGAAACTGAGTGGCAGGAAACTTTAACTTGTAGAATGGACACAGTATATTACCACAGTATGCTTTTCAGCAAGGAGGAAGAAGAGAGGAAATTAAAAACCTTTCAGACAGCTTGCAATGAAATGTAGGTAACTGAGACACAAAATTGTTTTCTCTTACACAGTGCATTTCTATTTAGGGGTCACTGGGAAGCAAGAAGGACCGGATACTTCCATGTCTCTGACACTAGCTGAGGAGGAAAATGGACTTGTAAAAGAGATATTACACTTCAGTGGCACACGGGCAAACAAACTGACTACTAATAAGGCCCTGGAATTCAGACTCCTGAAACAGTGAAACAGAGTAGTTTTCTTCATAAATAGCAATTAAAATATGACTTCACTGCTTTCATGGATCAGTTCTAAGTACTGCACTACTGCACAGTTCATTCCATATATAATTTATTTGAAAGTAAAACTATCAGATCTGCTACAAAAATTTTCACAGCCTACTCTTACTGAATGTCCACAATAAGATGTAATTTAGAAAAATAAACCAATCCAGACACAAAAAGCCTTACAAAATTGAGAATATGTACCAGTAATGTCAGGTAAAAGACAGGCATCAAGAATGCAGTAATTTTTCTAAAACAGTCATAATTTTTAAATGAAAAATTTAACATAATAAACTGTGTGAATTCACAACTGAGCAATTAAAGTAATTTAAGTGTATCATCTGAAGTTCTAGCAAGGAAAACAAATTGTAAAGGAATACAGTATTTGTTTTCAAAGGTAGTTAAGTCTAATATGGTATCACAAGCACTGAATTCAAAACCAATTTTTGTTATACAGTAATTTCCAACATCATTGAAATCTGAACGAAAGATAAAATAAAGATTAATAGGTGCAAGCACTGCTTCCTCCACACTGCTTGGCAGTCTTTTGGATGTTCCTTCAGTGTCACAGCCTTTGCTGTGTTCCTGCCATCCTCTTAAAAAAATCGTAAGTGGAATGGAATGATTTATTTGTACTTATCAACTCTAAGACCAGAAGTTGTTGTTCTAAATACCCTATCTAGTTTCCTTTATATGTAATCTATGTATGTATATTTTTCCCAGAAGCCAAATGAAAGAATTCTGTGTTCTTTTCAAGTCACCTAATCTCATTTAAAAGACTCCAATGCAATGGAAAATGTATCTCTTCTCTGTGTAATCTCTCCAATTGGAAATTAACTTCATTGCTAGGAAATTACATCCGATTTCAAGGTTGAATGTGTATGACTTCAGCTTTAAGATGCTGGTTCTTTTTATTTCTTAGCACATCAGAGAAAAGGAAACAACACCGCTGTGATTTAACTTTTTCCTTGATACTTTTACTACGCCACAATAAAATAATTTCTTACCTTTCTTATAATTTGTAATCATAATATGTGAAAACATAATACTGCAGGTATATCTTTAGAATCCCAGGTACTTACTCACTTTGTGATCCATCCCATCCTTTCCAGACAGGGGACTCCAGAACCAAGGGCAGCACTGCAGTACTGATATTCCTGGTGTGATGAACAGACCTGCACAGCCATTAGTCTGTGTGATGGACATGTGATGGACCTGTTCCCTTCCTTGGCCTGAGGGGAAAATTACTCCCAGCAACTCAGAGCCATTTCTGCTGCCTTGACTTTTTGACAGTGAGCTGCATTAGAGAGCAGCTGAAGAATATTAGTTATCAAGCCGGGAAAAGAAACAAGTGACTAAGCCCTATCCCCTAATACCGTAATGGGCAAAAGGGGACAAAGGGTTGTGAGGGTTTTAGTCTTGTCCATATAGACATAATGCATTCAAATAGCTAGGTGCTGTAGCTAATGCATTTAGAGGGGAAATGAGATATACGTCTTTAACAAGGAGGATTACTAACCACTGGAACCACTACCTAGAGATGCAGTGGATACTCCTGTGGGCATTAATTACTTGAAGCCATTTAAAAAAGGAGTGACTCCATCTTTCTTATGAATTACCTAGCCTAATTAATAGGTAAAATGTCTGGAGTACCTTTATAGAAAGGCTCCAAAATCAAAGTGCTCTTTTCTGACCTTCAAAATCATAACTCAGGGGAAAATATGATTGATAAACCCTATCCACCAGTAGTAAATGATCAGGCATCAGTTTACTGATGAGTTAGCGAGTAATAATGTAAAGCTTAACTGAACTAACAATAGGCTTGCAGATATTACACATCTTTACATGCACAAAAGCCCCCTGTAACAGGTATTGAAGTATAAAGGCTTGACAGCTTTTGGGTGAGAAGGGAAGCTCTGCTGAAGCATCCTGCTTAATGGGACAGAACAGGTCCCACAAGGGCTGAAGATGCCCCCAAAGTATATATATGGATATAACTGGTAGGTTTTAGTTCTGAATTTCGCTCAGCTTGGAGACCACAAAGCTGCATAGTATCCTGGCTGTAAACCTGAAGGAATGCAGTAGAGCATTCAGTTTCTTTCCTCTTGCTAAGTGAAGGAGGCATAAACCTGCTTCCTGGAAATTCACATAAATCCTGTTAAATAGTAACATTAACAACACAAACGAAAGCAGCTGTGAATTTACTAAGGTGATATAATAGGTTAAGATAGGAGAAGAAATGTTTGAAATTTGTCTTAAAAATTTCTTTAGGAGTCCAAAACCAGTATCTTAAAGAAACGTGGATTTTTAAAATTCTCTCATAGTTTGAGGTTTTTTTGTTTATTGGGACTCAGATTTGCAACTCTTTAGGTTGGGATTTTTTTCACTCAAAATTGGTGCAAACACAAGTAGGTTTGTTTCCTTGTGTTTCTGAAAAATCACGAGGTGCTTGATGAATCCTCTAGACATGAAATATGGCAGCTCAGTAGGTGGCTACAACTGATGTATTTTTCCTCTTGAAAAAAACATAAACTTGATTCCAGTATGAATAAAACACAGCTAAAATAGCATTTCAATTTTGCAAAGAGCAAGTTAGAATGAGATGATTCTTATCCCACTAATGAAGACATTTGGAAGAGGAACCAGAAAAAGAAGTACACTTTGTACACAGAGTTAAGTCTAGCAAACCTACTGTGGACTTAAGGAGGAGGCAGCAGAGGTTTGAAAGCTGCGTGTGGAGCATGCAGATGGCAAGTAACAGCAACGCCCTGCAGAGTTTCCTCTGTGGCTGTGGGAGTAGGATCCTCGATTACTGAAGGTGAGGATATTTCTGAATTGCTCTCCTGCACATCTTTCAGCTTTCCTGAGCCCAGGAAGGTAACAAACGAGTCTCCCTTGCCCATGTACACAGCCCACTGTCTCCAAAGAGAAACTCCAAGTAGATTTCCACTGCTCACTTTCTCTGCTACCTTCCAGCACGGGAAACATCACTAGCAAGAGTGAAAATAGGGCTTTTTTTATGGGTAGTGGATCACAGCAGCTGCCTAAAAGAGGTTGCTGAGTGAGGGGGTAATCTAATCTCCATGTGGCACACAGAGAGCTCATTGAAGGGGACACTTAAGTCTCATCACAAGCCAGTCTGGGAAAGACAGTGGGTAAGGGCAGGAACAATCCCTTAGTCCAATAAAGACTTTGCCACATCAACTCTTCTCACTTCCTGTGGTTTTGATTGTTATGTCACCTGTTTCCTCTTCTACTGCTTTTGTTTTTAACTCTCTCAAGATTGTTTATTAGTGCATTAAGTCACACTTTTTATCAGAGATACAGCTTTGTCCCTGGTTCCCAGGTTGGCAGCTGTCACACCAAGTTTTTTTGAGCCCACATACCACAGAATATGCACCAAAGCATGCAAGGCTTTGAAAGGGTCTTCCTTCAGGCCTCCAGAAATACCCTTCTTATTTGGTTTATGTAGGTTTGGCTTTGGACTACTAGCTATTTATAGACATATGAAATAACAGTCTAGATAATAATAGAAACTCTAATGGTTAATTTTAGGATGCTCCTTAGTACTGGGGGTCCTCCTATGTTCTGGGACAGATACAGGAATACCACTGGTCAGGGACTGCTGCCTACTGACTGTGGAATGGAGTGTAAATCACTACCAGGTACATCATTTAAGAATAAGTAGCTACATAAAGATTATTTGTGAATTTTGACAGGGCTGTCAAGCCAAGTGGAAAACTACAATTTTTTAGTGTCAAAGAAATAAGAAGGCTTATTCTCTGCTTGAAGGTACTTGGTGAAAATGTGTAAAAATCTACCTTCCAAGAAAAATCTTTTGGCAAAATTACAGATTCTTAATACAAGCTCCATTTATTTGTTCACAGACTTGAAGTTTTACAGGCAGAGTTATAAATTCATAATAGTTTTCCTGAGTGCTGATATTTTCCATTTGGGAATGTGAGTGAAATTAAAGGTGTTCACAGTCACAGTTACCATTGTATATTTATAAGAAGGGCTCAGCGTTATGACAGCATTTGCATATAAAAATCCAAGATACCTGCATATTCCTTAAGTACCTAATTGATTGGGTGTCTTTATTTTGCATTCAAATATGTTTTAATCTTGGTTGAAAATTCCCTATGAAATTTACTATTTCTGACCAAATTTCAAAAACAAAATTACTGCCTTTGTGCTTGTATTAATAACACATATGATGCAGTTTAGATGCAATCAAACATTTAAGCTAATGTTAAAGGGAAAACAAGCAAAAACCTAACATGAAATCTGGATAGTATGTCACAAAAGTGCAATACATTGAAGACCATGGGGAGAGTAAAGGGCTAAGAGGCCAGTGGCTTAAAAATATTATTCAGATTTTCAGGTAGGGAATTGGGGTTTTATAGCTGATATTCCATGGTCTCTAACAACAGCCTTGGTTCTTTTCTTTCCAGTCAATCAGCGATGAGACAGGCAATGTATTAGATCCCTAGACGACACTTCTCAACAATAACTGCCTGACACTACTTCTACCTGCTCTGAAGCCTGAGTACCAGAGGCATTAGAAGAGGTCATATAACACTGAAAGAGAAAGAACGACTCACGCCGTTTCCTGCCAACGAGTCAGTTTGAGTCCCACAGTCTGCTATTTGCCTGGACCTTCCTTAGCCCTAACTCAGAATGATTAAGTTCCTGGTATGAGTACTGCAGCACTGTAAAAGATTGTGGAGTGCCACATAAATGATGTTACCTACACCTTCTTGTCTCTAAAAGTCATTCAACATCCTTAGTCCTCTACATTCCTGTAGCATGAAACTGCTCAGACACAACCACAGTGCTAATCATAACACAATATGTCCAGAAACATAGGGAATCATTCCCCACTGTGGAAGACAATATAACACAAAAATCCCCTCCTTCTGTCCACAGGGCAAAATTAATATCCAGTAAGCTACTACCTGTCAAGACTGCTATGTTCTTCATTTCTAACCCTCACGTCAGGCAAAGCTTTCAACCAGGATAGTAAATTTCTCCTATAGATAGGACAGGGAATTGAATTTATTTCTTTGCTAGGTTTTCCAGGGCCTTGTATGTCAGGGCTACGTTCACTTTAGTCTGGAAATTTACTATAGGCTGAGGTTAAGGTTAGCAATCCAGGTTCCTAATGAATTCTGGGATATTTGATATGTTAGACATTATTTTTGATTTTTTTTTTTATTCTTTTGCCAGTTCCTCAGTGACTGAGAAGGGTTTAAAGCCGAATAAGTGGAAAATCAATGTAACTGAAAATCCAGCAATTGTCCAGATTAAACTGTTGGAGGATAAAGCAACAACATTATTGAAATTACTTTATTATTAATTCACTTGGTTTACTCATAGCAAAGAATTAATGTAGTTAAAAATACAGAATTTTTATAATCTAATCAAATCATCCTGTGTCAATTATAGACATACTTTATATTTCATGTTTCACAGATGCAAAAATAATTTAAACACTTCAGGCTGCAGATCAGTGCTTTGTTATATTCAGAAACATTTTGCTTATATTCACTAAAATGTATTATTTTCTAAATCTGCAAATTTATCAAGTGTGAGAGCCACTGAGCAGTATCTAATACATATATACCCTACTGGATAATCTCCTTTATATTTGACATCTTCTTGTTAAAAAAGTAATAAACTAATTTAAATTTATCACAAAGTTCAATTTATTTGGTTGAAGAGAAATACTTTTATGTAAGTCAGTCACTGAAAATGATGAGATAGTTTATTGGAATGAATAGAATTTTGAAAACATGGATGAAACTGAGTTAGAGGCAATTACAATCCAGCTAATCTGAATAGACAGCACATCTACACAACAAATTCAGAGTAAATAACGTCTGTTCATCTTGCGGCTACTTTGCTAACGCAAACTTTTGAAAAATTAGTATTAGAATAGATTGTTTGAATAATTTGAATTTATCCTGCAAAAAAAGCTAAAGTCAGGTGAACAAAAGAAGAGTCATCACAGATCTTAAGGCTGTGTTTACACATGGCCCCAGCCCCATTCATACTGTCTCTAGACCTACATATTTGGGGGTATCCAGGGCAGATACCCAGATATCAGATGTGAGTCAGCCCAGAGCAAGACACAGAGTTACTTGGTTTGCCCATGGGCAGGACCACCCTAAGCATTAACTTAGGTTTGAAAGAGAGTTAGCTGCAAGATTACACTTTCCCGTGTGAATTGAGGAACATAGAGCTCTGTTAATTTATTGCTCTCCAAATAACACTGTTTCACATCTGGAGGCACACCCAAATGCAAAAATGCACAATTTCCGAGCAAACAGCCCGCCTCTTTTATATTAATCTCCAAAAGGAAAATTGTCATGGTATGTATCTGTTTCTAGTTATAAGTTTGTTGCTTACAAATAGCTATTTTTATTAGAAAAAAAAAATTAAAAAAACCAGATCTCCTTTCACACTATTTTTCAGCTGTAGAAAGTCACTGTACTGCATCTATACAGGAATTAAAAAACTTATTCTATCTTCTACACCTGGTGGGTGACTAAGGAAAGGCATTTTACCTGTATATGCTTCATTTTATTCCTCCACAAATGGAAATAAAGACACTCTTCTTTTCCTTATAGAATCTTTAAAAATCTTGTAATAAAATGTTTAAGAAAACAGCCTGTTACTCCTAAACTGGTCATTCTGCACTATTTTCTGTAAGCAGTGCATGTGTTTGCAACAGACAACTGGAAGGAAGCTCTTTAATCAGTGAGTTCATCCCCCTGCTTGGATTGTATCATCATTGCATCATCTTTCTCAGAAAACAATTGAGCTTTACTTTGAAACTAGTTAGATGCTTTCTGTTGAAAGTCTCATTAATTGTGTGTAATAATGATGAAGTTTTTTTTTAAACTTTTATTATTTTGAGCCTAAATGCATTGCTACTCAGAATATATCCATATCCATGGTGGGGTGGGGGGTATTGGAGGTTGGGGGTTTTGGCTTTTTTTTTTCCTCCCTGTAATGTTGTGCTGTGGTTTAAAAATGTGTTCATCCCTTAGCACATGCCACATCTTCCTTCAGGGGTGAACACAGGCATTTGCAGAACACCAGAGGAAGTCTCACAAAAGCCACAAAACCCATTATTACTTCTCAGAAAAGCTGTTAATAGCCTTTTTATGTGCACTGAACTGCAGTCTGCTATGCAGGTAAAATAGGCTAGTAGCCTCTCCCAAAATGTCTTAGGAACACCTTCACTTTTTTTCCCCGCTTCCTTGTGGTATCTCAGAAGATACCTGTGCTCACATAACCATTCCTATGCCTCATTCAGCTTCAGCTGATGAATTCTTTATTACTGCAGAAATCTTCCTATGAGTCCTTAAGCACACAGTCTTCCATTTCATACACCATTAAATTTAATCCCATTTCCATCACTGCAGTCCCCAATATCATGCTGTTCTTCCTGATCTGCCTATTTATTGACAAAGTCATGCTAGAAGAAAGTTTTATCATCACAGACTTGGGTTTGCACTAAGAAAATTAATGAAAATATTAATAAATTACTTGTATGAGCAATTTTTGAGGATCCTTACTGTTGCCTTTCTCTGGTGACTTACCCTCTGGAGAACAGAATTTTCATTTCGTCTTTGAGCAGTTCTCCTTCTACCTTCATTTAGTTACACTAATACATTACTCACATTACAATTCGCTCTCTTGTTCTTCATTCACACTGTGATTTTCTTAATGTAAAATGCCATCTATATTTAATTGAAGAAACAATTTTATTATATCACTGTTTCATCATTTTTTCCTTCAAAATTTGTTTCAAAGTTGTGCAATCTAATTCATCCTTCAAACTTTAACACTTGACTTGGACTTCCAGATTTTAATGAATCAGTTCTCCTAAAAATGCCTAAATTCACCACATGCAGGAGAGAAAAGCTGACATTTTAGAAACTCTTCAGAGAAAAAAACCTGTCTACATTACTAGGGTGTTAAAACACAGGCTTTCTAAAAGTCTTCATTTAAAAACTGTAAAAAAAGATTGTATGTCATTTTATATCTTTGACTTGTTTTTCTTATTTTCATTATTCTTAAAACTGTATTGGTGCTTTTTTTTTCTATAATTTCCCTCCATGTGAGAGTGGAATTCATCTCAGCTAATCTTATTTGTCCAAAGTATGTATGCCTAGTATAAGGCAGACTCTCCAAATTCCCTTACAGCGAAAAAAGAGACCAGAGCTTCTCTAAGTAGTCACCCCAAAGCATTGTTCAAGAGAACAATTGTGTGAGATGAATTAAATTTGGCTGTAACATATTTCTTTCCACCGACTAATAGGAAACTAGGCAATTATACTGAAACAAGATGCCTAAAGTTTAAACAGTTAAAGTTTATAATGGTTTAAATTAGGGAAGATTAATTGCGCCCTAAAAGATAGTTTTTTGTATTACCTAATGTTTCAGCAAATCAACTTTTTTTTTTATTTTTTTACTACCTTGGGTGTCTGATTTTGCACTACTATTCATACTGTCTCTCCCCTTGTTCTCTGTTTTGACTAACTTCCTTTTTTTTTTCTTAACAAGTTTTAATTGTTTGTGTGCAGATAGACTTCAGTGGTTTAGTACACTTCAGCTGTACTCCAGAGCTCTATGGTTCTGTCAGAATTATTAAAAAAAGGTCAAATCCATGGGAAAATATTGTAAGTATTCAAAAATCATGATCCTGGCTCAAAAAATCAGCCAGCTTCTATTTAAACTGAATAGATTAATAAGTAATAATAATTAATTATTTGAGAGTTATAATCTAATGATCTTTCTTCACAGCCTTATGGAAAATGTGAAACATTCAGAAATGCCAAAAAAGAAAGAGGCAGAGAGAAAGGCAGTGGCGATGCTTTTCTGACTACCAAAGCTAAAGCTTTAAATTCCTTGTTTCATGTTAAAACACTGAGTTATGGCAACACTGTTTGAGAATATTGTTACTTAGTTTTCCCTAGCCCTTTCTGTGGATGATAACATTGTCAAATAATCCTATATATATTTTTGTGAGTTCTTAAAATCTCCACTAATCTCATTTTGATTGGTTTAGGGTATACTACATTTCAGAGCACCTTATTCCAGCTGCTAGATATTTCCCCACATACAAACCTGTTTTCAGTTCTATTCTGAAGTAAACCTATTGTGTTGAGCTTCAGGTCTGCTTGTCTGTTGGAGCGTTTGACACAATGACACCTCCTCTGAAAATCCCATCGAAGTTCAGATCTTCATGCAATTTTCATACGTGCCTCAATCTGTTAAACTTCTTCAGAGTGCTGGAAGCATGAGTGTACCCGGGCTGGGTAATGAAGGAAGCCCTACTAAATTCCTTTTAACTGTCTGTCCTAACCCAGGTGATTGCTAAGAAAAGAACAGCAAATAATTATTTGAAAAATGAGATACAATCATGGGTTCTTCAAGAATGTAAGAAAAACATAACCTGATGGGTGAGTTAATAGGCACACATCTATTCAAACAGGCACACAGGGATGGATGAGCCTGGCAGGCTCCCTATGCTTTTGAAGCGATCACTCATTAGACATGTTAGCTATTATTATTATTATTATTATTATCTATTTGTGCCTCCTGCTGAGACTTCAGTGCCATTGTGCTAAACATGAGCACACAGTAAGAGGGTACTGACAGCCTCAACACATTTCAGGACTCATTGGTCAGAGGACAGTAAATAATTGCACTATCTGTGCACAGGAGATGGAGGCACCCAAAGATGAAAAAGCTTGCTCTGCAATTTGTCAATGATGTTTCAGGAAGGAGTCATTCTAAGGCAGCTGGATGACTTCTGGTAACCAGGCCAGTTTGGGTATTCTTTCATAATGTTGTTGTGCTCTATTCTTGTTGTGTTGTAGTTGTGTTGTTGGGTTCTCAAATTGGATTCTCCAATAAGAGAAATAATTTCCTTGACTTTCCTTTAAATTATGAGCTGAATATCAGATACATGCAGCAACTATGCCTGGAATAGATTTCTCAAAGTTTCAGCTCATGCAAAAAACCTAATTGTCTTTCTTGCTGCATTTTCACTTATATTTGCCTCTCTTTTTAGACTGCTGTTAAAGACTTATGGAGAAAAGGAATGCTCCCCAAAGAAAGACAAATGAGATAAGTTACCAAATTAGTTCATTTCAGTTGCTTTTGTTCAAGTGACAGCTCAAAAGGACAGCAGGCTAAATGACTCAGAAGCGTGAGAAGAATTTGAGTACAATTTATTATCTTGACACGCATTATATAATCTTTGTTTTGTGCTGTACTTCAGAAACTGTCTCATTAAATAAATTTCCAAACATCTCATTATTTTCTTTACCTAAATCTATTTTTAAGTAATTTCTTTTTCACCATGTGAAGATTCATTTTTGACAGACATCTGAGGACCGTTCACAGGATTTTTATATACCACTTAATCACATGCCACGCACACAGCAGGGGCACCTGTCTTAGAATTGCCGTTTTAATGGGTTTTGTCAACTTTTGGTCCCCACCTTTTTTTTGGATTTGAGCTCTGATGGCAAGTTCATATGCATTGTACTCTCTTACATCTTTGTCTTTTGATCCAATTTATCCCAGTATTGGTGATTGGCATAATTTTTAGTTTTCCTTTTCTCTCTCTGTCAATGTCAGATTTTTAGGAGTCAGACTGGCAGAACCAGGCAGCAGCATGTTATTTTCCAATGCCTCTGAAGGTTGCGGGGGGGTACAGGCAATAAAAAAACACATCAGAGCTGCCTCTGAATAACAGCCCCAGATCTGAGACTCTTGACAGCTTTTATCTGTGATGTTTGAACTGAATCAGATTGGTCATCAATTTTATCTACAATTAAACAAGAAGCTGACTTTAATAAGAGCACAAATAGACACTGCAGTGCTGGCCTGGCATAAAAAGGTGTAGAAAAAGCCATTTCAAATCTTGACAATAGGCACAGAGATCAAAAACTTGAATATCTTAATGGTCTACAACTCCTATTCTATGCTTTGTATAAATGTTTCCATTTCAGTCTAATTTATTCCACCATTGTTAAAAAGTTCACGTGAAAGAAAAGCAGAGCATATGTAATGATACAATTCACACTTTGCCATTAATCACATGTACATGTACACATGTTTTTACTTATCTTACATCATAATATCTACAGTGGGTCAAATCATCTGCTTCCCAGTACTGGTCAAAAAGCTTGGGGCACTATATGGGATAAGAACAAATACAGATGGTATTTTTCTGATGTTTCTCCCAGCCCATTACCGTCTGCCCTTCAGGCACCTCCTGAGCTGGGAGTTGTTTCTATGAAATTAGCAACTCTTGGTGCATTTCTCTCTGAAGAATTTTGTTCCCAGGACCATGACTTCATTTTTGCTAGTAATGCACAACCATTTCCTAGAAAACAAGATCTCAGATCTTGGACCACCCTTGTCTTGGGTGAGTATCTTCATTTAGAGACGACATTTGCTGCTGACTTTGCTTTGGAGGTCTTCCTTGGCTCTGTAGCAGCAGTGGGGAGCTGAATTCACCACACAGTCAGCAGAGACAAGTAGCTATTCAGTTAATAGGTCTAAATTGCCTTCTGAAGGCTTTCAGAGATGTCTGCAGTGATTATGTGGGACACAGGCTTTCTTTAGGCTCTCACATATAGATACTTCAATTCTTAATTCCATGTTTTTGATTTAGGCCAGATCTGACTCGTGCAACAGAATTGAAAAACGTATTATCAAATGAAAAGTTTGTTCATAAACTAATCCTGAATCTCTTGAGGTAAAAACTAAACCGAACCAAACCAAAAAAGATTGTATTTCTTAATTGATCTGAGTACCAGGACTAAACTCAGTCTGATGTCTTCTGGAGACATACTCCATTGCAGGGTCCTGCCAGTGAGAATGTGCTACCGCCCAATAAACACAACCGGTGTTTTCTTGTTTGGCCTGTCCTGCCCTGGAGGACTGTGTGTAATGAGCCTCAGACATGACTTTGTTCCATTCTTCAATCAGTAGCAGAGTACTAAGGGACAAGACAATGCATTCATGAAAGTTTCATAATGAAAGTTCAATATCTCTTGTTCTGTTGATATTGGCTTTACTGGTCCAGGAGGAGAATTTCTGCATGCTGTCCTAACTAAGGACAGCCTAGAGATGTGTTTGAGCACTCTACTGAGCAAGCCTGAATGCAAAAGCATGACTAAACTGAGTCCTGTATTGAGACCTTTTTTGCACTAAGTTAAATTGAAAATCTGCACAATGGAAATTTAATTTTCATCAGAAACAGGAAAGCATATTTTTCCTTTGCACTTTCCTTCTACAAAGTGCTTTCAAAATATTAATTAATTAATCCCACAGTGATTCTGGCATTCAAACTTTGATTAAACTTTCTGTAAATGTTAATGTTCCACTGAACTTTGAAAATGTAGATTGCACTGAAAAAAGGGATGCATTCTGTCAAAAAATACTCTGTCTGAAGCATAAAGGGTAAGGAATGACAGGTTATGCATAATAATATAGTTCAAAAATACTTAAAGGTCAGACATACATTTTAAAACTTTCCCCTTCTGAAGAAAAAACTTTTCTCCCTTTGAAATGCTGTTATCAAGCCCTTCTTAGGACTTTCTGTGACCCAGGCCTTCTGTGAAATCCTTCTGTAGCAAAAAAAACCCAAACCCAAACCAAACCAAAATAACTACATCGTTTGTGTAATAAACATGCTATTATGCTCAGAGCAAACTACTAGAAATTATCCTAATCCTTGTTCTTCAAAGGGGGTACAGCTGACAAAGCACTGAGAACCCAGCTGAAGACAGTACAGGTACTAAGCAGGATGCTGCTTTGCTCTCACAAAATTGGTCTGTCAGTGACTCCAGAAGGAGCACAATAACAATGAGCATTTACCCAGTAAGGTCAGAAAGGAGTTTAGCACATACCAGGTAGTGATGAACAGATGTCACCAGCTTTTATTTTCACCTGGAAGTATTGATGCTGGGCAGAACCTCACTTCTTATCACAGGTGCCTTCTGAGCAGCCCGGCAAAGCTGGAGAGGTTTCAGAAGTTTTTTAAGGACTTTGTCTATGGAATGTGCTTGATACCCTGTACCTTTGGCCCGTGTCAGTCCCTGCAAACACAGATTTCAGAGCAATAAGTAGTATTCAAAAATTACAATTAGCATACATTATAATAAGCAGTTAGAGAGCTTGCTCTGACATCCTCTGGTGTAAATCAGGAATAATTCCAGTTAATTCTTGATTTCATCCTGTAATATTCCCAGTGGAATTACAAACAGAGTGATACTATAAATGGTGTAAAACTAGACTGACTCTGAAACAAGACATTGCCCCTGTACAGTGAGTGCTGAAGTGACTCCTTGTTCCTTGAGATTTCCTTCCTGCTTACATAGCCAGACCAAACATAGGTAAAAAACAGCCAAAAAAATATCTCTGAGGTCTTCACACAGAATTTTGTAATGAGAATGCTGTCTGAAGAATACTTCTCAGCTGTTTTTTTCCTCCCTGACAAGCACGGCCAGCTGGCTTTGTAAATTTGCAGTTCTCTGTTGGCCCCTGATCTACCTGAAAGAGTTTCATTTAAATACTTACTTTTTGTTCAGCATACTTAATGACCATTTCAATTATTTACAACTTACATACTAAATTTCATATGCCCTTGTGCTGTCTAAAGATCATTAGCTTTAATGAAGGCAGAAACATAGAGTAAGGTAAAAGTCAGAACTGCAAAGAGACTTGGGGACTAAATTACGTTTCCCATCCATCCAGGGGCATTTGCTCTGAGTTCAGGCATATTTTTGCAGTCTTCAAAGATGAATTAATGCTTTTGAAGCTATTCAGTTTTGAGAAGAAGAGGAGTAGGGGTGGCAATCGTTTAGGATTATTGTGCCCTAATGGCTCCATGCTCCTGCAGAGTTTCAGGAGGAATCTGAGCACAACTGAGAGATGTTAACTCTTACAATTGATCCAAGCCATTCCAGAAACAAGACTGCTCCCACAGGCCCAGATAAAGGAAGGAGAGCTCATTTGCCCTGACTAACACCAGTCTCAGTCTCACCACCTGGATCCTCTGCTGAAAAGTTTGCACTACAGAAGGGTCTGACTGTTTTTCAGCTGACTTGAGAGTGAACAAAGAGCTGGTATATGGTCTTCATCCCTTAAGGGTGGCTACATTGTTTTCCCAGAACGAGAAGTTAGGCAGGTTTCAGTATTAAGGTCATGTAAGAGAAAAAAATTACCTTTCCTGCCACAAGTTAAAAGCATAATCAGGGTACAGGAGTACATTTCTTACATAGGCAAGAAATAATCTCCCTCTGCTGTTGATTAATGAGGAAAATTTTGCAGCTGGTGAACAACGGAAGATATTTTCTCAAGAATAAAAATGGATCTTCTCCTAGCAATCTTATTGAAATGCTGCTATGGTAAATTCCTGGAGACATGGTAACAAGGCAGAACAGCTCACTCGAGAAGACAGACTAGCAGACCAACACATGAGTTAGATCAGAGAGCAGAGAAAATGATGCAGTGCTCTCCCTGGCAGAGCTGTATGAACTTTTGCTGTGATTCTTTTGTTTGAATTCCGATGGTTTTTCTCATTGCTGAATGGTTCTGAGAATATTTTTTTCAGGTATTGTAATTTTTATTTATTCAAGGTGTGCACTGAATTTATGGGAGCTGTAAAGTACTGCTGCAAGTTTGAAATATGTGCCACGTGATCAGCCATCCAGATCATGTGGACTTGCTATTTCACCTGAAAAAACCAGTAACTTAGGCAACGAAAATTCATGTGACAGAAAAAAATGGAAAAATGCCCCTTTCCACCCACACCCCCCCTCCCCAAAACCCGCCAACCCAATCCAACCCAACCCAAAAATGATACTCCTGGTATCTTTGGAGTACTGGCAGTCAATACAAAAAATGGTGGAGATTGAATGCTAGTCTAGTCTGCACCAGGGGAGAAGTGTCATTATACAGATGACTTCTTTACAGTAATTTTTCTTGGGGGAAAGAGGCAATGTCATAACTATGCCACCCAGAGGTGTGGAAAAGGGCTTACCTAAGGCATACAGGCCAGAAGGGCTGCTGAGGTTCATGAAATCCTTGGACTATAACCCCCACTGTTCCTCCAAATGGGCACCAGCACGGCCAGGAAGAGCTGGAGTGTGTTTGGAGTGACTACATGGTTCTGGGGAAGATGGTCAAGACCTTGGGATCCCAGGTAGTTTCTATTTGGTCCTTCCAGTGAAGAGTAAGGGCTTTGTGAGGAGGTGACAGATTCTGCAGGTCCACAGCCAGTTCCACTGTCAATCAGGACTGTTTTGTTGACAGGGCTTTTAAAACCACAGGACCTTCTTTGAGGATATAGAATAAGCAGGGAGAGATAGAACCCATCCAACCTGGTGGCCTTCTGTTATCAAATGACTGGGTTTCTGCACGAAAGAAGAGCAGTGTCTCCCACAACATCCTTGTATGTATGTGGGGACATGAAGGTCTGGAAGGTGGATAAGCAGATGGTTTTAATAGTTGGAGAGCAGTGTTTAATGGTTTGTACTCCACCTGGAGGCCAAGAACAAGGGGAATAACACAGAGATCTGTCCTATTTAACATCTCTCTATCAGTGATCTAAAGGAGCAGATGGAGTGCTCCCCTCAGCAAGTCTGCAGACAGCACCAAACCTGGGGTGCAGCTGGAATCCTGTACCATGCAGCAGAAAGGGTTCTCCATATACAAACTCTGCTGATGTGCTATTCCCTTGCCCATTCTGCTATGTTGCATGTTTGCACCTGTATAGTTACAGACAGAGGATGTTGCTAGAAGAGTTCTCTTACCTCCTTTGTCTGAAGTTTTCAGGAACAAAGGGACATCATAATGATGTAAGTTTTAAAACCTTTATTTGTGTTAGTTAACTTTCCCCCTTCTCCTCCTCCTAATAGCCCTGATTATTATTCATGGGGAAGATGAAAATGACAACTCTTTCCACATCTGGAAACTGAAGAGAGAGATGATAAACATTTATCAAAAGCTTTTGCTTCTGTTCTTGAAGCCCTGCAGGAAGAAATGATTTCTCCCAAAACCAGCAGACCTGCTTTTGCTAGAAGGTTTCCCATATAGCTATTCAACTTCCTAGGACTCACTTGGCTTCTTTTGCCCTGAGGTCTTTTCTGTTCTTTGGGGTTGGGGGTTCAAGCAGAGAAAATTGGTTTTGAGGTTTGTTCCTTGCCTGCTCCCTCTTCTTTTTGCTTTCTTTCTTGCCTTCTCATCACGTGTTTTGATGATTTATGCATGCTGAGAAGCAAGGTGCTTCTGGGAATGCCTGTTGCTATTTAGATGCCTGGAAGAAAAAGTTCTTGTAGGAAGTTGCTGATATTACTACTAAAATCATTTAAATATTATGTTCTGCTTTCCAACTTTAATCATATCTGATCCACTTGGAGGCATTATCCTGATCAAGAAGGCTTTTCTATTGTTTGGGCTACACTTCAGTTGGATATGCACTCGATTTTTTTCTTTTTGGAGATTCAGGGACATGAAAGATGTAGGAAGAGCAATTACCAGTGAAAACTGAGGCCAAAAAGTTGTTAAGAACATCAGCCTTCTCCATTACAGTTGTTATCAGATCCCCTTTTTTACTTCCTTTTCCGATTAATTACCTTAAGAAGCCCTTACTATTCATCACTTCTCTTGCCAAATATAGCACCAGTTGTGCCTTTGCTTTCCTAATAATTCCTCTTTTATTTTAACCTTTGCAAAGGAAGCTGCTGTGACAACCTTGCATGTTTCTCAAAACAAGGATCATTGCCCACCTGTTTTCATAAGGACTCCAAGAAGTTCCAAAGAGAGAAAGGAGGAAGAAGAAGGAAGCTCCTCTGTGCGAAGATGTTCAGGGAGCTGGGCTGTAAATTAGCTACTTCAGAAGGGAGCTTACTGCAACTGCAGCCTGTGGCACCCAGCAGAGGTTCCCTTGACTAAGTTATTAAATCTTTCGGCCAAAGGATTTAGAGCAGAGCCTTAACAGCAAAGCTACGTAAAAGTCCTTGGAGGTCTGCCACATGATGCTACCAGAAGATATGGCACAGAGGAGTGTGAGAAGATACCCTTAAATCTCACTGTAGTCAAGCCTCTGCAGTGCAGAATCCTGTATCATTTTGTGGGTCCTGGAAAGGATGCTCCAGGGAAAATGATAAACATTGAGGTACAAGTCCAAATGTCAGCAGCTGTGGACAGTATTGTCAGATCCTCTCAAGTCAGCCCTCCTAAGACTTGCAGGAGCCTTCAAGCCTCTGCAACAAGGTCTCAAGTGGTACACCTGAAATTGTGCAGTTGGTAGAATAGCTTGCACCATGCTGCTCATACCACTATCTAAGCACAATACAGTGACCACCCCATGGGCATGTTGGACAAGCATATGCATTGCAGCTGACTTTGGCAGGTCAGAGCAGCCTCTGAAGTTGTGATAGCAGAATAGAAAAGACATTATCCAATTTTACCTTAGGAGGCCGTGTTTATAACCCAGCACTCCGTGCTGAGCTCTTTCATAATGGAGAATCTGGCTTTGATTACTGCTTGGACATAACTACTTGTTAAAACTTTGGTTTTAACATTCAGGCTTCCTAAAATGTAATTTGGGGCTGTGGTTCATTGTGTTTTACATTGATCATGCAATGTTTGATGTTTTGAAGATTGCACTAATGTAGGACCATGATTATTCCATGTGCCTTAGTCTGGCTTGTTCTGTAACCATAGCTGGGTGGGTACAAATGCCATGGGTTTCCCTTTGCGCATCAATGCCAAGAGACTGCATTTCAGTCTCTCACCATCTGGGTTGGAGCACAGTGAGTCAGAGATCTTTTATGTTTTCTGTGACTGTGTCAGCTATCCTTGTTATGGCCACCAGAAATTAGGGAAGTATTCATTTCCATGCAATAAAAGGCAGTGCACACTCAAGAGTAGGAAACACACTAAAGAGCAGGAAATGGGGCACAAATAACAATTCATCCAATTACCTAACCAAACTCCTCAAACGACCCAGAATGATTTGATAGTTTGGGATTTTTTCCCCAGCATTTGATTTTTGTGAGCATTGGCATGCTCATTGGGGTCAAAAGGTAACAGTCTCAGTCATAAGCTCTGACAATGTTATTTGATACGCTGCTATTAAGCTACTGCAGAAATAAGTGATTTTTTTAGTATAAAGATTGCTGCTTGGTGCTATAAGTCTTCACAGGCTCCCTGAAGCATTATTTGTTAGTAGCTATCTTTTCTGTGTAAGAAAAATTCTTACAGCCTAGAGGTTGTTTTGTTCTCTGAAAGGAAACATAGTGATGCTTCCTGCAAAATTTAGTCATAGCACTGCTGATCTTGAGTTTATTCTAAATAAGAAATAATTTCCTATAATGGAAAATCCTGATCAAGTTTAATTCTAAGAGCTGAAAATCAACAGTGATTAAAACTGCAGTGTCTAGACCAAAGCAGTATATGTTTTAATGATAAACAAACTCAAATGGTTGAATTAAGCAGCTGTATCTGTCTAATCCTCTTTGATCTTCAAATTGGTTCTCTAGATGCTTTTCTAGTACAGTACACAAATATATTAGTGGACTCTTTAATCTGGCAGTTAAAAGCATAACAATGTAAAATGGCTTGAATTTGAAGTAAATCAAATTCAGACTGGAATACAGTGAACAGTTTCAACAGTGAATGTCATACCTTTTGATCAGATTATCATTAATAAACTATATAAAATTATTAGATTACAGAGAAAAAATTATCCAATTTAATTTTTAAAATGTAAATTCCCTGCCAGCCTTTCCTGTCCAGAATATATCACATTCCTGAAAAATATTTTAAATGCATTAAATCAGTGGCCACATGACAAACAGTAGAGAAACAGCAGATCCATCACCACTATGCAGCAATGACTTTATTGCTCATGTCCTGCATAACACATCTTTGCAAACATGCCCCTGCTACTGAATTGCCCCTAAAATGAAGTTGCCATTGCCAGAAGAGTTTACCATATCTACCCTTTTCCTTCCCCGAGGGGAGGGGAGGGAAGAGGGGAACAGAGGAGAAGAGAGGAGAAGAGAGGAAGGATATTTCACTTGGAAGGGGCCTACAAAAGGCTGCCTGAACACTTCGGTGCTGACCAAAAGTTAACACATTAGGGCATTAAGGGCATTGTCTCTTAAAGCCTCGTAAACATTGGCAGGCTTGGGGCATTGACAACCTCTCCAGGAACGCTGTTCCTGTGTTTGACCATCCTCTTGGTAAAGAAATGTTTCCTAATATCCAGTCTGAACCTCCCCTGCTGCAGCTCTGAACCATTCCCACACGTCCTACCACTGGATAAGAGGGAGAAGTGCCCAGCACCTCCCTCTCCACTCCGCCTCCTCAGGAAGCTATGAAGCAGGATGAGGTTGCCCCTCAGGCTCCCTATCTCCAAACTAGAAAAACCCCAAAGTTAGCTCAAGTGTATTAACTTCAAAAAGTGTCCAGACTTCAGAAGTTTGGAACTTTTTTCACTAGAAGTGTTTACCAAAACGGATGCCTTAGAGGTGGACATACAATTAAGTCCTGGTCTCAGTAGGATCCATCAAAGGCAGAAGGCATATTAGGAACCCATGGGTGATTGTCACACAGGTAATGATGAAGGCAGAATTGCCCATCATTGTGGTTTCTTCAGAAGTTTTGCAAGAACGAACAGTTACAGAAAAAGAATTGCAAAATTCTGTCTTCTAGGGAGTCCAGCCATTCAACACATTCATCTTGTCAAGTCCATCAGCAGCTCCCTGTGTGCTTAGTCATGCTGAGGAACTCTGAAAGACACCGCGGCCACTCTTGTAAAGATTGGTTGCAAGCTGATTGCAAACTGGCCAGCTTGTAGCTTGTTCAGCTGGTCCTGCTGAAGGGTTTTCACTCTGTACTGTAGGGACTGCTGAATCTTTTTCTTAATCCCGATGAGGAACATATTCCTTACCAAACTGACTCCAGACTATCTGTGCTCCATCACTTACACCACAGGGATTATTTCAAAGACTGCAAATGGCAGACAAATGATAGCCTGGATCTTTCTTAGTAATTAATGAGTTGCATCCCTGGGATGAATACATATGCTTAACAGCAGCAACTGTTAAGACAGAAATATTTTCATATGTTAAGCAGAATGAAACATAACCACATACCAATCAGCTCTCTATGACAAATGACGTAAGATGAATAGAGTTCTAAAGCTGAGTTGCAGATTGGAGAAGTACATGAGAATGTGCAACTCAGAATGAGACAGTTTGTTAATACAAAAGTGCATTACAAGATTTATTTTTGATATATGTTCCTAAAAGTCTGACACTTGAGCTAGCTTCACACCAAAGACCACCAGATGTAACTCTCATTTTGCAACGGTATTTAAATGTTAGCACTGACCACAAGCAAAAGTTATTGACAGTCATTTTGCTGGACTCATTCGAACAGTTTTCTGCAGTATTCAGTCATACCTCTCACGTCATAATTCAAAGTAAATTGTGCTGGCAGACTAAGGCATCTGTTGACTATATTGGTGATTGATGAGTAAAAAGGCAGTGGCTAATCAAGGTGCAGGAGGGTAATGTGAGTGGCAGCACAGAGTGCCCTAAGATGCTGTTGACTTTCCATCTTTTTGCAGCTATTTGCTGTGTTTTGCCAAAACAGCTTGTTATGAATAGATAGCTCCACAGCAGTGTTTTTGTAAAATCCTTTAATCAGAACACCAATGAGAAAAATCAGGTCTGTGGATCCTGCAAAGTTGAGATGAATAGTTTTTGCTAAATAGCACATTTGTTTATAGTTGTTATTTCTTCACTGAAACCTAGCTGGACTGGTTATCAAAATGATCTTCACTTCTGTCATATCTGCTCGAGGATGACTTCCTCCAGTAGAATAACTCAATGTTCAAAAGGTACCAACAGAGGGATATCAGAAAATAATTTGACTTGCATTTAGTTGATAGCATAGTGAGCATGGGCCAGCAGGGACCTTTGAAAGTTTCCGGGTCTCTCACAGTTTGCAATTTCTGGGCTGTGGCTGACTCTGGTTATGGACACAGCACCTGCTCTGCTCTTCTTATTTGAGTGCCATGGGGGACTGCACCTTGGTGGTGAGGTGACTGCCCTTCTAATGTGGCTGTCACCCTCAGCTCCCAAATCACCTTCTTCCACAAAGCAGCCCACTTCTGCTGCTCTCTGACAAACAGATGGTCCAGACAATTGTTCAAAGTCAGCAGAGGATTTTTGCTTTCAAGTACATAAAGCATTCAGAAATTAGTATTTCTATTGTTTTTGCATTTTCTGTTCTAAAACTGAAAAATGAGCATTACTGCGTGTGCTGTGGGTAGCATATTTGACTTCCAAAACTCTTTATCAGTTTGCTGCAAAGATCTGCATTGAATACAGTTTTATCTGAATTAGGTCTACTAGGCAGAGACATGTTTTCTTCATGGCTGTCCTATATGTCAAAACTGCTCAAGTTTAAAACCAATATTGCATTATTGTGCAGCTGTGACAGTATGGCTAGTAGCTTATTTCCCAGCATTTTTATCTCTTGACTGCACATGAAATCCTTTTTAATCCAACAACTCTTCAGTTGAAATTTAGGCTTGTTATTTTGGGACCTGTCAATATATTTAAGACATACCCAAGTCACACTGTCCAAAGGTTGGTTGGCATGCAAACGACACCATGACACCAAGGCTGCTAGTGTGTGGGAGTATGCTCCTCAGAGGAATGGCAAATCTGAGCAGTTTTGACAAACAGGAACCAAGCACTGAAATCCAGCTCTTGAAAAACACAATTCAACACCAGGAGACCAAATTTTTTTAGCATTTTCAAAATTTACTGTTAGTAATGTTAGACATTTTAAGATACTGCGGTACTCTTCTGAATTGGAGCTAGTATCAATGTCTACTCACGTTTGTGAATGTGTTTAATCCCCTTTTGGAAAGTTGTGGATGGAACAGGTTAATAGACCTCTTGATTTAAAAATTATAAACAAGCCCGATCTTTTTTTTCTGTTATTACTAGTTTTACATGCACATAGTAAGAGGGTAACTAATACAAACACCAATTGCAAATTCTTTTGGATCAGTGCTGGGAAATAGCTATTACCCTAGATGTAATATTTCTGAGTAGTGTAACTTCAGAACTGCGGTTTATATATTTTAAGAGTAAAAATTAATAATAAACATCTATGTCAAACAGGATGTCTTTATATACAGGTTTGAAAACACCTTGAACTGCTAGAGCAAAAAGAATGTACATTGTTTTTCCAAGCCAACACCACAAGGAAATTTGAAAGCAGAAAAAAAATATTATGTTTGACTGAAAGAATATGATAAACGACAAGGTCATCTAAACTGCTTGTGATGTATAAGCATGCCTATTAGATGCTCACAGGGATCAGAACAAAGCCCATCATTATTGAATGATTTTAATCCATAATCTCAAAGTAGATAAAATGTCTAGTCGAGAAAACATACAGATGAGAAACAGTGAAACTTGATGTGGGCAATAAAATCATACACACCATGAAAAGATGAGATATGAACAACAGTGGTGATTAGGAAGGCACCCAGGAAGATGGTGGCTTTTCCACCATTTGGTGTCCTACACTGAAGATTTCAACTAGCTTCAACTAATTTACCTTGCTCATGATGAAGGCAAGTGTACAAAATTAAAGAAGATTCCTTGAGATTTATAGGAGGTTAAATCTCTTCTGCACTTTGTCAAAAACTGTCAGAACTAGTTGAAACCTCTGAATTTAATGCACTAGTGATACTTCCAATTACTTTTTTCTGATACAAGTAGCTTTACAAATCAATCCTGGCACCTTCTAAGCCAGATTTTCAAGTGGTATTTGGTCCAATCGGGAGGCCTGGAGACACAAGATCTATAACAGTGCTGCTTCTTTTGAGAACACGCGCAGGATCACTCTCGAAGAGAAGAGACAGCGCAGAAAGAATCGCGTCTTGTCGATATCACCTGGGGAGTCTTTCTGCTGTGCCTTTTGCGACCG
>JAWMRA010000001.1:41636470-41668586 GCA_035584735.1 Pseudotriccus pelzelni | reverse complement strand
CGCGCTTGTAGCAAGCGTGGGTAGAGCCCTTCCCAAATCTTCGTTCGCGAAGCCTAGCCATGATGATGATGATTTGGCTAATTTAGTCCTTCACACATTAATAGCAAAATCTAGATAGAGGAGAGAAAATGGCCTGAATTCCTGAATCTGGATGCACACCATGATTCCACCACAGGGGCAAATCTAATATGTGATTCATAATCTTCTATTGCCCCCCACAAGTCCTTTTTTGCAGAGCTCCTCCTCTTTGGGAACTGAGCAGTGGCAGAAGCAACATGCTTCACAGCTTCCCAGTCCAGGCAACCAGGGGACCAGAGTTTTGCATTCACCACAACACTCATGGTAGGCAAATCTAAAGAGTGACTTCAATGACAAAATACTTGCAATCTTTGCTGTGTACATACTGACTGTCATGATTATTTCTTTACGGAGTAGTAATGAGATAACAAGCTCTTACACCAAAATCACTACTTTTCTCTAACGGTTTATCCTATATTAAAATATAATTTTTTGTTTTATATATAGATCTGGAGAACAGTTCATTCACCTCAAGTCTGCCTTGAAAATTGCTTTCACTTCCCCACATCAAAGGGCTTTAACTGAATAACTTGGAGGGTCACACTTTGAATTGTGCAACAGCAAAGATCAGTGGATCAGTGTTGGAATGGGTGATTGATATTGCCTTCATATTTGCCCTGCACACACTACTTAAATGAAGATTTATCCTTTTACAAATGCATTTTTGAGCTCTTTCTATTGCCTTTTTTTTCCCTTGAAAGTGCAGTCTGGAGTAAGACTGGAGCAATTCTCAAATATGTGAAATGTATTTTCCATATGACTGAAGGGCCAAAAGACAACTTAGCACGGTTTGGACACTTGAAGAGATGAACTCATCAGTTCACCTATTCTTATTTGAATAAACTGTGAATAAATTCTATTTTAAAACCTGATCATTTGCCTATGTGATAATCAAGAGTTTATGAAGCTGTATTGTGGATATTGTCATATAAACTTGTAAATGCTACACCACTGTGGTTCAGATACTTCTGTCCCAGGGCATTAACTTCTGCTCAGTAATTCTTTCACCAGTGGCTTTCCAATTTGGAAGCACACAAGAATTTTCCTATGTCCATCTCAAGCTTTATTTCAGGCTCGGTTTAAAACACCACTTTTCCTGGCTTATCTCTTCCATAGTGACCTATATGGCAAAACTCACCATGACGCAAAGCACCCTGCCAGGAGGATTTCCATTTGAGGCAACGTTGAACCTGGTGACAGAGTTTGTGTACCCTGGAGTAGGGGAGGAACTTGGACACTCTTTATCATCAAAGGAGGATTACAAATTTAACCATATGTTCTGGAAGGATAATTGCTTCAGACTGCCATTTTGTATAATCTTCATAATCCACTGAGTTAATTTAAATGCTCCAAACATGCCAGTACTTGGTTATATGATGAAAACAAGTACATTTTTTTCTGGGATTTTGATACAAACTGAAGAAAACCAGACACTCAGTTCATGTTTTAAATGGAAAATGGATGGCTATCTGTCAGATTCCTCTGAAAAAGCCTTTTTTAATATCTTACTGGTCTTGTTGTACTCAATTTTTTCCTGTAAGGAACACAGATTGCTTGTTTCTTTATGGCAAATTACTGTACCAATATACTCAGAACATCACTTAATGGTGGTATAACCCAGTCAGCTGCACTATATTATCAAAATTTTCATTTCTGCATAAATTTATTGGGTGACTGGGCTGTTGTAGTTTCAGAGTACCTGCCCACCTTACATCTGCTTACAATATTACATATGTTGCTCCTTTAATCTTCATATGTTTCCCTGGAGTTCATACTATTCTGAAGAATTTGTAGTTAATATTCTAAGAGTGCAGTTTATATTAGCTGAGCAGAATGGTCTTGCATTGCTCCCATGAGCAGCTGGCATTTTCAATGAAAAATATACTTTGCACATCCATGCACTGCTTTTCAGAGTACTGAGCACTGACTGTACAGATGTGTTAAGGTGGTGTACTAAGAGAGGGTTCCTATTTCAAGCACCAGAGCTAAAGCTGAAATGTACAAAAGAAAATCTGAAGCATACCATTTGGCAATCAGGTTCTAGATGATTACAATGGTTCCTCCTTAAAATTAATCATTGATTGTGTTTCATGTCTGATTTAGTTATATGTACAACACCGAGACAAAAAATTGGAAGCCAGAAAACACTGTAGAATTAAAAATAATTAAGAAGTGATAAAACAAAGCATCATTGATGAAATGTTTTATTTGCCGCCTTCAAAACAAACAGCGGTTTTCTCGAAGTAAAACCAAAACTTGTTTCAAGCTGAATTTTGTCAAAATTGAGTACACACTTCAGTCTCATTGAACTGGCACTTTCCAACAGAAAACCATTTAACCAGAAAACCCTTGAGAGTCTCTGGCCTCGGGGCAGAGCTGCAGTGACCTGTCCAGCGATTCTGACGTGCCTGGGCAGGACACCAGGATTCTTGTGGCTGGGGTATGTCAGGGAGGCAATCTACCCTCACTCCTTGCTACAGCATGTTTGCAGAAGATCTGCTCAGCTTAGTATCAGCTGTGCCTTTAATGCATACTTCCCTATGTTTGTGATCAGCTTCTCCTAACTTGATGGTCCCACAGTCCCATAACGCATTATGTGTTCAGGGAGCTGAGGCAACCAGCTCTTTCTAAGGCTATTTTCCATGATAAACAAAATAGCAACATGTAAAAACCGCTAATAAATGGCACATCCCTCAGGGGAGAAGGTATTACCTCAGTATTATCCCATTTTCTGCTTATTCAGAGAGTGAGAGTCTCAAGGTCAAACAAACCAAGGCCTCCCTCGAGGCAATGCTAATGCCAGACTGGCTGTGCATGTCAAGCTGCTGGCCCAAAGGTTATGCATTACAGGCTTTGACTGTCAATATCCTTATACTGCTGCTTTTCCTTTCTATTTACCATTCTCCTGCACTGCATCACTTTTATGTCAGGCTTTTAAAAAGCCTCTTCTCCTCCTATTACCTGAAATTTTCAAAACAGTAGCTACTGTTTGTACGTGAAGGGGCAGGCTATATATAAATACTTATATATGCTATGCACAAAACAGATGGGTTGAAGGAACTATCTCAGGAGAATAAAGCACTTGAATTCAAGCCTTAGGAAGACCAGGACTATCTGCACAGTTTTAATTTATCCCCCTGCCACCCTTATATAAAACTGAAGTGCTAAAGTGAGTTAACTTATTGTACCACACGAGACTTATAATTTATTCTCCTTTTTCCTTTTTTAAGCTCTGACTGAACCACATTTCTGATAACCTACTGCAGACAAATACTCCATGCTGCAGCGTTCCTTCCAAGAAACCGTGTGATGGTACACTGCTACAGAAACAGGTAAGCAAGAAAAGAATTTACTATGAAATCAAGCCTGCATGTTTTGTATTGAAAAACAAAGCTTCAGCTGAAACATGGTCATAAAAGGAATCTGTCATCCAGGCTGCTTTGCAATATACTGACAAAAGCAAATTCAGATTGGCAGTTCCATTCCAAACTTCTCTTTTCATTTTTAATCTGTTACATTCAAAAGGACCCATGAATGTATTTGCATTAGGAAAAGCACATACAGAGGTTTAAAAGCCATCTGTATTCATGGGGAGGGAGAGAAGACTTGGGACTGGGATTTTCTTTCTACTCAGTCCTCCCTTCATGTAAGAAAACCACCAACTTGCTAAGGGTAGAGAAGGAAGGTGTGTCGCATTCCCTGACTGCCTGCTGGGCCCTAATAGCAGGGACACTGGGAGAGGAAGACAAGGAGAATTCCTCTAAGCACCTCACAATTGGCACATGAATTCTGCTGTTATTGAAATAAGAAAGTGCAAAATTTTTGCGGTGTTGCCCTTTAGGGGCTGTGCCACAGGAGGTGGACCAGAGGGTGAACGCCTCTTCTAGGGTGAAATGAAAATGACAATTCAGTCCAAACACATGCTGGTTTTCCCCCCTATAGTAGACAATAATGGCCTTCATCCCAGTTCAAAAGAAAAGTTCGAGTTTCAGAGAAAATGTTGGTGGGAGAAGGGACTGGATGAGCAGCCTTCCTTTGTGAGACAAAATTAAAATACTTTGCATGGCACCGTTCAACTGAAATGCCACCATCAGGCTTGTATCAGGTGTTTGAGAGGTTTTGCTCCTGAGGCAGGTACAAACACTTTGCATTGCTATATCACAGATGGGACTATAAGTTAGAAAATTACTGACTCAGTATATTTGCATAAATATTCACATTTCTGCAGAGTTCAACTCAGTTGCGAGTATATTTTTTATTCTCCCTCCATTCAAACATTGTATATTGTAGTCAGGGTCATATCACATTAAAAACCATGGTTTTCAGTCAGTGCCCAGTTGACTCAGAGAATTTCAGATCCAGAGTTTGAACAGCTGATTTTGCTCTAATTCTCTGAGCAAATGCTGCAGACCGCAAATGTCTGTGATTGTGTCAGAGGTGTTTACAATTCTGTACATGGAGAGAACCAATTCCAACAGGGAAGTGACGACCGCTTTCAACGGTCAGAAAGATCTATTTCCTGGCTGGCTTGAAAATCTACAGCAAAATATGCTGAAGTTCTTCTGTTCTGAAATCTGAAAACTAAATATCCTGTAAGATTTAAGAAAAATGTTAGGATATACACAGTACATTAACTATAGTTCATTATGATTTCATAAGGTAAATTTCAAAATATGTAAATTAGAGTTGTTAAAGCGGATTTCTTCAAGTTCAGGGTTTTAACCCTTCTGCCAATTTTGCATGAAAATCAGCTGCTTCTATAATCATATTTTGTTGTGACATTTCAAATACTGTTTAATTAATGCTTACAGCAGCCTTGCCAGTAAATGGAAGATATAATAAAACAATGGATTTAAAAACCTTTAATACAGAAAGTCACTATTTGCTCAGACCTTAATCTTCAAAAATTAAGGTAAGGTGACAAGACAGCACATCACATACTATCCAACAAAGTGGACTGAGAAGCCAGTTCTGCAGAAACAGATCTCCTCAGGACTCAAGCAGATAATTGGAAGGTTAACCATAGAGCTGGGTGATTGTCACCAGTGTGATCTTAGTACAAATCAGAGAAATTCCAAAAAGGAGAAACTCCCTGCACCATCCCTACATCTGCAACTTTAATCTGCCAACTGTTGCTAGAAGGAATTGTTTATTTGTATATAGTTTCTGGAAGGCTTTATTCTTACTTTAACCTTGGATTTCCTAACTAAATGGATTTCCTTGAACATATTAGTTGTGAGAAGAACCCATAAGGGGATTTGTAGACAGCTGAAATTCACAAAATATTCACAATATAATTCACGAAGTATCCACAATAATACACAGAGGTCTGTGACCTCCACACCATCCATGGTATTTACTGTTATTCTAAAGTACTAAATGATTTCTTCAGAGTTTTAGGAGAAAAACAAGGTTTACTTTATTTCTTAATGACATCAGTACCAGAAAACTCCCTCTAGCTGAATGTCTTAGGTACAGTGCATTTGATAAAAGGACCTATTCTTCAGTAGCATGTGGGGAAAAAGAAACAAATGCTAATCCTTGGTGCAGCTTTATAGTCTCTGAGATTTGCTGCAGATGCTACCAATTAGAAATCACATATTCTGCTGGTAAAAAGGAGAATCAAAATAAAGGTTCTAGTTTGCTCCCTATGTGACAATATCCTCCTGGGTACCTTATAAGTTTGTTCTCTAAATTTTCAACAATCAATTTATTTTTTTTCTCATTGCCAAATATCAAAAGGGATACTCTGAAGTGATAGAATCCTCTGAAAAGTAAGAGTTGAGAAATCTCACCTCTGATGATGATGCTTGTCTGTGCGTTAACACTATCTGCCATCCCAGTCATCATCCACTCGCAGCCGATGGGAGAAATGGGACTTGCTTGGAGACAACAGCCTCACCGTGCCACCTGCCTAGTGCTCGTGAGGTCAGGTCATGCTGCTGACACTCACCACCTCAGTGCCAGACTGCATCAAGGCAGTCAGTTATAAAGGGGGCAAATACCGTCTGAAGTGCTGAGCTTCCTGTCACATCTCCACAGTGGAGCTTGTTCCTCTGAATCCCACTGTTAGTGGAGACGAGTGGCACTTCTAGCCAGCAGTTCATCTTAGTATGTTAAACACTTTTAATAAGCTGATGAGAACGGTGCCCTAGAAGAGCCTGTGTTACTCCAGATAAAAGAGATGCACAAAACTCAGTCTGCTGCAGACAGCACCTGCAGATATGCATCCCTTGTCACCTCTCCCTTCAGTCAAAAGTGTAAATCAGTCAAAAAAAAAGGCAAAGGATGCATCCAACTTCAAAGGAGGTTGAAAGGACAGTGTGGGGAATTGCGGGTCATTCAGCCTCACTTGAAAACTTCCTCCCTGAGTGAGACTTGTTGTAGGGCATTTCTGAGCACAAGAAGCAGCTGGCTGGAAACAGCTGGCATAGATTTACTGAGGATAAACTCTGCCTGACCAGCTTGACTGCCTTTGGTAGTAAACTGACTAGATTTTCCAAGAGCAGAGCAGTACAGAGTGGTTCAAGGGGAGCACCACAGCAGTCTCCACTGGGACCTATCTGCTTAATACTTTTGTCAGAGGCTGGAGGAGGTGACTGAGTGCACTCTTATGTCGTCAGAAAACCCTGAGAACCATGGGAATGACTGGACCAAGGACAACTAGCCTTTAGCAGAGAGGAATCCAGTTAGGGAACACTTAACCAACTAAACATACACAATGGGATCAATCTTATAGGAAGTACCCACAGGGTTGAGAGAGTTGGTCAATGTAATTCAAGAACACTCTTGATTATGTCAGAGAGATTGTGGTGGTTGGGACAGGTTGCTGAGGACTAGAGGAAAACAAATTACACTCTTGCCTTCAAGAAGGGAAAGAAGGTGGTTTTGGGGAACTACAGACTGATCAATCTCACCTTAATCTCTGGGAGGTGATGGAGCAAATTGTCCTGAAAACCACTTCCAGACACATGAAGGACAAGGTGATGACAGAGAGTATTCAGCATGGATTTACAAAGATAGAATTGACCAATATGACAGCCTTCTGCAATGAAAAGGCTTTGTAGCTGGGGGGAGAGCAGTTGATGTTGTCTGTCTCAATTCCAGCAAGACTTTCAACACTGTCTCATATAATGCCCTCATAGACATACACATGATGTCATACTAGACAAGTGGACTGTGAGGTGGACTGTGAAAATTGTCTGAGAGATTTGTGGTCAGCAGCACAAAGTCCTCTGATTTAGATACAAAATCCCCTTGTGTTTCACACTCATTCATGACCAGGCAGTAAGGTCTATGGACTGGAGTTTTTCTTCAAACTACGAAAAAAAAAAAAAAGTATTTGACTGTTATATTATCCTATAGGTGATTATCTGACAGCAAAAAAAAAAAAAAAATTGTATGGCACTATTTCCCTCAAACAAACAGAAATTTTTACCTTAATATCAAATGATATCTCATTCTGTAACATGCTGCTTGTTGGAATCAAATGCTGCTAAGAGAATTATGTTGGCAAAGGAGCAGTCAAAAAACAATGAAAAGGAGAGATAAATCACTGTTAAAGATAATGAATGTTAGAAAGAAACCTTCTCCCCATTTTCAGTTCTTTTTAACTGCACTGGAGTACTCTGGAGAAGGGAAGGGATGAAGTAAGATTTGTCTCAGGGTTAACTGACAGAGAAAGTGAAGGGGAGCTTACAAATGAATTTATAGTCTTGGTCTCTGAGCATGGTGTTGCCACCAAATAATCTGCTTGTGGTGCTGGTTTAAACAGAGGAGCATATCAGTATCCTGCCTAAATAGGGAGCTCCATAGGGAAAATCCAAGCCTTTCTCCCTGCTTTCCCACAAAATGAATCACAACTTATTCAATCTCTTGTAATTTCACTTCCTCAGTGCTTTTCCCAGGCAGTGACTGGGGCTCCTCTCAGCAGCCAAGGGATGAGCTGGCCAGTACTGTGGAGCAGGAGCCCTGGCACTAGCCCTGCATGTAGAGCCATCAACACACAAAGGGTTTCCTTATTTTTCTCTTTGGAAACTTCATAGTGAGCCCATGCATTTCCTGTGCTGGTGTTCATATCAGAAACTGCTAATGTATCAGGAAAAAACCCCATCATTTTCACCCCTCTGCCCTTTTCTGTTTTCTATCCTTGGCTCGATGCTTGGACTGTAAGTGTTTCTGGAGAGAGGTGGTCTTTTTCTTCTGTACGTGTATGGCATTTATTCAATATTCATTAGTTTAAGCAACTTTTTTCATGAAAAGCTGCAGAAAGTTTGTAACCTGGATGCTGCCCTTGGGTCTCTTGTTCACTTTTAGATTGCCCCTGAAGTCAAGCAGCAGCCAGACTACATCCTCTGGCTTGTCTTGTAGGCATCATCTCGCTGTTGACAGCCGTTCTTCTCCAGATGGCAAAATCCACATCCAAGTGCACAGCTTCTCATATTGGGGATTTATTTTGGGGATTTAATTTCTTTTCTATAATTTTGAAATGCTACACAGAGCTAACAAGCAGCCTGCCCTGTTTCAGATCTGGCAGAAAGTGGTGCAGAATTTCTGTGCTGATTCAAGTGGCACAACCATTCATTTGTCATACTGCCAGTTGGAGAAGTTGTTTATATAACTCAGCAAATTCAGTTGGTTTCCATCTTATACTATTTTCCATAAGAGTTCACATCTATTTTAATTTCTTTTTAAAATTCTCTTATTGCAATATCTCATACTTTTTGAAGTGACCTTTTCTTGCTCAAGGGAGAGCAATTACTTCTGAGAAACATGTAAATCTCTGGATTGTGTTGATCCTTCTTTTTGGCTTCTACTGCTGACATTCTCAAATTATTACTTTTTTTAGTGCTTGTTAGAAATTGTCAATAATGTTCTAGAAATCAAAATTCATACTGCAAACAGAAACTGATACATTTTTGATGGAGCAGGTTATACCTAACAGATTCCAACTAATTGTCAAGAAACAATTTTTTCACAAGCTCTATCTTAACAGCACATATTAACTTCTGCCATTTCACCTAAAAATGCTTAAGTGACTTACTAAAAAATTTCTCCTGTTTAATCAGAAAGAAAACATCACTCCCTATCTAGTCTGTACATTCTTAGATGGGTTTTTATTCCAACAGGTTTAGCTGTATGAGGATTGAACAGAGAAAAGCAACGAGTTTCAGAGATCTCTCTGTCCATTGGGTCTTGAAAATTGAAGTAATTACATAATGATGGTTTAAAAATTAATGGAAAACCGCTAAGTAAAATTTTTAGGAGATGTTATCTCTGCAGCAACACTTGGCCACTGGGTTTCATAATGACTTACAACAGTTTTAGCTATTTAGACAAGCAGTTTTTCAGAAAATGTTAGAAAATATTAGTCTCCTATTTCTGTTATTAGCCTTCTATTTACTGTTCTGCTCTCCTGCCATTTTTAGGTAGACTTCAGAAATAGGTTACAGAAATAAAGACCAAAAAAATATTGTAATTTTTCTGTGGAAGACTCCTCAGTTGCAGACACCTCAGAGCAGCAGTGCAGGAGGTATTCTTGCCTCCTGCACCATACCTGTGCTGTGGATATACTGCAAAATAAATACCCTCTCCCTATACCAGCACTAGTCCTGCACCCATGTTTAGCTGGATATAAGCTAGCATTCTCACTGAATGTACTCTTTCCAAAGCAATTGTCATTGACATAAACGAAATTGCATTCTTGAAGTAATTCTCTGAGCTGTCACCAATGCAGCATTGTGCAAAGCAAAAGCCATAACATTGCTTCTTAAAATACCAATGATGATATAGTAACCTTACATCCATTTCTCAAACTGATTTCGAGGGTTTTTTTGATAATGGGTAGTATGACATGATAAATTTTAATGTACTGCAAACCACTTACACACTTTCATTTAGAAATAATTTTGAAATGAGTGTTTTCCCAATTTGTTGCTGATGTTAAAAAGACTTTTACACGTTCAACATGCTGTGCAAGCTCTTAATTGTTAATTACTCAGAAAAGAAGGCACCACCCTGTTTAGGTAAGTCACTATTACATTTTTTTACCCAGGAGGCTAGATGAAGACTCCTGAAACCAGAAACATCAACATTCACCTCTTACTCAAAGTAAAACCAAAAAGCAGACAAGTGCCTCCAAGAAATGAGAGGGGCCTTTGCTCAAAACACACATTGCATGTTAATGTGGTTAGAACCTGAGCTGTATGAAAATGGCAGAGTAACCTGGGAGGCTGATTGACAGCTGAGTGCCAAGTGAGAGTGTGTGATTTTAGGGTAGGGAGTGATAGACATGGAATAGGAAATACTCAGAAGAAACTCCCAGATATTGCTTGACCCCTGTGAAAGCACAACTTGGAACATCTCTTTGGAAAACTGGTCAAGTTGTATGAAAGAAGTCCTTGCGTACTCATTCAGCCCCAAATACCAATAACTCAGGCCAAGTAATTAACCTTCCACTGTATCTGTGAGGAAAGCAGACAGCAAGTTACAGGCACTGTTCTCATGTTGGACACCACACCTATAGCATTTAAACCCAACACAGAACTTGGGCCCCCCAGTGCTGAGAACCAATAGACTCTATTTAATGGTATGTGTTCTTCCCCAAAGACAACCATGTACTCCGTGCGGCTGAACATAAGGGCATGTCACTTACATCACAAGCACATAGTTAAAACCTTCCTCCTGTCTGGAGTTTGTGCCTCAGCACCAAGAAAAACAAACAAAATCCACTGCCAGAAAAGTACCTTGTAGTTCTGGGGTACAATGGCTAACAGTTAAAACACAGGTTTAATCCCTCATCTTCAGTCGTAGCTGGTCATTTCCCATAAGCCACAGAGCAGGCAGGGGGCACAGCAGTCACCATACACTCCTGGGCTCAGCAGGTACATGGACTCTCCTCCAGGTAAGGAGCATTCCCAGCTCTTGAATTCAGGTGCTATTTGTGTCGCAAGACACCAACTCATCCCACATCAACTGTGTGGCTTTAACATGAACCCTGTTCACCACTAGTATTCCTTTGGCAACAGGAGAAGATGTAAGTGATGAGGGAGGGATATCTCACCATTGCTTTGTGATGAAATAAATGCTGGGCTTTAAAAATGGACCTTTTTGCCATAAGGGGACCTGCATAAGATAAAAGGAGTAACAGTGAGAGGCTGTGACTGAGACTGTTCGATACAGAGGAATTGAAGGTCTCAGGGGAAGACTGTCAGCTGAAAAGACTTACATGATCCTAGGGAGCTGAGAAGGACACTGCTGTGCCCGAGAGAAGTGGGAGCCACCTCTGAGACCTGATTCTTTTGCAGAGTAAGATCATCTCAGGCTGTCCTTACTTCACATGCCCTGTCCTCTGCCACTCAACATCCCCCTCCTGGGTACCAGCACTGGAGCCATGACGGGTAGGTCAGTTAAGGGAACCGAACCAGATGAAAACTGAGTCCTCAGAAGTCCACAGACTTCTCTAGAGGACACCTATGCAACATATGCTTTCTGTTTGATTTAATCTTGTGTTGTGTATCCTTTGTGGGCAGCATCTCATTGCACTTCTATTCTTTTGAATTACGACAAATACAACCTTTGCTTGATGAATTGCTTTAGTGAAAAGGGGACAGTAGCGCAAGCATATGAGTCATGAATATGATGTAGGAGACCTTTCTTTTACAGCAAAGAGAGGCAAACTGGATGAACATTTATTGATTAGCTCTATGTATTATTTTGCAATATACCAAGGTACAGGGCTTGTTCTAAATACCTAATACAGAAAACATTTACTGAAAATTTCAGTTTTCACTTAGAAACCCCTCACATCTGTTTCTTGCACTGATAGAAGTTTTATTTTAAAAAGTTTTAAGCATTCTTTTCAGAAAGTTTATTGAAGCTCTTTCCCTGACTAAGTGAAATAAAATGATACACATATATATGAGCAGCAATGTTCTCATTTGCATTTAAATAAACATTATAAACACAGCTTAAATAGCAGAGATTCTCAGAATCCTTATATGGCTTCTAGTTGTAAAAGCTATGCTCCACTTAGCTCAAATAGTTATTTTCTATGCATCATTAGATTTGTAATAGACATCCTGTATTTCTACTCTCAAATCAAGGCCAGCCTTGAAAATATCAAGCAGGGTGAAGATTTTGAATGAGATCATTATTTCAAGAATATTGGACCAAACTATAAACTGGCCTTAATCTGCAAAGTTCTGTTATCTTTAGTGAAATTAAACTAATTTGGACCTGCTAACAGCGTCACCCACAGCATTTATTTATTTAAAAAAGAAAATAAAACCTGTCAGGTTTACAGCAAGCACCCAGACAAGGGGAACAGATCTCAAGAACAAAGCAGAATGTCTGACTGCACCACAAAATGATGAATATTAAATGGTACGTGATGGCAAGGAGACAATAAGAATATAAAGCATTTAAACCGGTGCTTTGACAGTTTTTTACTGTTATTATTTAACGAAAGATATAAAGATTTTTTTTAAGTGAAATCAGTAGTGTTGGAAATTAGTTTATAGCCACAGCAGAGACATCTACAACCGCTAACTCAATAGTTTAGCAAACTCAAGGTAACAGCTTAGCTCGTGAGTGGTCTTCTGTGGGCTGATGGAAATAGGCTGGTGGATTTTGACACAGTTGTTCTTCAACAGAAGATCTGACTTGAAAGTAATTTTGAAACACGAAGTTAAATACAGCACACAAAAGACCTATCCAGAGCTCCAGTGAGTGGATACAGCCTCTGCTCTTCCTAGGCATAGCTCCAGATCAGTACTCAGTACTCCCACTGGGAGCCTCTGAGCCGGACATACCTTAGTGGCAGAGAGGTCTGTCTGTACATCTGCCTTTTCTGATCCAGGGTAAATCAATCCTCATTTACATCCATCAAAATTTGTAAGCTCCTCTGGCAATAGCACCACAAATGTGTTCTTCTGCAATTGAAATAATAACTACATTATAGAGACTATTTAAGGGTAAATTTATATTCGCATTTAGGATCATTTTAAAAGCTGTTCAGCCCAGGCTGATTTATACGAACAATTTTTCTTATTCCTTTAGTGTGTGCTGTAAGTTGTTTCAAATTCAAGAATAAAATATGTGACATTGAAGTAATGAAAGTTGGAGAAGACAACTGTTCTGTTCAAACTTGACACAATTTTTAAAACAGAATAAAATCATGGATAAAAAACATAAATCAAAAAGTAATTAGAAGCCTAATATATGAAATAGAGAAGAGAAACAGGGAAAGGCTTTTCTCCAGAAAGCATTCTGAAACACTATTTGAGCTTCTCTAACATTTTTATGATTATATTTGACATAAGGAAAGCATAAGCCTGTGTGAGTCCAAAACAAAAACTAAAGCAGAAGCCTTAGTTCAGTTTTAAAATTGTTTCCCCTTTTTGCAACTGCAGAGACAAGTCACAGAGAGGGTAAAAAAAAGAAGCTGATGAGTGAATTCTGCTGTCTGAATCTTTTCTGGAGATTTACTGTGCCTGGAATAAAGAGGAGAAAATATCATTTGCTCCCATATAGCACTGCAGCTCACACACATGGGTCTGACTCTTTCTGGGCCCATCTTTCAATCAGTGACTACAGAACAATTATGTGGATGCACCACTTGCAAACTCTCCTGCTTGTTTCACATCACTCTGCCTGCTCTAATTCTCTTCTTTGTTGCATTCAGGTAGGACTAACCACGGGCTAACCTGGATGCTGATCCTGTAAATGTAGGACAGCAAGGCATTTGCAAAAATGGTCCAGCATCATTGTCAACACAAGCTCTTGATCCTACATGCATATCAAGTTTTCCAGATGTTTCTGCCTGCCTGGATGTAAGCAGTGCTCAGTGATCACACAAATCCCAGCTGCCTTCAGGCATAGGTAGGTAGGCCAGCTGTCATTGCTAAGGGAGAGGCAGGGGCAGACACCATTTTTGTGTGATTGCACCTTATGACCTCCCCAGTTCCAGTGAGAGCTGGGCCACACTGCTGCATAACCAGTTCAGTCCTCACCCAGTGACAGCCCGTGCTCCACCCCTGCAACAGGGGGAGAAGATCTGAAGGTAGAGGAGTCTCTTTATATTAGACATACAGCAGAATAAAGGGAGAGAAGCAAAGGGTAACCATATTGTCTTGATCTCACCTTCCCCAGATGGCAGTGATGTATTTTCTAGCAGAGCCAATGCATTCCCATTATTTTGCTTTCATAAAAAGTTGAATTTTGCCTCCATCGCTGTAGAGGCCTTGAGACATTGCAAGGAGTCTGAGGTCTGTTTCTCTCTAGCTGCCACCACGCAGCATGAGCTCTGCATAACACATTGCCCAGCTCTTACCAGAGTTCATGAAGACAGAGATTATTATATTTTCCTTCCCTGGTCAGATATAATATTAAGAATTTTAAAAAATTACATAATACCAAATTAATATAATACAGAATCTGAAAACCATCATCCCATTGAATAAAACAGTTAATGAGATTTCGTTAGTGCCCAATGTACCTTGGGATGTTCTGTGTCTGTTGCTCTTATTTCTCAAATGGTTACAGGCATAAAACATCTAGGGTCTCTGCCTGCTGGGCTTTGTCACCTACAATGCTGGAATTCCAGGTCATACATTGCCCTGTTGTCCATCCTGCAGGCACGAGAAGATACTGCTTCTTCTTTCACAGCTTATATCCATGTAGGCTCAAAATTTCTGCTATTGAGAACGCTATTTAAATGTTTCCGGGTTGTAGATTTCCTTCACAGGTTCGTACATCCAGCTTTTAGACGTGGCAGCTCCTGAGATCTTCTTGAAGCTGCCCCACAATATTTAAAATCTATCAAAACTGGCTGGTAATTTAAAACTTAAAAATATTTTTCTATATTGCTTCATGTTATTCCCACAATAACAATCTTTTTCATTTCTTATGCTTCCATTCAGATCTTACAGATTTAGTGGAAGAGAAGCAGCAAACTGGTTATATGTCAAGTTTAAGTGCTGCTTTGATTACCTCTTTGTTCACTGTCCAATACAAGTCAGTTGCTAGCAGCTCAATATTCAGATGCACAACTCTCTATCGCAGATGACATAATAAGTACCTTGGACCTCATAATTCTGTTGAAAGGACAAAGATCGAAGAGAAGCAAAGTCTCAGCTTATATTTATTGGAAAATATATTCAAATATATTGAAATATTTATTTTTCTCTCATGAGGAAATGATAGAAAACTTTTTCTGCAATGCAGATAATAATAAAATTATTATTTTACCTTTTATGTATAATTAAGCTAGTCACTGTTTCTGTTCTTGTGCTGTACAACATAAATAATTGATAAGCAATTACTATATAAAACAATCTTTTGCAAGCATTAAACTAACATAAAACTACTCACTTGTCACATTAAATGAACATTTATCCAATTCCTACAGCTTTGCAGTGTGGCCTCCAGCTATCTACTACATTTTGATACCTATGAGAAATTATTCTATCTTGACAAATTTCTAAATACCTTAAGACTAAAAATGGCACTTTATGCGCCTCTTACACAAAATGATCTCATCAAAGTTGCTGTTGCAATCAGAGCGTTTGCACAGACCTCACACAAACCAGTGCCTTTTTTTGACTTGCTGCACTGTTGGGCTACCTATTTTTTGAAGTCTTTTGGTGGGGTATCTGGTTTTTTGCAGTCTTTTGGCTAGTATCAACCATTTCAATGAGGAGGCATAACTACCTTTTGTGTGATATCATCATTTCCATCAAACTGATAATTTGAACACTTTTGTCTGAATCGACTCGATGCCAGGCTGCAAGGTCCAAAGAACCAGAGCCACAGTGCACTACAAAGGGTTCCCAGTGGCTGTGTAGTTGGCTCTTTGGCTCTACCTGCACTGCTAGAGGTAAAGAAAGTAGTAGGCTGGCACTTACAGCCATTCTGCTGGTAGTATGTATTGCGTGGATGCACTCAGAAAACTTCACAGTGGATTATGCTGATTTCTGCTTGAACATTAAGCTACTAAAGCCTCCAAAATCCATGGATGTCTTTCCAAAACCCACAGACACAACTGGAATAACAATTTTTCAGAACTTTTTCATCTCTTTGAAAGCTTGAATTCAAGGGCTCTGAGGCGCTAAACAAATTGAACCATAGACTGATTTGTTATATAGAAATAATGTATCACCCCATTTTACATGAGGGGAAGCATATGCACTGATGACTTGATGCAGTTGCCACGTAAAGAGGAAAGCAATTTCAGTCAGACCCATGTCGCATAAATCCATACATTTTCCTCATCTGATTATAATCTCAGGTCCTGCCTCAAAATGATAAGTTACAGATGTTTATTAAACTAAAGTAGCAACATCACCCTGCTGTAACTCTGCTGATCAGAAAGAGTGGGCATAATGTCTGCAAGAACCTGGGTGACTGTACTCCTGTCTGAAAACAGTGTCACAGGGTAGCTTGAGGCAGTCTAACTGCATGCACCTTTCCCAACTCTGTAGCTACCACACAGCAGTGTGAGATCTAAGGACTGTGTAACAGAAAGGAGAAAGTGGAAGCAACCTGGGAAGCAACACATCAGGAAAAGCAGAAGGGGCTTTAGATCGAAGAAGAGGAAAGTGTATCAGCAGAAAAAAGGAATGGAGAAGGAGAAAAGGGAAATTATAAAATGGGGGTGGGTGGAATATCCAGATTCGCACTGCAAGTATTCAATTACACTTGTATAATGGAGGTCCATTGCTCAGAATGGCTTTGTAGACAAGAGAAGGACAATCTCCACTGCAAGACAGACTCAGACACAGTCCTCCACAGAGGGAATGAATCATTATTCATTCATAACCCATAGAGGGTGTTCATTATTCATAGAAGGAAATTAAACTGGAAGGGGTAAAAGAATGTGAACAGGAGGAAGAGAGAGCTGGAAGAGTGTGCTGTGCCTATAAAGTACATTGTGAACTCGCTTGGGATGTAATCAGCATCACATGAGACCTTGGCCTGCAGAAGATAAAAATATCCTGGCCAAGAAGTTGTAGGGTAAGCAGGAAAGGCTGGCAAGCAGAGGCCATATACCCTAAGCACAACCAAATTATCTTTTTGTTCATACATACGCTCACATTTAATTAAGTTATGATATTGTCAAGCCTTTGGCACACTGCCTGCTGTATAAACATTACTGGCACAGATATTCTGTAATTCCATTACAGAGTTATTAATTCAAATCAAGGAGCAGGAAGGCATGAAACCAGCTGGAATTTTCAACTGAAGCCTACCTCTGGTTCAGAAAAACACAACATGCCAAGGTGGCAATGACATCACTCACAGAAGCCACCCAAGGTCTCTGCTCATCTCTTTAACGCATCAGCAGACAAACTTCCAAGTCTTTCTTATACCAGCACAGTGACTCTGGATGATCCCCCATATAAAACAAGAAGATCATTTAAGCTCGAAGGAGCTGCTGTTGGATTATTATGTTTGTCATTGTTGAGATTCAATTATTCCTGCATTATTTATGTAAGAGTAATGCAAAAAGGTTCCATCTGGGATGAAGCCTCCATTTTACTAAGTACTGAGAGACAGTTCCTTTCTCAAAAGGGGCTTGCAGTTTCAGCTGATGATATGCAGACAGAGGGGAAACGGGCATCAAGATGTGATTTTATTATGGTTGCACAGAAATACAGCCAGCAGGCAGAGACTAATTCTAAATGACACTTTAATATTAGCTGGTATCCAGTTAAAACATAACCACATGCCCTTCCTTAATTAAAACAGAAGAAAGGCTATTTTAGACCTACAAAATAAACAAAAAGTCATATATAATAATGACAAGAAAATCTATTTAGAGATGCTGAAATGTTGCACTCTGGAAGCTAGAGGAATAGAGAAAAATATTTTACCCATAGAATTGGAAGAAGACGTCTTAATTTTTACTTCCCCAATGTGCCATTGTCCTGTACTGTTCGTAATTGAAAGTGCATGCTTTGCTCTATGTTAACGAAAAGCAGATAGACTGGATTCTTTTCTTAGAATCTATATATCTTATAACAATAGTTTTCACCGCAAATACCACACTATAAACTGCTCAATATAGAACTGGATTTTAGCTGCTTTTGTACTCACCTTTAGAATTAAACCTTCCTCTTCCAAAATCTTGTTTGATGCCAGCTCAGGTTCTAGACTGGTTTGCAGTGCTTGGCCTGACTCACACTTCTTACCAATTCCTTGAATTATCAGAGCTCTCAGAGACCCTCAGAGACCAGGGGGAAAGACCTGCACACTGTAATGGAGAAATATCTGACTCCGTGTCTTAGAGTAGAAACTGGATTCCTTAGGGCTGGGGAATCACCTCTAGAAGGCATATAAAAGCTAACATCCTCTGCACCTCAGGACGGAAGAATACACAGGAGTTTTGATTCAGCTTTTGTTAACACTTATGCACTTTATAATTTTCTTACCAATAAAGTTATTTTACAGACATTAAGAGTAGTTTTGTCTAAGTCCTGCAGGACCTGTACTGCATGAAGATGTTGGCAGCATTTCTTATATTGTGCTTTATACCAAGACCATGAAACCATCTCTTCAAAGCAGGACACGGTAGTTATTCATCTCTAATGTGCTCACCAGATTTTCTAATTAACAGGTGTTTTCCTACTTGCCAATCCACAATGTCAAGAATTCCTCCTTCTTTGGTTTCTGTTATTGACTTCCTTCACATAAAGTACCAGTCATTAAATGACAAAGAAAAAAAATAGAAAAAAAAAAGGTATTTACATGTTTATTCCTTCTCACAGTATTTTAATTCATATATTTTAATAAAAGCTTCCAACAGATAAACAAATTATGTCTGAATCTGCTCTTTCTCCTATTTGTTCAAGGCACTTCTTTTTATTTTTCAGCTGCTGGGCTACAAATTTTCTTTTGCATCAGCCCAAGGTACTTGTATCATTTGTATTACGTACTCTTGAAGTGCTTCTCTTACACGTCCTGGTTACAGGGTTAATAAAGATGGGGTCGATTTCTAGTTCTTTTAATTAAAAAAATTAACCTTTTAATAAGGTGGATTATGTGCATAGCATGTGTGTACATATGCATATGTATATGTGTGCATGTATTTGTTTGCTACATGTCCACAGCAACACAGCAAACAGATATATTGGCATCAACACATTTAAATTTTAATACAACTGAATTTTTATTTGCCTTTTAAAACTCTGTTTATACAAACCCAGTAACTCAAACTCCTCTCACTGCAAAAAAAGAAAACCAAACCAAAAACATAGCACTGTATCACATGGCTTCAGAAGTCCCCAAATTGACTTCTATAAATAAATAAATCAGATCTGTTTTACAATTCCTATCACATACAAGGCGTCTTCACTACTTCAGCAGCCCTTTACTTTAGGACAAATTATTGCCTTTATCTGATAATACTTTCTTCCTTAACTATACACTTGCCTTGGAAGATAAACTTATTTTCCGATTACTTAAAGCCATTTACGTGACCAATATTAAATACCTGTACAGTCAGACCTGTATGGTCTGCCTTTACCAAATCCAACTGAAATCAATGTGCTTCCTCTGCAATGAGCAATTTGCTATTTTCTGGTTTTACCCTGAAAGGCGACCAAGAGATAACACTGATTTCTGCAAGCAGGAGTGCTTGACTGACCCAGTCAAAATGCAAATATATATCCTACTGTACTCTAGGGAAAACATTCTAAATTAACAAGGTAAATCATCTGAAGATCCTAACAAGCAATTAGGCAGAAATTACGATATCAGAAGTATCAGTTTCTTTGTAATAAGCTGTTTTCACTCACATGAGAATTTTAATTGTGGTATATGCAAGTACAAAACTGAAGTACAACCTCTACTCACACAGTTTTACTATACAAAATTAATCTATTTTCCTAGTGTTGTACAGGCAGCTAATTAATTGTAGACCACGTAACTGTCACAAGATTAACAAAACGCTTTTATGCAGGTAGTAAACACTGCTTGCTGGGAATATTACTCTATTCAGAAGACAGTGTTTGAACTGAATACCTGCAGGAAAATTCCATTTCTCTCACAAAGAGAGCTGTGACCTCATTGAATAAGAAGTTCACTGTGCCTGTCACAAAAGCTCTCAATTAGGATGAGAAGCACATCTTACAACCAACAGATACACAGGCTGAGAATCTACTAACCTGATGGTAGCCATGATAAATTACTGAAAACTATGCTCCTGAAGCTCAGAAAGAAAAAATCAAAACTAAGTATCAGTCATGCAATCAATAATATTCAGTGACATCAAGTAGTGATGTTACTCAGCTGAATGAGGTAATTAAAAAAATAATGAGGCTGCTTAAGAGCCATTTCAGCAGAAATATACACTCCACTCCTTTGACCAGTGTCACACTGACCAAGTGACCACGGGCTGTTCAAGCAGCAGCAGGTTTTGGATGAAGCACTGCCCTGTCATGTCATTGCTTCTGCTGAATGTGTTTTTATGAAAACCTCTGAGACTTACCATCCAACTTCAGCCTTTGCCATCATTTATCAACGAAAAGGGCTATGAAGGGGCCTGGACAGCTAACATGCTCCGCAGGCACGCAGGGTGCTGGACACACAGGGCACAGTCGAGTAGGAGAATGAGCAAGTGGTTGACTTGTATGTAAATTCAGGGGCAGGCCAAGTTCCTGCTTTCTGTCTCTGGTCACAGACTCACATGGATTAGGTGTGTGTAACTGGCTACTTAAGTGTGAACTTCAGCCTATTTCAAGATTAAAGGAAAGCAATTTTTTAAAACAATGAACCAAGGCTGGAAACATTAAGCTACCACAACAAGAGAAACTCACAAGATAGTTGGGAAATCTCAACAGGGACTTTGAAGTTTGTAATATGGATATTACTGTTTAACCTTGAGGGGGAAAAAAAAAGAAACCCAGTTAAAAGGATTGAAATTATTTCAGCTGCTTTGAGACCTTAGAGCAAGGCAGAACCAAGAACTTCTCTTTGCGAGGTAAAAGTTAGCATTACCACACTTTGTCTTTTACATTTACTTCTTCTTATTTGCAGTACAACATTAAAATCTTAACATATAACTCCCATATTCATATTTTCCTTGAATTTACTACGGTTTGGTAATAGCACCAAAACATTTTCTTCTCAGCTAAGCATCACCAAACTGCCACCAGGAATTTCAGCACACTGGGCCTAGCCCACTCAAAGTTGTTGCAGCAAAAGGTACCTCCAATGTGTTACAGGTCCTGTGGTACTGAGGACACAGCACAAGGCACACCAGCACACACAGAAACAGGAAGAAATTGATGTACCAGCTAATTCAAGTGTTTTAACAAAAAGGGCAAGTTTGCAATAAAAATCTCACTGCCCTTATCAAATATCTGACTAGACTTAAATGACTGAGTAAGTTTATAAGGTAATTACCAAATTCAAAACGAGACATTCGTATATCCACAAAACTGAAAGCCTAAAAACGGGAACTTGAAATAAACCCTCACCCAAACCCTTTAGACCTTTGCCATTCGTAAGAACATTACTATTTACCAAAGCTGCATCTGTCTTTCCAAGTTCTGGAACTGCCTATAGGTCTGGCATTGCATCTGCTGGGAATCTTGGTGTTGGCTTCCTGCCCAAAGCCTGCACCAGATGTCAACGGGCACCCCTAACTTCCTAGGATGTATCTAACAAGGAAGTTCGGCAAACCTTTTAAGTACTCTAGATGTTGGAGATCAAAAGATGCATTTCAACTAAAATACCCATTTTCTGTGCAAGTTAAAGTTCTTTTTCTGTGTGAAGCTCCTACTACAACTTAAGAACCTCTGTGTTCTACGTCATAATTAAAAACCAAATCTTCAGGTATCTCCTCACATGTGTAAGCAACACTGTGCAGCACTGTAGCCTCGTACTTGAAAATGTGTATCTTCCTATGAGCATTAAGCTTCACACTATTGCAATTTCGACCAAATAATGAGACACTCACTCCTACACAGAATTCTGTCAGAGTTGTGCCAAGAAACTGGGTGGCATTTATTAAATTAAAATTGTGGAAGGAATGAAGGAGTGGACAGCTCCAGACCTCTGAGTTGTGATTCATCCAAAGGATATTATAAAGAGTATACAGTTTTGGAGTTCCATGAATTGTTTCCAAAACAGCAAAGGACTGCAAGACAAGTGTTTCAGTAAACTCACCTATATCTGGATCTAAATAATAGTCAGATAAAAAAACCCAAACCACAAATAGACAACACAAATAAAAAATAACCCAGTTTTTATTTCAGGAAAGAAACTACTCAATTAGAAGAAACAGGTTTCATATATAGCATCTGGCCATAAAAAACTGCATGTACACCACAAGAAAATAATATATTAAAAAAAGTGACTTTCTGAAGAAAAACCAAAACACTTCTAAATTGCATTCTCTCTTGAGAATTCAGAATTTATTTTCATGCTTATGTTTTCTATACAGAGTGGAGCAAGCCAAAATATCTGCATTCTGGAGGATAATGAAGCACATATTAGGAAGTCTAGACGCCTGCAGAATTAGTCAGCAGGTAAGGATAGGCTCTTTTAGACTCAGCTGTTTCAATTCTGAACCAAGAACCATTTATTTTCTTTGTAAAATGCAGTACTGTAATCTTGCAAAGCTCCAACAAAGAGGCAGTCTATGCTGACTTGTATAACTATCTTTTCCTTTCTATCTTCTTTGCAGATCATTGCTTTATTGCAGTATCTTGGGTCAAGTTGGCTGTTTAAAGTTGAGTTGTTGCCTGAATTTTTCAAAAAACATATATTACAATCATATATACACTACTTCTGTTGCAGCATCTACGATTTCTTGTCTAAGCACACTCCATTAACATCAGTGCATTTGATCCCATAAGATAGTAACAATGTGCATCTTATATAAGTTTACAGATTCTGTAAAAGGCTATGAGTGAATTCTAATGATCCACTTTTCAAAGTTACAGATTTTCACATCAAATGGCACCGGTCTCTTGTCACACAACTGTAAATTGTCTTGAACACAGTTTTGCCCCCTGAAGTTCCTAATCCACTATAATTGATGCAAGATACAAAAAAGTTTGAACAAGGCAATATAATTGCAGAGGCACAAAATATTCTCAGTTGGAAGGGACCCACCAGAATAACAGAGAGAATGGCCTGTGCAGGGATTGAACCCACCACCATGGTGTTATCAGCACCATGCTCTAACCAGACTGAGCTAATCTCAGGGTCCAAACTAAACCACATTTATTCCCTTTTGACAATATTTTCACTGAAGACCAAAACTTTTAAAACATTTTTTTTAGATCAGAGGCCATTGACAAGTACTTCTCAGAAAACACTGTCTAGGCCAGCAGATCTGATCTAAATCTCTACTTTGAGAAACAAGAAGGCTGGGCAAACCTGTTCCACAGGGAAAAAGACTACCTAGCCACAGACCCTGCTGGAAAAAGCTCATGTAGCACAGAGCTTGTGATTTTGCAGCTTCTTACCCTCTAGGATCCAGGTATGTGGTATGGTCATGCCAAGGACAGTATCTGGAAAACAAAACAGATGAAGGAATGGAGCTCTGGAGAACATAAAGGCCTGAAGGTTTCTAGATGGAACCAGTACATTTCTTGCAGAAGAATGACGGGAGACAGAAAAGGTCAGCTCAGCTGGACCGGACTGGGCCAACAAATTGTACTAGTGAGGGAAGCTGGAGCTGTGCTGGACCAGTATTTCTAAAATGTCAGAGGAACTCTATAGCCATTAAGACTGTATTGTGAGGAAATGCAAGGAAGTCAGTGTTATGGCCACGTGTGGATATGGGGCTCAGTTATAACGGTGAAAAGTGTGATGGTGAAATATAAACCCCCCAAACATTAATCTTAGAACTGTCAGAACTAGAGAACTAAGAACTTAATTTATCTGTGCACACTAACAATACTTGTTTCAATATGCGCCTTCACACCACAGATGCTCAGAAAAATTTCTGATAACTTTAAAAAGGATCATTCACATTCATAAGGAGTAGGAATGTCCTGCTGGCCTTTTAGCAGCGTGGTTTTAGCTGGTAATTCCACAACTATTCAGCTGCTCTTTCTCACAGTGGTAAAAGGACAGTAAGAATTCTGTCCAATTTGCACTGACATGAAACAACATGACTCAAGTGACTTTTCACAAGGCATTGCCATCACCTAACCTCATTACTAAGATTAAAAAGGAGATTAATCTTACTTTTCATATAGTTCAGTGTAAATTAAAGACTTGGAAAAAATCGTAATGCAATCTTCTACATGATTCTGTCTGAATCACTGGAAACTATGATTTTATTTCATGGAAAACTAACCAAAACAAACAGTTTTGGTTTCGTAACCTTTCTAATTTGTGTCATATTCCTGGCACGCAAACTAAATGCAATTTTCTAATTTAATAAAATTGGTTTGTCCTCTACTTGGATGCAAGCACAATATTATAAAAAATTTCATTAATACTTTAAAAACTCTTTCCAATGAAAGAAAAATTCTGGTTGGAGACACTGCTTCCATGCAGAAATAACTAATCTCTAATATGAAATTTATCCCTTTATCCCCAGAAATCTAGATCTGAAATTTCTTTATTCATCTCACCCCATATTTGCAGTTCATTTGTACCAATTCTCCTGGTTTTATTCATCCATCTGAGAATAAAACCCTTACATTTGTAAGAAAAAAAGCAGTATCATAATTTAAGCTTCAGCATAAATGAAGTATGGAAACACATTTTTATATACTAAACACTTGACTAATAAACAACATTATTGTAGATCTGCTTTCTGTTCCTACCATGGATAATTACAAAAGTGTGAGAACCATGGGCAAGGGATTCAAAAAAGCATGTGGCCAGCTTAGGCTTTTCACTCAGAATTCCTTAAGCAAGGAAGCTTGTGTCTTCATTAAGATTCTGATAAAGCATCAATTTTGAAAAAGTGAAAATCAGGTTGTTAATTTAAATAATGACAAACATGCTTCATCTACACACATGCACTTATTCCCATACTTGGAGTTCTGTAGAATAGCAGCAAAAAAATTCCGACAATTTCCTTTTTCTTGTAAGTATCCTTATCTTGAATGTGAACTCTGTTTCACCGGACTCTCCAGCTTTGAACAAAAATTGTCCCAATATGCAGAATCCTCAGGTGCAACTGGAATACCAGATGCAACTAGATCTTCAAAAGTCAGTAATGTAAACTGTGGTGAGTTAGCCTCCATGGAACGTACCTAAAGAAAACACATATTAGCATAACACGAATCCGTAAGTATCAATTTTCTTCCTGTAAAATTCTCTGTCCAGTTTAAACTACGCATTACTTACTGAAGAAGAAAGGAATTTGAGACTAGTGTCACTGCCCCTAATTTAGGCTACGCATTAACTAATAGAAGCATTTGACAGGCCAAACAGAAAAATCAAGTTTTTCCTTGAAACACAGTTCACAAAACTGACAGAACAAGGGCTAGAGAATGCTGCAAGTACAACAGAATGAGTGTTTAAGTCCAGTAAAAAAGAAAGACAAAGATCACTATCAAACAAACTGTACTTCATTCTCCAGCAGATATGATTGAGACAATTATGTGAGGATTTATTCCACTAGAGGCATGCCTCTTCATACTCTTTTTAATAGTATTAATCCTCTTGGTTGTGTACACCTCTCTCAAACTCAAACACCACTTAAGAACTAAAGCAGTCACAACCAGCTTGCAATTCTCCATGTTAAATCCATATTAAATGCAGACTGAGATACTGGAGATGAGAGTATCATGATCTCCATGTTAGTTTCATCACTCTGAGAAAAATATTTAAAAAAAAAAGATTTGGGTTTTTTTTCTGAGCACGTTAACCGTGCAGCCTGCTGTATATGCCCTCGCCAAGCTTAGTTGTTCTCAAACAGCAGGGCAAATTGTACAGCTTGGATGAATCCAACATAAATACAGCTGACTCTTCTAAATTGCCATTTGCTCGAACAACATATTCTTAACGTTTAATATCTGATAAAATTCAGCAGGGCTCCTCTGCAGTGGGGGTACTCTGTACATCACACAAACTGACTCATGTCTGATGCAGGCTAAGCCTACCCAAGTCCCTCTGATGTGGCAGCATGACCCACTGGCATATCAGCCACTCCTCCCAGTTTGCTGTCACCAGCAAACCTGCTGAGGATGCACTGCACCATCATCCAGTCTCATTAATGAAGATGTTTAATGGGACCGGACCCAGTTTTGATCACTGGAGTACGTCATTAGTTACTGGCATCCAACCACACCTTGTACTACAATCACCACACTCTGGCCCCAACTGTTCAGCCCCTTTTCAATACACCTGCTCATCCAGTACATGCATCAACATTTGCTCCAGGAGGATCTTCTGAGAGAGAGTGCCTGAAGTAGAAAGTACTGAAATACAGGTAGACAATATCCACTGCTCTCTCCTTACCTACCAGGCTGGTCATTTCACTGCAGATGTTTACTAACCCCGACTTTCTCCTGGTGAAGCTATGCTGACCAATCCTGACGATTTCTTTGTCCTTACTGTGTCTGGAAATGGTTTCCAGAATTAGCTGCTCTGCACCTCTCTAGAGATGAGACTTTATTCCTTATACTGTGTGGACTAGGGTACAGGCACTGTAAAAGCACACCAGCATGTTGAGTTCCTGGAGAAAGGTCGGGGAATTCACTCATAATTGTACTTCGTAGGCCCTTTCTTGCTTATGTACCGATGCTGCAGATGACCCCATCTAAGGTCTATTTTGAGGATTTTGTTGCCCCTTCCTGTCACATCAATGAAGGTGGGTCAGTAAACAGGTAAAAGTGTTTGAGCAGTAAGCAGTAAGGAATAAATGCAGAGACAACAAAATGGGTTTTGCTTGTTGTAACAGCACAGAAAAACTCTACGTTGTCAATACGGACTGAAACCAGAAGTTACTGAGCCGCCTGTCACTTTATGTCCTTACACAAATGACACAGTGTTGAGACATTCCTGTTCATCTGACATTTTGGAGATGAGGTAAAGCTGCAGGAACTGTGCCTAGAGCCATGCAAGTGACATCACAGATGCATACCAAACATGAACTAAGCCTCGGAGCCACGAAGATGTGAACAGATCTAGCTTGAACTTCAGCACATGCTTGTCTTACTATTCTTCCTATGGTAACTTCAAGGTATGTGACAGTGGTGGTGAAGGTCAATATTTAAAAATCCTGGATTTTTGTAGAATACTTAGGTAGCTGTCTTTACAAATAATGGCCACCTTCTTTTCACCTCAGATTGACAATTATCAGCATTCCTGTCAGATGAATGATATGCCATCCCACTGGGAACTTAAGTGTGTCCTGTCTAACAGAATGAATGTATTTCCTTAAAAAAGTATTTGTACACTGATTTAACACAGTAAATCCCCAAAGGCAGTTTATACCTCTTTTTTCTTTTTAATCTAACCAATACTAGTTAAAAGGTCTGTCTCTGTTATTCATGAACACAGACAGACTTTTTTACCATGACAGATATGTGCATTACCACTTTTATGCTTTTAACCATTCCTACACTTTTTTTTTCTAGTTCCTGGTAGAACCTTTGTATCTAAATAACAGAAAACAACTAACCCATTTTCTTGTGAGCAACTAAAACACCACAGAGAAATCTGGCAATTTGTCACACTCTCCTTTTCTGATTGCCTGGCTATTTCAGCTACAACTTGCCAGTCTGCTTCTCCCTTAAATTTGACTTTTACTGCCATTTTATGACCAAGACCTTTGTTAAATGGCACAGAAAATCCTGAAAAGCTTTTAAGTAGCTTTGTTCCTTCTCTCAATAGACACTACATGGAATGAAGACTAACATTGCTGTTCTTCCCATCTGTTGGTTGTTATTGCTTGTCTCAAGGGTTATCTTGTCATAATGGTGTTTGAACAATGGATCCGCTTGGGGATACGCACACTGACAGTCCCCCATTAAAATCAACTTTGGTGAGGTGTCATACAAGTTTAGCAAGTCCAGATTGGTTCACTGTCTCCATTTCCCTCTGTGAAAACCATCCTTCCCACATGAGTAGTAGCAGGCTGTGACAAAAATCACTTAATCTTCTCCTGAATGAACACACTGATCACTGTAACACATGCACTGCAGATTTGACATTATCTGTTGCTGTCCTCTGAAAGCATTTCTCCTTCCCAGACCTCTTCCAAAACAGACACAACAGAACTGGAGGAAACAGTTCAGTAATACTGTTTGGTTCTGGTTAAAACTATGCTTAAGATAAGCTTTTTCTCTGGGCCTAAATCTGAGATAACACATTTTTAGCTACAGCATAAGAATAAGTTTATGTTCAGATGATGACGTGAAACTGTTTCATAATTTCTTACATCAGAATCCTTTTGCACAAATCCCGCCTGTTTGCCGAGCGCCACTGCAACATGATGATGGTCATCTAACCGGGTTTCCTAGATAAGATGAAAAATGGCAATGTAAATCCATTTTCTTCAGCCTGTTTTCAGCAAATGTTTAGAATATGGTTCAGAACAATTGCAGACCGTAACTTAAAATACTTTAAAATAATAATGTTTAAAAAAAAAAATTAGTTTTTAGCAGTTTTGTTGGAGAGCTCAACGATGCTGACACATTAAAAAGTTAGCAGGGCTGAACTGGTTATCATCACCTCACCCATTTGTAGATATTTATATTCAAGTTTGTGACCTGAGCATTCCTTTACTAGTCCCTTCTAAGTCACAAACCATATAACCCATCTTAGCTCTCCATTTTCCAATGAGATGAACTCCTGGAAAGTGTTCTGAAAAACAACGATTTAAGTATAAACTTAAACCAGTGACTCTGTTACTTTTGGCTTCAGACAGCACGTAAGAGCACAACTTTAAATTCCTGACACAAAGTCTGAGCACTGATACGTGTAAATACAAATCAATTTTTCTCAACATTTTTAGATACCTAATGATATATTTAGTGACACAGTTTTTACCTACTTAATAGTTTTATTTGAAAGTATTTTCCTCTACAAAGGCCAAGAATTCATCCTAAACAAATAATTTCAGAAAAAAAACCCAAACACTTTTATATACTGTTTCTGAATAATGCTTATTTTATAGTCAAGTCATAATTCCACTAGCTCTTTTAAAAATATGTAAGGGAAGGAAATAAAATTTTCCTTGTCCTTTTATCCAAAAGTTTTCAAAGAATTTCTGCACAGAGTTTCTAAAACAGAAATCAAGAATAACAAGAATTTTACCAAGAAAAGTGACTGATTTAGATATCACTATTAATCTGAAAATCAGCTAGTCATTGAAATATTTTCCTGGGAGGTAAGACTGAATCTCCAGTTTGGCTTCCTTGGGAAACATTCTAACTGCACTATATTATAATATAAAGCAAACATCATGATGTCCTCCTATTTCCTCTGACAGGCTGTTGGTTGTCTTGGTTTTTTTCCACTTTTAATCTAAGTAAAATGTCTTTTAAAACAATGGTGTCAGCCTGCATTAGGCTTCTCTACAGTTCATCTACTATACATAATTTTAAAATATTTCAGTTGCCAGGATACCATTTCTGTGATTCCCAAACAGCCTTATATAGAAAAAAGTGCCAAGATACTCAGCTCAAACCTACCCAGCCCAGCTCAGCCAAGACAGCAGCAGTCATGTGTAGCAGCAGTACAGCTGCAAAGTTGGGAGACTGTTCTGGCAAACGTGGGTGCCTTGGTAGAGAGGTGCTGGTGAGGCAGCAGAGCTGAGTTTTTATTTTGATCTCTTCAGCACCAAAACTGGGCCTATTTGACAGCTTTAGCAGTGAACTTTTTAACCCTCATCTACTTAAACACAAAACATCAAGCTCATGTTGTTTTACCTTCCTGCAAAGTGCTAGTAAGAAAATGACTATTTTAATTCTGTCTAGATTAGGAAAAGTATTTAATGATCATAAGAAATATTAACAAACCTACAGCATAAGCATTATTTCCCATGACTGCAAGAGCTACAGACGTATTTACTATGAAGTATTTTCCTGGGTTTTCCATCCCTTTACTAGGGTACAAAACTGAAAATAAAAGAATGAAAACAAAGAATGCTACCTTGGAAGTTTGATGAAATATAACCATTTGTACACAGTGGGTGCATTTTTATAACTTCATCAAAAATAAAAAAGACTATGAAAATTAGATGCTCGATCAGGTATTGCTAAACCATTTATATGTTTCTAGGGTTGTAGTGTTTTGTGTTTGTCTAGATGGAAAAATTACTACATTGAATTTTTTTTCACTTCATTTCCCCCACTTCTTTTTTCCCCCTTTTTCTTGTTCAACAGGTTAAAAAAAGATCAGAACAGAGGACACAGTACAGCACATTCAGCACTGGCTTACACTTGCAGCAGAAGTCTGCAAACAGTTGTGTTACAGCTTTAAGTTAAACACACTGAATTTTCCTTTTGTGAAGTTATCTTATGTATTACTTCTTGTCTGAGCAATTAAAAACATATTATAGATAAACATTGTTAATAACATTTTCTCAGTTTAAAGCTGCATTTAACAGGCAGTGACTCCTTAGACAGACCATTCCCTGAAGAGACCCTGCTCAATAAACAGTGAATTTAAAAGGTTCCAGTTTATTTATTTTCTGTATTTCTGTGGTTACAAAAGAATTTTCAGCATCTTGCAATAAAGCATAATAAACTATGTCCTTCATCTATCTTTGTTGTTTCAGAGAAATGTAAATCCAAATGAAATTGTAAGACCTTTCCTGGCTCCTACTAGTGGCCAGCAAAAACCTTAAGCTACAGAGTTAATGAAACATACTGAAACAGCAGATCTGCTTGCCTCCCTGGAGATATTGCTATACCAGCTTATAAAATTAGTATTTTAAATGGAAATAGATGATAAAAAGAGGACAATCGTACAGAATTCCTTCAAGGTAGAGTTCGTTTTGTTAAGATTCCTCTCTATAAACCAGAAAACATAGAACAGAGAGAAATTTTTCTCCGCACAGAACAAAAGTGTTACTTGTGCTGTTCAAGCTACTGGCAAACCCAGAGTTATAATGATGTAATTTCAAAGACTTGGCAGAATGATGTGTCTGGGATTCAAATCATTATGAATTCACTCAACAACAGACAGCTTATGAGGAAGCTGTACCTTCCCAGACAGCAGAATTGATAGCTGCGTGAATCCAGTCGGATTAGCTAGTCTTAGAAATAAAACTTTTTATTCCTATTTATTCCTGATAATGCAACAGGATTAATTTCTCTTACTGAAGGTGAAAGATGTCAACTGCGGTTGCACACCAGCAATTACTAAATACGTTTCAAATTGACTCATGTAATCTCTCTTTGAAATTCATGTTATGGTAGTAAAGTATTTGCATATAAACAAACCAAGTAAATATTTGTTGTGAAAAAATGCAAACAATTATTTGTGCAGCAGCAGTGATGCCAAGTGTCTCTTAATCCCAGAGCAAGGTTTAGGATAATTTGCGTGCTTCCTTTATAAACTAGTTGTATACAAAATTGAGGTAGGTACCAAAACAGAAATGTCTTCCATTTCACTTAAGATTCTTCTTCAATATAGATTCCAGAAAATGCTCTCCAGCCATTCTTCCTTAACAACTGTACACTTTTGGGATGGAAAGAGTCATGAATACATTTAATATCTGTGAATCAGTAATTAGGATTTTTTTTTTTTTTTCACAGAATGGCTTACATTGGAAGGGACTTTAAAAGATCATCTTGCTCCAACACCCATATCATGGGCAGGGACACCTTCCACTAGACCAGGGTCCCATCCAACCTAGCCTTGAACACTTCCAGGGATGGAACATCCACAGCTCCTCCAGGCAACTTGCTCCTGTGCCAATATATGTTTTCACATAAGACACGCATATTTTTTATATATATATATATATGTCATGGGTTTGCAAAAGTCCCCCCTCCTTGGGGATTGGAAATAGTTTGTCCAGACAAATTTCTGGACAAAGGCCAATCAGGAGTTTAGGTGACGCCTTTGCCAATTACATCTTCAAGAAGAAACGGAAGAGAAGGTGGTG